>OZ020261.1:5071073-5530512 GCA_963971285.1 Astropecten irregularis | reverse complement strand
AAATACTGTGGCTGTTTCCACTGTTTTCTCAAAAAGTGGGCACCGTATGGGACTGACATTTTCACAGATGACTGTTACTGTATCTGTCTTGGTATTTTTGCCCATGAATCTGTATTTTCTTGATAAATACCAAAGTATGATATTACCTTTAACAAATACCAAGGCTAATTCTGTCTGAACAAATAATTATGTATCTCTATGGTGAGTGTGCAATGAAAATGTAAATTATTTTTCACTTCTTTCTCTTCCTCTTTTTAGCTTAAATTTCAGGACAATGACAACGTTTCTGGAACATATAACATTCAAACAATGAAACTAAAATAAAATAGCAAGCAGAAACACATAGTGCTGTATATCGTTTATAAAACGGTCAATCTCGATGAGTGTCTTTTAAATAATGGTTGCCATTTTTGACAAAATGAAGATCGGGTATTATGTGATATTCCTACTCCTGCGTCTGGCCTAAAACTACTAGCCCCGTAATTCTGTAGGTTTTCCCTATGTTATATGTTTTTGCTATTATGTCCCTACACTATACCGGTGTCGCACAGAACGTGCAATTGTAAGCGTCCATCGGTTAAGTACACAGCAGACGAGAACAGACTGTCATTTTTAATCAGAGTGTTTACCTACGATTAATATTTAACAAAATCTGAGAAACTGTAGTGTCAATTGAGTTGACATGGCACTGGTTTTCCAAGGCAGTAATGCCGTTCGGATTATATCATAAATTATGTTTCTTTGCACGGGGTACCAGCGATATTGTCATGACGTCACAAGTGCAATGTCAACGCGATAGGGGAAGCGGGGTACCTGGCAAACATACATAAAATGGGCGAGGCTTTGAGCTGTGTGCAGTAAAATTAATATGTTTTTATAGCACAGCACGCTGTTACATTGGTTTACATAAAAGACGTAGTATGAGTTTGGCAAAAACCTGTATGAGGCTTAACTCTGGCGTTGACTCTTTAAGATGCAGTTCGGCAAAAGGAATTTATAATCTTTAAGTTTGAAAGATCTTAAACCATAATCGTGGAAGGAATCAAAGTAATGAAAATGAGATCGTGGGTTCGAATCCCACCAAGGCCAAGACACTACTTGTTCATGAACACTCAACAAAGCACCGAGTATGCAGTGCTCAATTACGTCGGTGAAAGACAAGCCTCATTTGCATATTTGTACCTCCCTGACGACGGATCATTAATATTCATTATTAATGAAAAGGGGAACTCCTGAGAATGTAACATTTTTGAGAATCGGTCTTCATGTCAACAGCGCACGCGCACGCAATTTGTGCGCGTGCGCGCGCATGCTCACAATTGCGTGCACGTGCGCTGTTGACATGAAAACCGATTCTCAAAAGTCTCCCATTTGGAAGATACTCTTCAACTGACTTTTATGATCCAATATACCCCCTTAAAATGTCCCTAGATTTTTCATCCTTGTTGATCATTTTCTGATCTGAAGTTTTATATAGCGCATATCACAATCAACGTATGATGTATCTATGCGCGTACAGTATTACTATTATCCCTGGTCATTAGGCTACAATTATTACATACCTGAAACTCCCTGGAGAGTATACAGCCCTGGTTGCCGTAGGACGCACAGAGGCTAATCAAACCACAAAGCCATCTCTACCCTCCCATGTACCCATTTATACCAGGGTGAAGAGGAGCAATATGTCATAAAGCATCTTACCCAAGGACGCAAGAACCATTAACCCATGGCTGGATTCGAACCCACAATCTGTAGATTGACCACAAGACTTTGCGTTCACAACACGACAGACCACGTCTAGGCCACAGCGCTCTTGCAGCAATATAATACCCATGTAGCCATAAACAATTCTTCCACTCCCATCTCGTGAACGTTTTCAAACGAAAATGCACGCAGTACATAGTAATGACTAAAATGTCTTTATCTCTCTATCTCCTGACTGAAATCTTCACCAAACTCCAGGCCAGACGGAAGCAGAGGTGTTCATGTTTGACTACGGTCAAGGTTCTGCAGTAGGTGATAGCGTGTTCGATAAACAGAACGACATCAGTAAGCTGATTAGGAATATGAACACACCGTTCACGTTCTACGGCAAGAAGTACAGGACCATATACGTAAGTTTTGCGCCGTAATGTGTTTTCCAAGGGTCTAGAACAATGATCTATACAAACTGGATAGGTCGCGCTGCTCTGCAGGTGAAGCATCCGTGCGGCCATTTTGGGATATTCAATACATTGGCAGGCCCGGCAGCCGGCGTATACAGTGAATTGCTGCACTGCCTGCTGTGCAGTCATGCAGTGCAATGAGTATTGTGCTGAATATCCTAACATGGCCGCTGGTGACTTCACAGCTCGCCGTCTAATCACTGCACCCGCGACCTATCCAGTTTGTATAGATCAGTGGTCTAGAATGGGAGACTTTGTATGTAGAGCCGTCCTTCTAGTCAAAAGCGCAAGCGCACACGCACGCGACAAAACAATGCGCACATGCCCACAATTTCGTGCGCGTGCGCTGTTGACTTGAAGTCCGGTTCTCCAAAATCTTCCATTGGTATCGCTTAAAACCTACTGCTTTCGATGGTCAAGATTGAACAGAGAAGCAAGTGTGGGAATCCTGGGCCCAATTTCATGGAGCTGCTAAGCAAAAAAAATTTGCTTAGCACAAAAATGTCTTGCCCAAATTAACAAATCATCGTTACAAATTCACAAGCGATGCACAACACATGGAAATTTGGTCGTTAACCCTGTTTTTATTTAGACAGAAATTTCATGGTTAGCAAATATTTTGTGCTGAGCAGCTAGGGCCATGAAATTAACTGGATTATTGTGTTTACAGATGCAGTGCAAGGCAATGGGTCACGGTTCCATTCTAATACGGGCGATTCAAAGATAGTGCGCCACCAAGAATCTTCAACGCGTTGGCCAATCAGAATGCGCAGAATTTGTCGACCCTTTCCAGCCACGCGCATCATTTGATCGAGAGATTCAATTCAGCGTATCGTGATTGGCCAACGTATTGCCAACTCTTGGTGGTGCACTATTTACAATCGTCCGTATTCTCCGTAATGTGTAAGGCGACCTAGTGGCCTTTACGAAACCAGGCTTTAGGTTAGGATTGGGACTTATTCGCTACCTCCATTTGAAACCCACAAAATGAAATGAAGGGATTGGGCCACATGATGAAGCTGGGGAAAGGCTCCAGCTTCGCCATGTATCTCAAGCCCTTCATTTCATTTAGGACACAAAAGGGCAGAAGAAAAACAAATGCCAAGCCTAGTCTCAAGCCTTATTTCAAAAAGGCCCCTAAGGCCTTTCTCAAAGCTCGGCTCCGACTTTATAGGCTCCGGCTTCGTCCCTGTATACCATAATGCTTAAAATATAGTTTTCATTGAAGCTGAAGCTCCGTTTCGTGTTCAAACCAGATCATCTACTTCAGAACCACAGCCAAATGTCTCTTGAAACCCGTTATTTTGAAATTGATTCATGCACGAAATGCGTGCGGAGCCTGAGCCGGAGCCTGAGCCGGAGCCTGAGCCGGAGCCTGAGCCGGAGCCGGAGCCGGAGCCGGAGCCGGAGCCGGAGCCGGAGCCGGAGCCGGAGCCGGAGCCGGAGCCGGAGCCGGAGCCTGAGCCTGATCCTGAGCCGTAGCCGGAGCCGGGGCCGAGCTTTTGAGAAAGGACACTGGCTCATTCCAAAAATTGTGAACGTTCACAGCTGCACTGAAATGAAAAGACACACATTTTTACTTGATGTAGTGACATATCGGTTGATATAAACTCATTTGAACAGAATTGCGTAAGCCAAAAATTGAGCCGTACCCAAACACTATAAACTTCTGTGAGCGTCCATACGGGGACAAAACTATATAATGTAGTAGGCGTATGTGTTAAATGATCATTTTGTCGAATGTCCAATGTATTGCTTTCAACAAGGACATTTGCATGAAGGTGAAGTACAATATGTTACGTAAGGAGGTCTTTATGTGGTATTTTATTGTTTCAATATTTCTATGCAAATATCTATTTTCTAGATCAACGAAAACGGCCTTCTGTCTTTCGTCAACAAATTTGACCAATATGACTACGAACCAATACCATTACAAAAGAAGGTAAGAGCGGAATCCAATGAGTTGTCATGAACCCCCCCCCCCCAGAAAAAAACTTAAAAGGAACAGATTTTTGTTGTATAGAAGTTAATAATCCTACGTCTACAATAAAAGTTAAACATGTTTTGGAACCCTTTTTTGCATTATTGTATTCGCAAGCGATGTTTCAAGCAAATGGCAATGTTCACTGGCGAAGTGTAAACAAATTTTTAGAATTTTTGCACTTAAATGGACTCGACGTTTCTATCCTAGCACGTCGAACTCTCTCCAAGCCTATTAGAAAGATCCTGCTAAAGGATCGAAACGTCAGCCATTTCTATTTCAGGTCATTATTTTAGTCCATGAGGCATTTCCAGTGTACTATTACTTGTATTGATCTTAGAAATGGACCCGGACATAAATTATAAGAAAATCTGAAAAGTCATTTGACAGGAGCGGGATTCGAACCGGCGAAACCTTCTGAATACCGTACAGGAGTTCGCCGGTTCGAATCCCGCTACGGTGAAGTTTGCTTTGTTCACTTTTCAATGACTTCAATTTAGTCAGTTTCCCTTGTGGTTATTGGATGATTGGGTTTGATTTCGTTCGATTCAATTGGTTCTTCTAGGAAGGAGAGGAACATATCCTAATAGCCCCGTTCTTCGCTGATGTTGATCTGACGGTAGCGGGCAGTATATACTATCGTCTAACGGCAGATCCAGGGACTCTAGGCGAGGCTAGTCGTCTTGTCAGGCAGCACTTTGTCCGCTACAGCAACTTCCATCCCAAGAAAATGCTTATTGTCACGTGGGCCGGGGTTGGGGACCACGGAGACACGTCCGACCCCGTGAAAGTGAGTACACCGCATAGAGCTATATTAAAATTACTAGAGCGCTAGCTCTGTGTACAAAGTGATGCCTGCTGGACGCATCCATGTTTGTGCACAAACCTATGGAAAACACAACGTTTTGTACGTTTTGTGTACGTTCATTTGCATATCTGCGTTGTGTTCTATATAGGTGCGTTATCGAAGGCAAATACGTCCCCAAAATCCGACGCACCTCCAGTAAATGCGAGTTTCATTTTCGTACACGAGCAGCACTTCAGTCACACAATGATTGCAAGCGTCATCAAGACGCGCTTACCGGTGTTGCATATAGAGTACACTCTTCGAAAGGCATTCCAGTCAAAGTGTTCTTGTTCCACAGACACGCACTCAAATTCAAAATGACTGGGCCCAGGACGGCATCAAAGCGTCTACGCACGGAGAACGCTGAGCTAGCACTCTAGTTATTTTAATATAGCTCTATGGTATGCCGCCATCTATAGTAATAGCTCCAATCGTGGGTGAAATGTACGGATCTCCCAAAATGCCATATTAGACCGGCCGTGTCCAAAATATCTGGCTCAACCGTAAATAACACACAAGTCTTTTACGAAGCAGCTGCAGTCACTGGGTAGTGGCTGATATAGGTGCGAGAGAAATTTACGGCCGCAGCCAGACATTTGGGACACGACCTTAAAGTACCATACTCAACGGGAATGTTTGCGTAGCTAAACTGACCACGTCACAACTCGATGTTCATCGAAGCGAATGATGATTTGTGTTCATCGGCTTATTTCGGGGTTAAAACTAAAACGTTATCTGTTCACAGAAATGTGTCATAGAGACCAAATTCAACTCACTGATACGTTTTCTCATTATGATTGAAATCACACATACACAATCCTACCTTTCTCTCATACCAGGAAAACACGTTCCAGTGTGCTGTGGCGTCTGATGCAGTGAACACGTTCGTGTTCTTCTTCTATAGAGACATCAACTGGGATAGGGACGTTCAGGTATGTGTACTGTACACGACGTTTTGCACTGAGTTTATTCTGCCCAAGATGTCGGGCCATGTATACATAGCCTGCATTCTCGTCCTGTATGGAACCTTTCTCAAAATCTCGGCTCCGGATCCGGCTCCGGCTTCGGCTCCGGCTTTGTTTCCAGCTCCGGTTTCGGCACCGTTTCGTGAATCCATTAAAAATATTATGGGTATCAAAAATTCAAAATAGGGGCTTTTGGTCGCGGTTCGGAAGCAGATTATCTGGTTTGAACACCGTGAAAACAGAGCTTCAGCTTCAATAAAAAAAACGCAACCTATATTTTCAGCATGGAATTATTAGATAAGATAGACGAAGCCAGAGTCGAGCTTTGAGAAATGCCACTGGTTTTAGAGGCTTGAAACATTTTAAAGGGCTGGTTATAATAGAGTCAGCTTCAGCCAGGACTGGTCAGCATGGCCTGGACACTTTGTCTTGACCTGAAATGAAGTTAACAACTGAATTTGCGGTATCCTTCTGAAGGGTATACAAAGCAGGTGAATAACACCTACGTAGCGTCATTACATTTCTTCCCCCAACCCAGATCGGTTTCGATAGTGGTGATGGCCGAAATTCATACTTGGTGGACTTAAGAGACTTCGATCGAGGCGCTCTGGACCTACCTCAGGAATCCAACCTTGATAAGAAAGAAACACCCGGTGTCTTCATCTACCGAGTCACCGACAGCGAGGTGTATTATCCTGAATGCAGAGAATCAGGTAAAAGAGCAGTTCATGATGACCTAAAATTAGAAACATTGGTGGTATTTGGGTAAGGGATTTTATGGGGTACGTATTTTGTTAACATAAACAAAGAGCTGAGACTTGTCACTAAATAGTAACAGCTTCAGCAGCAATAGTTACAATACCAGCAGCTGCAGCAATAGGACGTGGCGACATTATTAGCAGCAGCATCACGCAGCATTGCAGCAAAAGAAGATCAAGATTAATTTCGCACTAGCAGATGCTTCGGTAGAAGAAGCAGAAACAGAATCAATAGCAGCTGTAGCAGCAGCAGCAGTAGCAACTGCTCCAGCAGCAGAAGCAGCAGTAGCAGCAGTAGCAGCAGTAGCAGCTGTAGCAGCAGCAGTAGCAGCTGTAGCAGCAGCAGTAGCAGCAGTAGCAGCTGTAGCAGCTGCACCAGCAACAGTAGCAGCTGTAGCAGCAGCAGTAGCAGCAACAACAATAACAGCAGTAGCAGCAGTAGCAGCAGCAACAATATAAACAGCAGTAGCAGCATCACGCAGCATTGCAGCAAATGAAGATCAAGATTAATTTTGCACTAGCAGATCAGAGGCTTCGGTAGAAGCAGCAGAAACATAATCAGTAGCTGTTGTAGTAGCAGCAGTAGCAGCAGTAACAGTAACAGCAGCACCAGCACCAGTAGCAGCAGTAGCAGCAGAAGCAGCAGCAAGAGTAACAGCAGCACCAGTAGCGACAGCAGCAGTAACAGCATTAGCAACAATATGCGTACCAGCAGCATCAGTAGCAATAGCAGCAGCAGCAGTAACAACAATAGTAGTAGCAGCAGCATCAGTAGCAGGAGTAGCAGCAGCAGTGGGAGCAACAGCAGCAGTAGTAGCAACATCAGTAGTAGCCTAAGCCTAAGCCAAAGCTTGTTCTAATCCCCTAATTTAAATGACCCTAATAAGCTTCTCGAGCCAGCATTTGTTATCATCATTTTATGTGTGTCTATACCTTGTCTCATAGATGATCTGTTGGTCTACCCAACTCATGCCAGTATGCGGGGCGGAAGCAGGCTCACCTTCGGCGGCAAGTGTTTCGACGCCAGCAACGAAATCATGTTTCAGTTCAAAGAGGTAGACAGTGATGAAGCCATCTCGGCCACGGTGCCTTGCACCTTCGTCAGCAAGTACAAGGCTACCTGCATCATGCCCATGATGGATCGTATTGGCCACGTCAGGGCCTCCTTGTCCTTGAATGGAGGGTTGGCGTGGTCTCATACCCTTTTTACCATCAGTAAGTAGCCAAAAAAACAACTCCACAATGAGTATACTCACCATGTTGGGAAGAGGCGTGGGTTTCTATACAGAAAAAATACACCGATCCAACGGCACGAAATATCATCCGCCATTACTGCGGTACAAGCATGGTGTACGTCTACTAGCTTTCCGTGTAATATACACTGCAGGGCCAATTACATGTACATGAATCGCAAGTCGTTTTGGGGTATACGGTAGGCCTATAGCTTAATTCTGTCATTTCCATGTACTGTTCTACATCCCTTAAAGACTTGTTCATGGTATTCGTTGAAAAAGACAACAGTCTTTAATGCTTTGAAGCATCCGTTTGTTGTCATATTTATTAGAGCACAGGAAAGCTATCCTGCTACGAGACGAATGCTTAGGGAGAACTCACACACACACACACAAATAGAAACAGGGGAAATTAATCGCCAGCTGGAGTGCGCCCTCATTTGCTGGAAGAAATGTGACAGAGTGCGCCCTCTACATTGTGTTTCCATTGATTTCCATGAATCTGAGGAAATTCTGTATAGGATTTTTTGGGGTGGGTCCGTTACAATGTAACAAGAGTGTGTTGGGGGATGTATGTGGTATTTATCTTGCAGGGTATGTAGGCGCCCTATTTCACAAACACGTGTCAACAAACAAACAAATCGACTCACTAACCAACCAACTTAAAAAATGACTTTCCTATTATCACTCCGCAGTGCCCATTGATTCTGAAACTCCGGGCGTGTTGCGCACTGACCCCTGGGAAATGAAATGGTTCACGAAACAGACAGATCTGAAGGTCACGTGGGACAGCTCCGCATTCGATGACAGCTTAGTGACCATCACCATCCTAAGCTACCGAGAGGAGAACGAGACGACGACAGGGGGCGCCCTCGGATGGACGGTACCTATTTTCAGACTTTGAATGAAAAAAAAACACACACAAAGAAATGGCTATTCGTTTTGTACACAGAGCATTCGCATAATAGTGGACTGTTTGGCTTGTTTGTGCGTTGCACCAAAGATCTTAAAAGAACAAGATAGGACACTGCCTATCTGTTTGTACATGCAGGGCGCAGTGAAACAAGGATTTCGTGTACAGATACATCTCTATTTTCCTTGCCCAACGTAAGCGGCGCTATTCCCCAATTAAATTGGGAATAGCGCCGCTTACGTTGGGCAAGTACAAATGTGTGGAAACTATGCAGGCGCCCAATTCGCCCAAATCCCCGCACTACTCAGTAGTCAGGTTCCTGTTGTTTCACTTTATACGGCAAGTGTCCTATCTTGTGCTTTTAAGATCTTTGGTTGCACTCGTTCAAATTCGGCAAAGTTGTACTAGTTGTTGAAACTTCTTCAATTACCATGATCATAGCTATATTATATATGAAAAGAAAACTCTCGATCTCAGTGCCACTTACATAGAATCCTCCAACGAGATGCCCAAACATACATTTTGTTTGTCTGTGCTATTACGTCATCTAACACAGCGCCCCCATTCGACCAATTTTAACTAGTTCATGAAACGTAACATTCAACCAATGGAAGTCTCTTTTTAGAAGTCTTCAAAATATCTCAAAATCGCAATTTGTGTTCAGAAATTAGGTCACTGCTTACTTGCTGTAGCTTCATTGTCTTGGGATGCATCATTTCCACAAGGAAACGGTTTTGAAAGTTGATCAAACTCATAAACACATGACATTATAACTAAAGGGGTTTGTTGAACATGGATTTGGCTAACTGTTTGTCTGCATGGAAATCTTATGTTGTTTTCAGGAGACAGAGCTAGCCGTTAACGTTAGCAACAGTGGCAGGTATATCATACCGGAGGGGATCAACACGGACATCACTAGCAGTAACGCACTCGGTATCATACGCATTGCCGCAGCATCCAAGCCGTAAGATAATTAATTCATTTTTTTCCTTTTATTTGGCGCCCTCTCGTGACGGTACGACAACATGACTTTCGGTGCAATTAGAGACTTCGGGGCCATAATTTACATTCCTGGAACAATCTCAACTCCCTGGGGAGTATACTGCCCCGGATACTTTAAAGCGCAGACAATCAAACCACAAAGCCATCTCTACCCGCGCAGGTACCCATTTACACCTGGGTGAATATGCGACAAAGCAACTTGCTGAAGGACGCAAGCACCACTAACCCATGGCTGGATTCAAACCCAAAATCTGTGGACTGACCACAAGACCTTGAGTTCGACACGCCAGACCACTCGGCCAAGTGTCTCTGATATGTAAATGAACTTGTTTCCACTCGGTGGAGTCTTCACTGGGATTGAAGTTTAATCACCAGCTAGTACCCGGGTCGATTTCATGAAGCCCCACAATCGGTCGTATTACTCGAGTTACGAAGGATAACCCATCACAGGAGGCCTATCCTACGTGGGACGCAATGCATATTGATTCCGACGATTGATAGCAAGCTATGATGAGTTTGGTGATATAAACCTCTGTGTGTCTTTATTTACATAAGTGTACTGCGTAGGCTACCCTTTGCTAAGCTTGTGTGACAGATTCTTGCTCTAAAAACTCTGAAATGTTAATTTCATTCCATGTCCAGGGATGGCCTCATTCTGTCCACTGACGTCCACTTCCTCGGCTACCTCCTAAGCGACGAGGGCTTCCAGGAGGACCCAGTGACCTGGTCCAACGACTACTGCGCCAGCTGGTACGAGGAGGACCAGAAGAAGCCCCCGTTTGTCCAGGACTTGAACGTCTGTCCGTGCACGCTGTCTCAGGCCCTGGCCGACAAGGCTCGCTTCGTGACCTCCCCGTACTGCGACTCGACCAGGCAAACAGCTGAGTCTCTTGACAAGCTTGAATACTGCTTCGCCAGGCCGGGGATCAAGCACTGTGTACTGGGCATTGTCAGAAAGTAGGTTCTTTAAGGTCGCTTATGGTCCTAGCACCAGCATCGTAGCATGCCAAATTATTTAGGTAGCTAGGCAGGGGAAACAATTGTCAAAATTGGTCCTGCTTATGATGAGCTGAATTTACTGGCAACGTTCCTTGCGATTTCATCAGAGGCATTAAGACTGGGATCGATTTCACGATCGTTCCTCTATCGATCGTAACTCGATTTACGAAAGATAACCCATCGTAGGGGGCCTATCCTACGCAGCTTGATGAGTTTGATGAAATCGACCACTGCATCCCTTTTGGTTGATCAAAGCATGACTTTAGGCCGTGTAGGTTGATGGAGTAGCCGAGGTGCTTTTCAAAGCTCAAATTCACAGAATGATCGACGCCGAACTTAAAAATGTCAATTTATTGTTCTGACGTTTATGACTATCGTTTGCGCGCTGAAGTCCAAAGACTTATCTCTTTGACTAATTTACGTCTATACCAACTCAACCTTGGTTTAACAAATCATATTATGATATGAGCTAAATGGTCCATTTTAGCTGCTAGCTTCGGCTTCGTCACCAAGCTAGCAGGTGCCATGAATTAACTTCTGTTTCCACCTGTCTCAGCCCCAGTCGAGCGGACAGCGAATGCTGCTACGACGGTGACGATAACTTGGTGTACGCCCAGGACAGCATCTACGGCAGTTTCTCCAATCGCATCAGCCGCTACGCCGGGAAGGTACCAGGCCTGTCCGGGGCAGCCACGGACCTCGTGCCTTACATCTTCTGCAATATCATCGGCAAGGACAAGGATAACCTCTATCGCATGGCCAGGCCTACGCGGGACTGTAAAGACTACGAGCCCGTCAGACCAGGTAATATCTAAGCCAGTGTCTTTAAGACATCCCACTGTTGATGTCATCTTCTGCCTTGAGAGAAAATGGTATGCTCAAGTGTAATTTCACACAGTCGCATTACAGGGTCTGGTATGACTAAACAGGCCAAAACACCTTATTCACG
Organism: Astropecten irregularis; assembly: GCA_963971285.1. Taxonomy (NCBI): domain Eukaryota; kingdom Metazoa; phylum Echinodermata; class Asteroidea; order Paxillosida; family Astropectinidae; genus Astropecten; species Astropecten irregularis. The sequence continues at coordinate 5,518,701 of OZ020261.1, read as the reverse complement.
GGGCATCCATCTTGTCTCCTTCCTTGTGTACCCATTGGAAAAGATTCTAAAAAGAAAAAGAAAATGGGCACCAGACTACTTGGAATCCAAGCCTCTGTTTGATTGTACTGCTTCCAATGTATGATGGATGCACCCTGAAATGTCTACATGAGAGCGAGACTGCTTCCCGTATTCACTTGCAGAGAAAAGCTCCAAATTCAGTAGTCTTCAGGAATGACAAACTTGTAGTTCTGTAAAGGAATAGGAGAATGTTACCTGTAAGGCCCGTGTAACATGAGGACATTTTATCAGGATCGTTCGAGAACAACCCGGCCTTAATTTGGTAAAATGATGTTAGTCGATTTTTAGGCGAATTTGAGTTAGAGCCATATCCCACAAAAGTGAGGGCGCTTTTTTCGATTCTGAGAATATCAAACCCGAGAAGTGAAGCGTTTAAGAGATAGAATAATGTATCTTAGCGTAAAAATATATCCAGAGCGACATTTTCTCAGTGAAATTATGTATGCCGGACATACGTGTACATCCCTTGCCAAATCTGGCAAATTAATACGGTAAAATGATGTATCTCGTACTTACATCATTTTACCATATTAATGCGTATATAGTGATTAAGTACACACATACATCATTTCTCCATAATAAAGTTTTGTTAAGCGGACTATTTTTAATTTGAAACGATGTATCTTCACAAAAATGTCAATATTTTCACAAAATAATATCCATACGATATGAACAATTACTAAACAGAACAAAATTATGGTTGGCAGGACATTAGAAAATTACAGTTTTGTAGTCTGTAACAATGAAAAGGCAAACTTTGGCTCAATCTTTACATTTATTTTCCTCAAAATGACCCCAAACGGGGATACATCATTTCACCAAATTAGGACCGAACCACATTCGCCTTTTTTATTCGTATTTCCATACTTTTCCGAGGAATACTCGAACCCTGTAAGATGAAAACGTGACCCCTTTCCTTTCACCAATTGCAGCTGAATGCCTCAATTTCATAGGCGCATAACCTAGAGTTAGGCTGTACCATGTCCTAAATCTCTGGCTGTGACACACAAGTGGCACACAAGTCTATTCGAACCTCTGCAGGCACTGGCTAGTGGCTGTCATAGGTGGTCGTGTATAAATTGCAGCCACAGCTAGAGATTTGGGACACGGCCTCAGAGTCACTCTCCCCCAAGGCACAGAGTGCACTCTAAAACTACCCATTGTGTTCACAAGTCAGTTGCAAAGTATCTCAAATCTAACTGACATAATTCAACTCGGTATTCCTCTTAGCGATGGTGTTCGGCGACCCCCATTTCGTCACTCTGGACAACGCCAGCTACACGTTCAACGGCCTCGGTGAATATATCCTGCTGAAGACGAAAGGAGCCAGTCAGACGGACTTCCGCTTGCAGGGACGATTCGAGAGAGTCCTTAACGCTGACGGTAGGTCCCTATTCAGTAGCCTAAACATGACACAGCAACTGTAAGTGCTGGAAGGTTGGTCCAAGCCCGAGGAGTTAACCGAGGGACCAGACACATTTGGAGAGAGAAGCACTCTCAATACTCAGAAAACAGCTATATTGATAAGAGGATCGGGCTCAATCTTCTAGTATTCCCAGTTTTCCGTATGTAAACCAAAACAGCATGTTTAAAGCCATGTCGTGATTTAACTGATGGGTTGCCGAAACTGTTGCCAGCTCAGGATAATTTGCCAGGGGGACGACAAGGACGTAAAGCAGCTCCCAACCCAGGCTTTCCCCTGACACACTAACTTCATATTTCACTAAGCATCGACTCGCTGGACACTGTTTGAGCCCACTCTCTTTGATCAGACTTCGGAGTCGCCAATATGTAATTCCCCGTCACTGTTTCAGAGAGGAGCATTAACCAGCAAAAGAAGAATAATTGAGGAGCACTTCCTCGTCAAATGTTCAGTTTAAGTCTTATGCCGTGATTTGAATTGATGTCTGTAGTCGAAGGCAATTTCTTCCAAAATTCGAGTACATTCTTAAATTGTGGTACTGATCAAAATCAGAACATCACCCATGTAGTCGGAAAGCCACACACTCATTGACACATAATGATCAAACGATTTTTAAACGAAACTCTTCTTTTGCAGATGATCTAGTTAACGCCACGGTCCTGACGGCCCTGGTGATGAGAGAAAGCGAGAAGGCTGCCAACACGATCCAGATTGACAAGAACGACATCACCATGATGACCCTGAAAGTTGGAGAGTATGGTCGCGAGCAAGATGTCATGGACAGCAGCTACCAGCAGTACGAAGGTGAGTGTCATGTAGCAGGTAGAGTCACCGGGAAACTTAACCATCGTTTAAGGGCGGTCAGAGACTACGAGACAAGTACCTTCCACACGGCCAAGACACTTGTCCTTAGCAGGGCAAATCATACGGTTGATTCACAATAGAGCGCTTCCAAGAGTTTGCAACAAGTTGACCGATAGCACAATGCCCATGATTTGGCAACCCAATGCGCATCTGGAAAGGTTCCACCGATTCTGCGCATTGTGATTGACCAACGCGTTGCAAACTCTTAAGGCGCACTTTTTTTTAGATCACCTGGTGGCCACTTTCATAGAGCTGCTTAAACACCAAAATTTGCTTAAGCTCCAAAATTTGCTTAAGCACCAAAAACCTCAGTTGGTAAATACGATCAGTATGCCAGCAAAAACTCATTGTGATTGTTATACTCAGCAAACAATGACCGAATACAAGGCAAAAGAAGTAAACATCACATGAAAATGTGGTGGTTAATCCTGTTTGATCGCGGAAGACTTGTCATGCTTAAGCAAATTGTGTGCTTAAGCAGCTGTATGAAATTGGCCCCAGGTCTGTTGTCAATGGGAGACTTTTGGAGAACCGGTCTAAAGTCAACAGCGCAAGCGCACGCACGCGCAAAACAAAGCGCGCATGCTCACAATTGCGCAAGCATGGTTTGCGCGTGAGCTGTTGACTCAAGACCGGTTCTCCAAAAGTATCCCATTGCTGTACAGGCTTTCACTGTGCTTTTTTCTCCTACATACTAATTAATATTTCATGTTTGGTCTAATATCCTCTATCTTGTCTTGTTCTTTTCAAGGCTTCACCGTGTTCTTCCCCAATCATACCACCAATGGCGTCGTTCCGAAGATGGTGTTCCAGTTTAAGGATTCACATATTGGCGTCGTCGTAGAGGCAACCGCTAACGCACTCTCCGCTATGATCCTGCTGCCCAACGGGTACAAGGTGGGATAAACTTCTGAGCCTGAGCCTGAGCCTGAGCCTGACCCTGACCCTGAGCCTGAGCCTGAGCCTGACCCTGAGCCTGAGCCTGAGCCTGAGCCGGAGTCTGAGTCTGAGCCTGAGCCTGGGCCTGAGCCTGAGCCTGAGCCTGAGCCTGAGCCTGAGCCTGAGCCTGAGCCTGAGCCTGAGCCTGAGCCTGAGCCTGAGCCTGAGCCTGAGCCTGAGCCTGAGCCTGAGCCTGAGCCTGAGCCTGAGCCTGAGCCTGAGCCTGAGCCTGAGTCTGAGTCTGTGCCTGAGCCGACTTGCGATGCATTGCATCCCTACGTAGGTTACGATTGATCATAACTCCAGTTACGATCGATCGATCATAAGTATTCGTGAAATCGACCCCGGTACGGGTTGTGTTCCCTGTTCAGCAAAATGGATGCAAATAACCCTGGCAGGATGCCAGCTTCCAATCAGTGATGGATAATGTTGTTTGGATATATGGTTCGTATCTTTTTGCAGGGCAAGAACGAGGTCACTGGCCTGTTCGGGAACTGGAACGAGGATGATACCGATGACCTTCAGACTCCTGACGGCAGGGATGTCTCCATCACTGCCTCTGGGGAAGTCATCTTCAGCGACTTCGGACAAAAATGTAAGACTCCGGAGTTTTCAAAAACAGAGCTGTCCTGATGTGCTCCTCTCCCTACAAATTGGAAGCCTTTAGTCGTTAGAGGGTCGGAGGCTGCATGTAGTTAGCAAGGGGCTCAAAGATCACCCCAAACCTGCAGAGTATTATTGCTGGTAGCATCAGTCTTGAAATATGTCAAACTTGCCACCTTTGCCCCCATAATAATGTTGGCTGTCCGAACCTAGTATTGATCATGAATGCCCTCCAACTCCTACCTCCAAGCCTTAAAAACAGACTGATGATCTAACTCGAATGTTTTACTTGGTTTGCCCTGCAGGGGAAGTGGAAGAATCTCTCTTCTTCTATTCTAGAGGAAAGGGCCACGATGATTACCAAGACAACGAGTTCAGGCCGCTCTACCAGCCTCCAAGCGGTTTGTCCGAACGGGAACTGAACAAAGTCTGCAATGACGACAAGCCCTGCAGGTAAGTGACGTCACACAGACGCGCGAGGTCATGAACTTGAGGGCGCTATCATGGGTTGCCCAAGTTCGACAGGCGATTAGGCTTACGAAGAAAATTTCTGCGGGCGAGAAGATTATCGGTTCGAGTTTGATTCGATGTTAAACACTATGTAAACAGTTTTAAAACAGTTTTAGTTTTAAGCTGTATCCTCCTTGAGTGATCCCCCATATTACCGTTTCCAGTTTGCAGCATTGCTGCGCGTATCGGTGAAATGATCCTTGGGGTATGGCGGTGTGTGAGTGGTTTCATGGCTTCGGACTGCCAAACGAGCAAAAATAATTGACTGTTGGGATCACCACCGTCGTAGGGCTGGATGGCTCAGTTGGTAGAGCGACTGAACGGTATTCAGGAGGTCGCCGGTTCGAATCCCGCTCCAGTCAATGTTTCTTTGTTCACTTTTCAATGAGATTTAAAACATTTTAGATTCGTCTGAAACGGATCCTATTTTCATAGCTAGAGTCAGGTTAGCTCCACCATTTCGTACTTATTCTTCGTAGGTATGTGTTCATTTCAACCAGTCCATTGCATTGGGGATAATATCCGATTATTGAATCCTACGTGAGACTCTTAAGTACATTTAGAACTATTGAGAATTCTCCTTAAGATGGCCAGAGTATACTGGTCGAAACGTCGAGTTAACCAGAGGCCAATTTCATAGAGCTGCTTAAGCACAAAATGTGCTTAAGCATGAATAATCTTCCTTGATCAAACAGAATTACCAACCACATTGTCATGTGATGTTTAATACTACTTTTGACTTGTATTCGGCCATTGTTTGCTAAGCATAACATTCACCAGAACTTTTGGCTGACATACTGATTTTTTTACTAAGGTTTTTGGTGCTTCAGCAAATTATGGTGATTAGGCAGCTCTATGAAATTGGCCCAGCTCTTTTTCAGAGCCGCACGACAAAATAAAATGGCAAAATTATATTTTAGCAAATCAGCAGAATCGGTCATGATATAGGCCTTCTCCTGTATGATTTTAAATTTTATGACGAACCGAAATGAACATCGCTTCACATGAATATGGCATAATACTCTCCAGAGAACACATATTTATGGCTACTGTATATTATTGAATGGATTTCACTAATAACTAATTCAAGTTCTTTGTTTCTGTCTACATAGGTTTGATTACCAGGTGACGAAGAACAAAGAGTTTGCCACGCAGACGGCAAGGGACTCCCATGCCGTCGCAGAGGCTTCATCTGCTTCAGAAAAATGTGAGTCAAACGAAGACAATCACTGTCTCTTTTTGAATTTGCGGGATCAGAAAAAAACTGTTGGAAAATCACATATTCTTCCCCACCCTTATGTAGTCTGGTACCTTTGATCTTGCCTACCTGACCTCTCTTTGTCTGACCAATATTACCTTCCCCCACCCTCCCATCTCCCCTATTGTCCTGATCCTCTCATCCATTCATGTGTGCTTCTTTCAATCACACGTTCTTGTCCTTCGTCATATAGCCTTTCAGAAAGATCCTGCTAGGATCAAAACGTGCCAGGCCCTCCTAACTCCAAGCATTTTTTTTAGATTTGCGTTAACGAAAAACTGAGCTACTTCGGAAGGGCTTTCTAGAGAGTTGGGACACTTGAATATTCTGCCTATGTTTCTTTCGAAGCCAAAGAAAACCAGGACTAAATATTGTCATCCTAATCCCAGAATTTTGTTCAGTCTTTCGACATTGTTTTTATGTTGTCTTTTGGATGATAGTCCCCACATGCTCATAACAAAAACTTGGAAGGAGTATAATTCTGTCTGTGGCATCCGTTGATCATGACTGATTTTGGACCTGTGCCTTTTCAGTGGGCCCTATATGTAGCTAGTGCTAGGGCAGCACCTGTTTTGGAAGTGCATCGAAACGCGTCAGCCTTTGAGAAAGATCCTGCTAGGATCGAAACGCGTCAGTCCCTCCTAACTCTAAACATTTGATATATTTCAGGTCATTTTTGGCTGATGAGCTGTTAGAAGCAGTTTATTACTTGTATTGAATAATGTTTCGTTAGAAATTATTGGCTATCAAACTTGTTCCTGTTGCTGTGGAGGGCTACTCTGAACGCTGCACTCTCCCCAAACAGTAAGCAAAGAGTTTCAGTGGTTAAGTAAGCAAAGAAACTGTTTTTAAAACATAAAATTTATTTCATGTTTGTCTATCTCCTTACAGTGTTGATGTGTCCGTTCCTGACAACCCCCGCCCATGGAACAAAAGAATTCGTGGATGACAACCACCACGCCCCGGGTTCCAAGATCAGGTACGCCTGCAGTGAAGGCTACATCTTCCTGGGCGAGTCACAGCGAGAGTGCAGCGAGAATGGCAAGTGGTCTGACAGCTCCGAGCCCTCATGTTTCGGTAGGTTGAGGAATTTGGGTCAGAAAAACTTATTTTTATTTTTTTTAGAACTTTGGACCAAGAGGGTTGTGGTTGCCTCAGAGGTTTGGAACCAAGTTCCTGCTTAGTCAGTCTGTATGCTGCGTGGGTGTGCAGTGCAGTCGGTCAGTTTTTCTGACTAGTTTCAATGTGTGAACCCTTAAAGGTAATATCATACTTTGGTTGTTGTCAAAGAAATACAGATTCATGGGCAAAAATATCAAGGACGATAAATTTAAAGGTAGTATCATACTTTGGTAAGAGACCAAAACAGAAATGTTCACAGATTTACGTGTAACTTACAGAGTATGAAGATGGTGATGGTAGAAACATACCGTTAAAATGTTTCTGCCTGAAATGGTGTATTTATCCAGAAATTTGTAAAAACAACGACCAAAAATCTTGTTGATCTTTTAAAAGATCAAAAATAAAAGAGGAAAAACTTAAGAAATACTGTGGCCGTTTTTCACTGTTTTCTCAATAAAGTTGGCACCGTATGGGACTGAATTTTTTACAGATGACTGTAACTGTGTCTGTCTTGATAATGTGTGCCCATGAATCTGTATTTTTTTGACAAAAAACAAAGTATGATACTACCTTTTAGTTCGCTACGGTGCCCGCTTTTTGAAGAAACAGTGAAAAACGGCCACAGTATTTCTGAAATATGTTTTTATGTTGCCATTTTCCTGTGTACGGCCCTGGGCTCCAATCTTAGGACTGCTACCTGGGGTCAGCGGGGAGAATCGAATCCAATATCGCGGCGGGCACCGCAAAGGAAGACTTTGGAGCTGGGTCTTCAACTTGATAGCGCACGCGCACACACGCGCACAACACCGCGCGCATGCTTACAGTTGCGCGCGCATTCTTAGAGCTAGCAAAAGAGACTTCAGTCTGCTGCCGCCAACGTCTCAAAAGTCTCCTATTAATAATGAATATAAGACAGTATCATTAATATATAAGAGAGTATCTGATGTACATTTTCATTAATTATACCGATCTTTATTTTCAGAGGTCAAGTGTGGTACCCTGACTGCTCCCGAGTTCGGCAGCATGGAAGTAACGGTCAAGGGAGACGTAATAACAGCCACCTTTACGTGTGACGAAGGAGTGCCCATGGAAGGTAGTACCACTAGAACATGTGGATCAGACAAGAAGTGGACTGGAGAGGAGACTAGATGCTTGAAACGTGAGTTTTTTTTAAGAATCAGACTTCATTGGGTTATTTAAAAAATGTCGTCTAATTTTAACTTTTGGAACATGTGTCATTTCCTTATTCAATAAAGATCAAATGAAAACCAAAAATATGAAATATTGGTCAATACATCATTTTTCATGAATTTCTCATACTGCTAATGATAATGGGAGACTTTGGAGAATCGGTCTTCAAGTCAACAGCGCACGCGCACGCACAACAGCGCAGACGCAAAACAAAGCGCGCATGTTCACAATTGCGTGCGCGTGCGCTGTTGACTTGAAGACCGATTCTCCAAAGTCTCCCATTATTTTCCCTATTCTAGCATACCAACATTTTAAGTAAATTCGAAATGAGAAATCCTTTCAAAAGATAACATTTGAAACTGAGAAGAACCTGTATGCGAATTAAAAAACAGAGGGGAAATAGTTCAAGTGGAAAAATGACAGAAAATTAAGACTGAGACATGATCCAAGACACACTAAACCAAGAAACATGAAAAAGTCGTCGTATTTTTACCATTGATCTCACAGTCATCATTATTATCTTAATGGTGTCCTACTGAATGTCCTATACGAGTACTGTTTCATTCCTAATATGGAAATGTTCGTCACTGTCAATTATCTTTCTTTACATCAATCTTTCAGAGGAAGGACAGACAGGCGGTGCCAGTACGGCTGTCATTGTCGTCGTGGTCATTATTGTCATTATTGTCGTCGTTCTTGTCGTGGGTCTCGGCATCTATTTCTACAAAAAGGTAAAAAAAAAATAAAATCATGTACAAATTGATTAAAATGTGCAGCATTTTAACAGTGCTTATAGAGTGGTGCAAAATTGGATAATTTTGCTGCCAAATGCAAGGCATATGCGGTGGAGTTATTTTAACTGTCTTGTGAAAGAGTGGATGAAGCTGGGGAAAGGCTCCAGCTTCGCCATGTATCTCAAGCCCTTCATTTCATTTAGGACACAAAATGGCAGTAGAAAAACAAATGCCAAGCCTAGCATCAAGCCCCATTTCATAAAGGCCACATAGACAGCTCTTTAAAGGGATTGCATACGTTTGGTAATTTGAGCCTATTGTTTGTTTCAAACCAATATAATTGTATATATATACCATAAAACTAACCTGTGAAAGTTTCAATTCAAAAGGTGGTAGCGTTTGTGAGATTTTGGCGACAAACTAGAGCGGTTATTTCACGCCAGATAACAGTTAGTCAATAGCTGAGAAGTGTTACGGCCATAACGCTTCTCAGATTCATAATTTTTGGAGATAAAAAGTGACATATTTTTCCATAACCGCGGTACTTCGAATTGAACGTTTCTCAATATGCATTATATTATCCAAAGCAGCTGTACTTCTCACCAAGTAAGTTTTTATTGCCATACATTTTCAGAGTCATTACCAAACGTATGCAATGCCTTTAAGACCGCTTATTGCAATCCAACCCAGTTTTGATCTTTCATTTCGTTTGGTGTTGACCAGAAGCGCACATCGGGAGGAGCGGGAGTAACGAGGCCGCCTGATAGCGCCTACCAGCCCGTAGAGACCAAAGCAGCTGGTGAAGGAGGAGACGTTGAGATGGGAACCAAAGACGACAAGGCAGCCACCAATGCTGCAGATGACGACGGTGGCTTCAAAGACCAGGAAAAGGACAAGGAATAATAAATATTTTAGGAAAATTCAGGAAAAGCTCAAAATCCATCTGTATTAAGTGAGAAACTCAAATCCGTTTCATCTTTTGAGGGCCTACAATTCAATCATTATAACGATAACACTTTTATGTTGTATTGTTAAAATTGGGTATTCATATTTTCAGGGGGAAAAGCAAATTTTATCCATGACATAAAAATGTACAAGAAAATTGTTGTCTCAAGTGAGTGCCTCTTTAAAAGGCGGGGCTAAAATTTGACGGAAGCTTTTGGAAAATTGAGAGGACGTCAGAATCTTCAGTGAAATATGTTTGATAATGTTTTCAGTTTGCCAGCATGGAAACAGTAGAGGTAGGGCCTATAAATGTTGCTGAAACAAGGATCTGATGTCGTGTTGTGAAATTATTTCTTTGGAATGCTATGTCAAGAGGGGAAATATGTTCCGTGGTTTGACGAAAAAGAAACTTTCAAACAAAGTCGGATTAAGTCCTCTTATAAAGGTTTTCATTATGTCAATGTTCAATTGAAGAATGTTTTTGAAAAGTGAGCAAAGACAAATTGACTGGAGCGTGATTCGAACCGGCGACCTCCTGAATACCGTACGGGCGCTCTACCAACTGAGTGCAGCCCTACGTTGGTGGTGACCCCAATAGTCAATTATCAGTGTGTTCGTTTGGCAGTCAGAAGCCATGAAACCACGCCCACACCGCCATACCCCAAGGGTCGTTTCAATGATACACGCAGCAATGCTGCATCCATTGTTTTTGTTAGACTTCAAGTTTATGTGTTGTATGTTCAAGTTTACATTGGAGCCTAATGTGTAAATAATCGTTCGTTTGCTCATACAGAAAAATAGCGCTTCTAAAATTATGATTGTAGTCATTTCAATGAAATGGTAGTGGTATATTTTAACGTGTAATGTTGGCATGAATATTTGTTCCGACTAAGGGAATTTGAAAGATTCATAAGATTCTCTGGGATGTTAGTGAATTTGTCTTGCATGGCTTTGTTATAGCATGTTAAACAAAGAATATCGTGGTTGATTCCTGAAAAGTTTTAGTTAATTTTGGAATAAGATCCACGTCTTTTCATAGATTCGTCTCGTCACAATTTACGCAGCTGTGGCTGTGTCCGAAACGGGCTTCGAGAGCTACGGCTAGGTCTATTGTTTTGGTGTCTGTGCGTATTTCCAATGGAGCGAAGACCTAGACCTGGCTCTGGACAACAGATTTGGATGCAGCCTAAGTATTTGAAAATGATCACAAAGTAATGAGTGTTTTATAGTAGTTTACAGTAATAATGTACTTTTGAAGTCGTAACGTAGAAATTTTAGGACAAATTTGGAGGAGACGTGTTGTTTTAGCCCCTTTCTTTGGGCGTTTTCGAAACGGAGGCTTAGGCTCAGGCTCAGGCTCCAGCTCTGACATCCATATGCTGAAAACATAGGTTGCGGGTTTTTCATTGAAGCTGAGGCTCTGTTTTCCTTTTTAAACCAGATAATCTACTTCAGAGCCGCCGCCAAAAGTGTCTATTTTGATACATGTTATTTCAAAATGGATTCACGAAATGGAGCCGGAGCCTGAAACGGAGCCTGAGCCTCCGTTTCGAAAAGGCCCTATGTCTCCACTAAAACTTGGTAATATTTCACAAGTTTGCCAAATTATTAAATATCTACATTTGTCTAGTTTTACCCTTTCTGCCTAAATTTAAATATTTGGTTAGCATCTTGTTTAGTGTATTGGTTATATGACGTAGATTAGCTTTGTGCACCTTCTCAGATCGAATACAAAGACGTTTACACGTTCGTGAATTTGTTAAATAAATTGAAGTTGATTACAAAATAGTGGCAATTAAAACAATGTTTGGAATTTTTAGGTTTATGGTATTTTTTGTTTCGAGTTGTGGGTAAGTGCATTACACATCATGTTATAGGCCTACTTTGTGATTTGTAATGTACTAATCTAGTATTTTGATGATTGAATGAATTGATTGATTTAATTGAACTAATTTATAGTCTTAAGATGTCAACAATTTTGAATTACTATTGTTCGTAAGGTTAGATGAAAACAATCGGAAGTGAATTGTTAGTCAATAGGGTAGTGCACTGGAATTTTCTTCCTTTTTTTTGAAAATATGATTTTCAAGTATTTTTACATTAACATTGGTCAATACTTCAAAGATTTCTCAATGGTGTTGAGTTTTTTTACGTTATGATTATGCAAGTGAATTAAATAAAAACATCTGAAATTAACACTAAATTGTTGATTTGAGATTTCAATGTTATAATTATGGAAAACGCTTTAGAATAAAAAATGACATTGATCAAAAAATGTTAAATTAACCTCCTTAACAGTGGTAAGTTTGTTGCGTTGGTCTTAGGAGTATGAGTTTAGATGGTTAAGGTTTTTTTTTTTTATATATTTTCTACAAATCATGAATTTAGTAACTTGTTCTGGTATTTTCAAGAGCAACTTGAACCAACCTTTTAAATTTCGCATGCCCACCCTCACCACTACATTGAGAAGGCTCTTCTTTCCTATCGTGACCTAGCGCCTCCAAATGATTTTGCAGTCTGAGTCCCATGTCACATGAGGCAATTTACTGACAATCAGTTCCAAACAATCATCTTAAGGGCCTGTTTGTTTAACGGAAATGATCCGATTTTTAGGGATCCACCTCCTGTGCAGGGTACGCTAAAATGGGATCCGGATCAGTACAATATGTGATCCTTTGCATTAAACAAAACAGGGGCCAGTTTCATAAAACTGTTAAGCACACAAATTTGCTTAGCACAAAAATATCTCGCCCAATAAAACAAACCACCATTGAAAATTCCATTTGATATTCATGGTCATCGAACAACAGTCACAGAACAATCACAAGTGATACACAACATGTGGAAATTTGGTTGTTAGTCCTTGTTTTTATTAAGACAGAAATGTCATGCTTAGCAAATATTTGTGCTTAACATTTTTATGAAATTGGCCGCAGGCAATTAGTTGTTCATTTAATTTCCTTGGGAATAGTGAGAAACTGCCAGAAAAGAAACCCGATGTCTTTTGAACTACAAACATTTCCCTTTTGTATCACTGGAATGTAGTTGGTTGCCTCCAAATTGTCTGTTGAAATTGCCTTGTATGTGTTCCTTAGGCCGTATTTCTGTTGTCAAAACTTTGTGGAGTCTTGAGATGGGGTAGACTAAGGGTGCACCCAAGAAAATAGTGCCAAAATCCGTCCGCCGAGCTCATGAATAAAAGTTAAGCACTCAATATATTTTAAATAAGAGAGTTGTGAGAGCTTTGAAAATGAAGGATTGAAGAAATATGGCACTGGACCTCCTGCCTGGACTCTGGGCTTCCATTTGTGACCATTTTTGATGCAATTGGGTGAGAAAGTGGGTCTATTTTAGCCGCTTTGCAGAGGGATGTTTTTTTGAAAATGGCTTCTTTGACTGGAGTGATCCAGCTGAGAATGAGTTTATCTCAAAAATGCAATGGTCACACTACCATGAAATGAAAAGAAAATGAAATGTGACATGTTCATCATCATTTTTCCGTGCAACTTGAACAGCTGTCAGAGTTCTGTAAATTGTTTAATGATTTTTGAAGTTTGAGGATTTACCACTGTTGTCTATGGGAGTTTATTTACTTGGGTGCACCCCTAATCGTATCTACAGGTTGTGTCATTTTGTGCCAAAGAGGGCGCTCTAACAACGTACCACAAGTAAACAATGGACCTTATCGAAGATAGCGCATAACTGGCTGTGCACAAAGCACTCTGGGAAACACAGAGTTGCTAGGGCTGGCAATGAGTGCATAAAACGTATGGACATAAAAATTCAACTATGAATAAGTACTCAACTTTACACCGCTAGAACACTGACTCGACAGAAACATTCCACTATGGACCGTTGTGCAGCATCGTTATCCATAACAACTCAAAGCAAGGTTTTCTTCTAGGAAAAAAAGGACAACTTAAGTTATACGTATACGGCATGCCGACGCGTGTGGTAAAACTTTAAAAACTCAAAATTACCCACTGTCCTTCCCGCGCGCACGCCAGCAATTATATAAGCCCGACAGTTACCAAAACATTCCCAATAGATACCGTAGTGTTTTCACATCAACGCTATTTTCCCAAGCGCCCCCGTAAAGCAAAATGGAACACACCGTGCGCAATATCGCTGTGCATTTATTAATATAATCCAGTGCTGTAGAACAAACACCATTTGAACAGCCAATCAGATTACGCAAATTAAGAGGGCGCGCAGATAACCTCGTGGTCAATGATTAACCGCGTGCAAACAACAATTCATGCCAACGGAATGCCCTGGGGTAGATGGTGTGAATCGTAAACGTGTGTGCACTTGGGATTAGTTTGAAAACAAACCGAAACCAACGTTGTATTTGTCTGTTTAATAAAATAATATACAGTTCGTGTTTGAATGGGAATCTATATTATTACTGCTAGTTTAGGCTAAAAGGACAAGGAATGCAGGGGTTTTTATATCCACTGAACACTTCTTCCAAATATTAATAAGTACAATACAAGTAATAAACTGCTCCAAACTGCTCGTCAGCCAAAATAATGACCTGAAATTTATAAAATGCCTGGAACTGGAAGGGCCTGACGCGTTTCGATCCGAGCAGGATATTTCTCAAAGGCTAGAAAGCTCCTGCTCGGGATCGAAACGCGTCAGGCCCTCCCAACTCCAAGCAAATTGATAAGTAATATAAACAACGTTCAAAGAAAACAAGTAATAAACCGAAGCAAACTGTCCATCAACCAAAACAATGACTTCAAATGTATAAAATGCTTGGAGTTAGGAGGGCCCGATGTTTTTATCAAAGCAGCCTCTTTCTCAAAGGTTAACTTCCCGACAAGTTATTATCTTACCTAATTCCCGCTTTTCAACTTCCAAAACACCAATATCCCAAATTACCACTGACCATTTTGCTTCTGACAGTTTGAACACTTTATTTTACAACGAATTCTTTGTCATTTTCGTTGTAGATTCGTTTGATCTATATTTTGGCCGTTTGAAGTCATCTTTCTGTGAGTAACAGTAATATCATACTTTGTTTTTTTTCTTTTTTTTTGGCATAATGGTGTTATCATACTTTGTTTTCTGTTTAAAAAAAATGCAGATTCATAAGCAAAAATATCAAGGACGATACAGCAACAGTCATCTGTGAAAATTTCAGTCTCATACGGTGCCACTTTTTGAGAAAACATTGAAAACGCTGACGGTATTTTCAAAATATTTTCTCCAATATATTGAATCTTTTAAAGATCAAAATTGTTTCTGGTCATTGGTTTTACTCTTATCTGGATAAATACAGCATTTCAGGCAATACGTGAACAATATGTTTCTACAGCACCATCTTTATACCCTGTAAGTTATAGGTAAATCTATGAAGATTTCTGTTTCAGTATGTTACCAGTACCAAAGTATGATACTACCTTTAAATTCAGTGCCTCGCGTAAATTGTAAATTTCATTGACTTAGGAATGTTTCCTGGGGAAATGCTTATCTTAAAATCATCTTATTGATGAAAAATCATCACTTGTTGAAGATATGATGTCAAGCATTGTCTTATTTCCTTAATCGAAGGGAACACGTTAGTTTTTTACAGAGTTGTAACCAAGTCAGATTTTCAAGTCAAGTCAAGTCGCAAGTCATTATTTTTTCAAGTCAAGTCAAGTCAAGTCAATCTCGATAATGCAAAATGAGAAACATATTTTGAATAAAAGTAAATCACTAAATGGAAATTGTTGGCGTCGGTTTACTAAAACAAAATTACTTGGGAAGTTGGGTAGACCGGTTTTCAATGTTAGACACTACCGGTATATTTTATGGGCCTAGCTTTGTACTTATTGTAGCTAGTTAATTGTTACTTAAATTCACAGAAAATTCGAAAGGGAAATTTACATTCATTACAAAAGTAATGACATATGACAAATAATAGAAGTAAATCTTAGCTTAATAGCGAAAAATAATCCATAACAGATGAACATGAAACATTCTTACATGGAGATAATCATGGAAGAAAGAAGGACTAATTTAACAACGAAAGTTGTTAGTTTATATCCCTTCATT
This sequence comes from Astropecten irregularis, assembly GCA_963971285.1. NCBI lineage: Eukaryota > Metazoa > Echinodermata > Asteroidea > Paxillosida > Astropectinidae > Astropecten > Astropecten irregularis. The sequence goes on along the minus strand of OZ020261.1, from coordinate 5,503,007 downwards.
TTCAAAACCTGCAAGCATGAGAGAGATTGGCTAATCAATCAATCCATGTAATAATTCAATTGGATTATTATATGAATAATGTTTGATTCGTAGAAGTGGATCCTTACACGAAGGAGAGATATGTGAAGTTATCATCATGGTAGAATGAATCAACGGACTGATGACTGTTTTGATGAATCATGCTGAACACAGCTGCTTAAAAACACATTTAAATAATACCTGCCAGCGAAGTTCGTCTGGCATTTTGTACTAACAAACAATTTGTTTTATTCGTTAATGTGTAACTAACCGATACCGCTCAAAGATATCTCTACTGTATTATAACCAGACTGAACTTTGGACTTTTCCATCGTCTGCAGCATGTTCAACTAGTCGCACAACCGATGGGAAATAATTATTCAGAATAAACTGCAATACGACGAGGTCAAAATTGTACAGCGTCAGGGCGGGAACGGATTTATCACAGACGCCATCTTGGATTTTTACTGGGATATTTTCGTTTTGTGCTCGCTTGGGCGAAAATGGAGGATAAATACCCACTTTTGGTGGGAGCCTTGTGTCTGGTTTTCTGCCTAGGGGTGGGGGCTCAACCCCCACCCCCAGTGTCACAGACAGGTAGGTGGATAATTCACTATTTCGGTCGGATCATTTCGTGCGTACGAGGCCCAAATTGGTTCGTCCAAGTAGCCTTTAAAAGGTGCATTATGGTTTTTTTGTCTTGTAAAAGTTAGTATCATACTTTGGCTTTTATCAAAGAATTACACATTCATGGGCAAAAATACCAAGACAGATACAGTAAAATTCAGTAGTGTAGACACGTCTTCAGACCTGGGGGGTTGATCGTGTAGCTGGGTCGTACTTCCATATACGTTTGTGTACAAAATAATTTTTTATATATATAAAAAGTGAAAACCTGGGGGGGGGGGGGGGGGGTTGCAACCCCCTAGCCCCCCCGGGATCTACGCCCATGGAAAAAAGTCATCTGTGGAAATTGCAGTCCCATACGGTGCCCACTTTTTGTGAAAACAGTGAAAAACAACCACAGTATTTCTAAAGTCTTTTTAATTTTTTTTAAATCTTTTTAACGATCAAAAAGATTTTCTCCTTGTTTTACAAATGTTTGGATACATACACCATTTCAGGCGGAAACATTTTAACGGTATGTTTCTACCACCACCATATTCATACCCTGTAAGTTATATGTAAATCTGTGAACATTTCTGTTTTGGTTTCTTACCAAAGTATGATACTACCTTTAAAAGAGATTTTTTTCCAAATGTTGCTAATTTGAGGTTTATTTAAAAATTTAGTTACAGGTATAATACATGATTGGTACAAGTCACATAACAGCACTCACACTTCGTCTAATCCAACATGTACAAGCAATGATAAACTTGTGAAAATTTCTGATATGTCACGAGAAAATAGCTAAAAACTGACTCAATACTTCTTATATAAAACATAAAAAGTTGTTTTGATCTTACCCCGAGATCAAAACTGTTTTCGGTCATTGTTTTACTCATTTTTGAATAAATACACCATTTCAGGCGGAAAAAACGGTATGTTTCTACCACCACAGTAAAAGTAATCTGAGAATATTTCAGTCACATACGGTGCCCACTTTTTGAGAAAATAGTGAAAAACGGCCACAGTATTTCTTAAGTCTTTTTTCTTTTATTTTTGATATTTTCAAAAATAATTTTGGTCACTGGTTTTTCTATTCTCTGAATAAATACAGCATTGTAGGCAGAAATATTTTAAAGGTTTGTTTCTACCATCATCATCATTAAACACTGTAAGTTATAGGTAAATCTGTGAAGATGACTGTTTTAGTATGCTACCAAAGTATGATAGTACCTTCAAAGGTACAGTACAGGATTGGTAACATACCCAAACAGAAACGTTCACAGATTGACGTATACATTTCAGGGTATGAAGGTGGTGCTGGTATGGAGATGGCGCTAGTATTTATCCAGAAATTAGTAAAACAACGAGCGAAAACAGTTTTGATCGCGGGGTAAGATCAAAACCATTCTTTATGTTTTATAAGAAAAACTGAGTCGAGTTTTCGTTATTTTCTCGTGACTCAGATGTCTGATTGAGCTAAGATTTTCACAGGTTCATTATCTCATGTACATGGTGGATCAGACAAAGTGTGAGTGCTGTTCTGTGACCTTAACCAATAATGTGTTATACCTTTTAATGACTTTTATTGTGATTGTTATAATTGTATCAATGCCATCTTTTCAAAAAAACTCAAGTCATGATGAATTTTACGAACCTCTTTTGTAATGAAAAAATATCTCTTTAATTGAATTGTTTGTGCTTGAAAAGTAAAATTAATAGTTTGCTAGCGATAAAGATATCGGAATTGATTTAGGTAATAGCTATATCAATAGACTTGCAGTGAAACTGGAATTTCTTTTACAACCTTGTTCTCAGGTTTCTTCCGTTATGGTATGGAGAACAGAGATGCCAGGTTGACGAAAGGTAACGACATCAGCTCGCCACCCCTGAAACTGAGGTTCGGCCTCCCATTCTACAACAAGAAATACTGGAACATTTACGTAAGTCACTGTAACCAAAATGACCCCTCCAAAATGTCATACCAACACTTCCAGAAGTCTAATTTTCATGAAAAGTAAGATACCCTAAATGCTGCAGTTTTGGGTCAAATCAGGGGCCAATTTCATCGAGCTGCTTGGCACAAAAAAAAAACGCTAAGCATGACATTTCTGTGTAAGTAACAACAGGATTAACAAACAAATTTCCGTGTGTTGTGTATCACTTGTTCTTTGGCTGTTGTTCGCTGACAATAAATATCAAATGAAATTTTCAGGGGTGGTTTATTTTATTGGGCAAGCAATTTTTGTGCTAAGCAATTTTTTTGTGCTAAGCAGCTGTATGAAATTGGCCTCTGTTCAGGGGTCGACTTCACCAAACTCTTCGTAACTTACTATCAATCGTAGAACTTTTTATATCATTGAAGCCCTAGCTGGGATAGGTCCCCTACGATAGGTTATCCTTTGCAACTCGAGTTACGATCGGTCGCAGGGCTTCGTGAAATCGACCCCTGTTCTGTGATAGCTGTTATCGTAAACATATTACGTAACTACATAAGTGTCATTGTTTCATAAAAAGCCTCAGGGTGAGATCCCCAGCTACGATGGGTCATCCTTCGTAACTCGAGTTACGATCGATCGCAGGGCATCTTCGTCGTAAACTCGTCATAACTTACTATCGATTGTAAGAACTCTACAAATAGTTCTAGGGTTGCAGACCAGTAAATAATTTCCCACAGACTCCCATTCTAAATGACAAATTTCAAAAAAATATTTAAACATACTCAGAAGTTTATCAGACACTCAAGCTATACACCAAAAATGAAGCTGAAAACTTAAATTTTCATTTTTCCTTTCAATTTTCTATAGGGTAACCAATTACTTTTCAGAAAAATCCATCCAAAGGAAAATACCTTGAAAACGGCCATGTTGACTGGTGCCAGACTGAAAATTTACCCCTCCCCTACATGCCAAAGAAGAGCGACTTAAGGTCCCGATTTCACCCAAACAGCTCAAAGTAGGAAGACCAAACTCTGGTGACCAGGGGCCGATTTCATAAAACTTACGACGCGTCGCAGAGTTAAGACGCATCCTTCCTCTATGGACTCACCGTATAGATGCGACGCGTCGCAGCTAGAACTCGTTGCAAATCGAGCTGCGACGCGTCGCAGAGCTTTATGAAATCGGCCCCCGGGTCCCAGCCATTTTCTTTACAGGACTTTCATGTAGGGCTCACCAGACGCTTTAAGAGAAAAGATTTTGAGGGTGTACACAAAATGTAAAAAAAAAAATGTTATTTACTGGTCTGCACCCCTAGGTGGATTTAACCAAACACTCATTTTAGTCTAACATATTTTTGCCTGTCCTAGAGCCTGTTTGTTTAATGCACAGGATCATGAAAATTGTGGATCCGGATCCCATTTTAGCGTACCCTGCATAGGAGGTGGATCTCTAAACATCGGATCCTTTGCGTTAAACAAACAGACCCCTAGTCGCCATGACCTTAACTTATTACTTTAAAGTGCCTGTTTTACTTACTCATTCTCTTGCTGATTTTGCCTCATAGGTGAACGACAATGGCGTCCTTTCATTTGAGAATTCCGTCAATGACCACGCGGAGAGGCAAGGGAACTTCCCTTTTGGTCCGATTCCAATCGACAACCCGGTAAGACGACCCTGGTGTGAGTGTCACTCACGGTAACTTACCTTATCGACTTCTCATCTGCCAAAGGCATAAGACACCCATGACGTCTGATGAGACAATCACACCAGCCTCCAAAAGTCTGTTATTCTCAATTCTTTACTACCGGTCTGGTATACCTTCCGCTTACAAGACCGTTTTGATACTCTCTTTCTTCCTTGAAAAAGGGCCAGATACCAAAACAGCGGATCCTGATCGCTCCTTTTTGAGACAATCACACCAGCCTCTAAAAGTCTGTTATTCTCAATTCTTTACACCGGTCTGGTATACCTTCCGTTTACAAGACCGTTTTGATACTCTCTTTCTTCCTTGAAAAAGGGTCAGATACCAAAACAGCGGATCCTGATCGCTCCTTTCTTCACCAACGTGGACATCACCGAGAGTGGGCAGATATTCTACCGGCAGAGCACGGAGAAGGACCTGATGGACCGCTGTGACGAGGCCATCAGGCAGTACTTCATCCACTTCGTGGACTTCAAGACCAAGTTCATGGTCATCGCCACCTGGTTCGGAGTCAGCTTCTATGGGTATCAGGGAGGAGCGGCCCCGGTGAGAAGAAGTTCCATTCCTTCCCTCATCCCTTACCCTCTTTCCCCCTTGAAGAGTTTATTACTGTGACCAAATAAAATGATGTACTATCTTTGTTTGATTGAATCCGATTTAGACGAACACGTTCCAGGTGGTCCTTGCTACCGATGAGTTTGAGACCTTTGCCTTCTTCAGGTACAGTTCCATCGAGTGGACAACAGGGACGGAGAGCGGTGGGTCGGCAGACACGGGCAACGGTGGTGAAGCAGCTATCGTGAGTAGAGACTTACAGAATAAAACCATATCTTCGATGTAAAAAAATTCAAAGATGTTATATACTATACATGTTTTCTGCTCACAGTTTGCAGGGACCCTATCCTTTTGACCCTATCATGATTTTTATAAAAAGCCTCTTTTAGATCTATTCATTCAGGTCGTTATTTTGGCAATTTGGCTGCAGTTTATCACTCGTATTAATACATTTCCCAATACATGTACTTCGTCATTTCTTTGGAAGTCAGTCCATGTTGAATATCTTGAATTCTCTCAGTTTCTTGGCTGTCTTCCTTGAAAAGGGAGATAAATTCCCAACTCCATTTCGCTCAGAATCACCTAGTATTTTTCCTTCAGGCTCCAGTCACTAGTATTCAGCCTTTGACGGTCAGACTCAATAAAAGAAAACAAACAGTCCATGTGTTTGAAGTTCGCATGAAGTTCAATGGGAGTTTTATAGCAGCTGTAGGGTACTTTAACGAAGCCTTTCTGATATCACTGCTTGTCTCGTTTGTGCATTAACAACCGAAGCGTTCTTAATTATACGTTGTCCACAGATGGGCTTCAACGCTGGTGATGGCGATAACTCCTTCACTGAACCACTGTTCAGCGGACAATCCCAGGAACTCAAGAAACTTCCCAAGAATACAAACAACGAGGAAACCGGCATGTTCATGTACCACATCAGTCGAGTCAACGTCAAGTATCCCGTCTGCAAAGAGGGTAGGTCGGAACACAAAACGGACAATATTATTTATTTTATTTTACCAAGGTAATTAGTACTTAGGCCTAAGCACATTTCGGTGCTTAGGCAGCTCTATGAAATTGGCCCCTGATCAGTTTAAAATTGGATACTTTACTGGTGTCCATCGCATTCTCCAAACAGGTGAAGTGAGTAGTTTCCCTCGGTTCGACTCCATGCTGGGGCACTCTTGGCTCTTGGTGGCCGGGCCGTGCTTCGATCGAACCCGAGACCACTGGATGCTGTTCGGTGACATAGATGAACCGAAGGCCGTACAGAACTGCTCCTATCACACCAGGTGGATGGCTTACTGCTTCACTCCTACTCTCTTCGAAGTGGGCAGCATACAGATGTACTTGTCCAAGGATGACGGAGCAACATGGCCGAGTAGTGGGACATTTGACGTGGGTGAGTACAGGGGGCATATTCATGGCGCTGCTAAGCACAAAAAATTGCTTAGCACAAACATGTCTTGCCCCAAAAAATAAACCCCCGTTACAAATTTCATTTAGTGTTCATGATCAGTGAACAACAGCCAAAGAACAAACACAAGCAATACGCAACACATGGAACTTTGGTTGTTAACCCAGGCCTGTTTTTATTAAGAAAGATATGTCATGCTTAGCAATTTTTTGTGCTAAGCAGTGGCATGATATTGGCCCCAGGCAAGCACTTCCATGGCCAGATGGTCCTAGGTATATGGTCCGAAACAACAGCCACTGTTGGTCATCACTATGACCTGGACTATACGTTCGGCACTGCAGTAGCATGGCGTATAGCCTAGGCCTATAAGGCAACCTATTGGCCACATAGCTCCAACATATTAGCCACCAATTAAGATCGACCAGATCGCTTGAAGGTCCCATAACAGGTGGCAATTGCGATAGGCACTCGCCTCTCACCAATGTGGCCAGGGTTCAAATCCGGCCTCCCTCCACAAAAATCAAACACTTTCGATCTCAGGCTGTCACTCCGTGATCATATATGGGATGATGTGGCTGGCAGCCAAGGGCGCCCATGAAAGCCTGAAAGCATGAACGCTACTCGATCACGTTGAAGTCGCATCCTTCGCAATTCAGCACCCCCAGCTGCGAGTAAGGAGGATTAGCCTCCCAAATTATTATTACTATTACAATATATACTACAATTTAGCAATTTAAGGGGCCGTCAGATGCCAACATTCCAACCAATAACCAGCCAAAAACCCGCCAGATTGAAGATTAATGTTCACCAAATAAAAACGTAATGACAACCAAAATGTATCAACAACCAGCAGGCTATTAAAGTATGAACCAATCGGGATGAAAAATCGCATTTTGGTTACAGTTTGACGTCCAAATTGAGAAAATCACCAGCCGATAACATTCAGTCTTGAAGAAGATCGAAAACATTCATTTGGTCCATGACTTTGACCCAACTTTTGGTTCAAGATAAGTCGCTCCTTGTTTGAAATATTTGAACAAATATAATTGATTATTAGGGAAACCACCAACTTAGGGCTGGATACCTCAGTTGGTAGAGCACTGGTACGACATTCAGGAGGTCGCTGGTTCGAATCCCTCTCCAGTCAATGCTTTTTTTGTTCACCTTTCAATGGATGTGTGCTTCGATTGCAGTTAAAATAGGGGACACGCCGCAGACCGTGACTCGCATCAACCCGGACAGTGAGGCCTGGCTCCGGGCAGACCGGCCGGTCACCATCGAGTGGGATCCTAAGTTAATCAACTTCACCCAGGTCCGCATAGACGTGCTGGCGTACACGGAGACCATAGATCCGGACACGGGGGAACCAGGACCACCGAATTGGGAAGAAATCGACGAGGTATTCTAAATAAATTAATAATCCCGAATGATTAGTTAAAGAAAACTTAGTTATGGTCTGGCTAATCCGGCATAACTATAACAGATTAATTTCCCTAGCTATGGGCTTTAACGAAACCAGGCTTGAGGATAGGCATGGGACTTATTTCTTAATACGGCCATTTGATTCTAACAAAACAAAATGAAGGGATTGGGTCATATGATGAAGCCGAAGGAACGCTCCAGCTATGCCATGTATCTCTAGCGCTTCAATTCATTTTAGGATACGAAATGGCAGTAGCAAAATAAATCCCAAGCCTAGCCTCAAGTATGGATTAGTTAAGGACCTTGGTAGACGTCTTTTGATTACTACCGGATAACCGGTTGCGATAAGCGGTCACCTGATTGGTGCAATTAGTTTAAGGGACCTGTCTATTTCATCGTAACCGGTAATTAAACGTTTGGGTTGTTTTTTCTTTGCAGGTATCCTACACGGTTGAGAACACCGGTCGCTATACGTGGACCTCCAGGGCCGTCTTCCAGGTCAATGACCGCAACTGTGTCGGGGTCATCCGTGTGACCCGTCGCTTCAAACGGTAAGTCGTAGGGACCGGAAGTATGCAATGAAGGGACATGAGCAGTGCAATGTGGGACAGATTGAACTGACACTTTGTACACAAACTCCCATTATGGAGGTTAATTATTACCTAAAATGGTCTTTAAAGGTAGTATATCATACTTTGGTAAGAAACCAAAACAGAAATGTTCACAGATTTACGTATAACTTACAGGGTATAAAGATGGTGGTGGTAGGATCATACCATAAAAACTTTTCTCCTGAAATGGTGTATTTATCCGCCTCTCTGGCGGTCCCGACATAGAAGCAGTAGTAGTAGTATCCAGAAAAGAGGTAAAACAACGACCGAAAATATGTTTGATCTTTTTAAAAGATCCAAAAAAAAAGAGGAAAGACTTAAGAAATACTGTGGCCGTTGTTCACTGTTTTCTCAAAAGTGGACACCGTATGGGACTGAAATGTTCACAGCTGACTGTTACTGTATCTGTCTTCATATTTTTGCCCATGAATCTGCATTTCTTTGACAAAAATCACAGTATGGTATTACCTTTAAACATATATAGTTAGTGTGATTGGTGCATACTTATACATCGTTTACTTAAAGGGTCTATGCAATAGGAATATTATGGCTTGAACATGTGCCAAAAATAAATTGTTACATGGGCCTTTGATTTTACCCACTTCCTCACACTGTTTCAGGGTTAACAACAGGTTTTTTGGTCATATGCTAATTACAATTTCCATATGCATGAGCATGTGATGTCACCTGGGTAACTGAGAGCAGTAATCCAATTGCTTTGTACACAAAAAGTTGAGGTTGTTTTATAATTATGTTTCCTGACAAACCTCTTCCCCTCAATGGGTTATTGTACTGAATATGTTCCTTTTACTCAACTGGTGGTGTAATTTTTTATACCAACCATTTCTGTGGGTCATATTTGCCTCTTCATTTGTTTATGTCTTTTAATTATATTTTGGCTGTTAGTTCCCTACATGAGTAGCCCCCATTTTGCAAAGCCGTTCAAAAGAAAACCAAATGCTGGTTTGAAACCAAAATAAGACTTGCCATTCATTATCTGTCGGTATATTCTCTGTATGAAGGCAATAAATGACCTGACTGAAAAAAGCACTGCATGAACTCTTTAAGTTTCTGTAATCAGAATGATAAAAAAATCAGAGGATCTCCATGTACTCTTCCATAACACATTAGTGTTTTCGTCAATGATAATTAACGGTCGAGTTTGTTCACTTTGAAGGGACGACTTGGCTCTGTGGAGTGACTTGCATTTCCTGGGCTACATCATGAACGACAAGTTCCAGAACGACCCGGTGGCCTACTCTAACCTGCGCTGCGGCGAGTTCTACCAGCGAGAGAAGGAGGCCGAATATGACCAGCAGCTCCTGAATAACCTTCGAGCCTGCCCCTGTAACCTGACCCAGGCCCTGGCCGACAGAGGGCGCTTCAAACCCGACCCATTGTGCAACATGGACGACGCCGTACAGGATCGTACCCAGGAGTACTGTCGGTTCAGAGATGATATCGTACACTGCGTGGCCACCATCATCCCCTCGTGAGTGCCGTTGAGGGCGTCTTCCATACAAACACGACTAATTGGTTTTATAGCAAAACGTGTCAATGAAAAAGCATCTCTAAGATAAGAGGTTTTTTAACAAACAAAACTTTTTTACTCGACGTTACTTTCAGAGGAAAGAGACATGACATAATCTAAGGCAACATTCCTCTCCATTTGAAAAATAATGTTTGCAATTGTTTTGTTTGTAAATTTGTAAGATTTTCAAAATAAGTACATCAGTACATGTATTTTAATTTTAGCCACAGACCAAGACTACTTCTGAATAGCTGGACAGGCAGTTGACACCTGGTGACTTTCCACTCATTCTGTAATGCCACGTCAAATGATGGTGGCACATTCTGTCTTTACCTACAGACCAGAATGTTGCCTTTGAATAGCTGGACAGGCTGATGACACCTGGTGACTTTCCACTCATTTTGTGATGCCACGTCACATGATGGTGGCACATTCTGACTTTACCTACAGACCAGAATGTTTGCCTTTGAATAGCTGGACAGGCTGATGACACCTGGTGACTTTCCACTCATTCTGTGATGCCACGTCACATGATGGTGGAACATTCTGACTTTACCTACATACCAGAATGTTGCATTTGAATAGCTGGACAGGCTGATGACACCTGGTGACTTTCCACTCATTCTGTGATGCCACGTCACATGATGGTGGCATATTCTGACTTTACCTACATACCAGAATGTTGCCCTTGAATAGCTGGATAGGCATTCTGTGATGCCAAGCTAACAATGTCACTTCTCTATCTAGATCTAATCTGGTTCCCCTCTTAAACGTTCCACAGTTCCACCGCTCATGACTCAGTGTGCTGCTACGATGAGTTTGAGAACCTTGTCTATGCTGGTGACAGCACATCCGGGAGCTTCTCAAGAAGGGTGACAGTTGAAGGCGTGCCGCCTTACAACGCCCCTGGAAAGGTAGGCCTTCTTTCCCCTTGGGGGGTTTACGAAACGGAGGCTCAGGCTGAGACTTAGGCCGTGTCAGAAACGGGCTTCCAGAGCTACGGCTAGGTCTAGGTGTCTCTAAGTATTTCCAATGGAGCGAAGACCTAGACCTAGCTCTAGACAACAGATTCGGATGCAGCCTTAGACTCCAACACTGTCATTCAAATGCTGAAAATATAGGTTTCAGTTTTTCATTGAAGCTGAAGCTCGATTTTCCAGTTCAAACCGGAGAATCTTCTTCAGAACCGCGGCCAAAAGCCTCCCGTTATATTAGAATGGATACACAGAATGGACCAGGGACCGATTTCATAAAGCTCTGCGACGCGACTCAACTCGATTTGCGACGCGTTATAGCTGCGACGCCTCGCATCTATGCGGTGAGTCTATAGAGAAAAGATGCGTCTTAACTCTGCGACGCGTCGTAAGTTTTATGAAATCGGCCCCTGGAGCCTGAGCCGGAGACCGAGCCTCTGTTTCGTAAACGCCCTAGAGTTCATCCAAAATAGGTTCCATGTCAGTCAATTCATCAAACAAAAACTAGTAAAGAGCCGGCTTTTTTTATCCTCCGATCAGAATCAAGTTCGTTTGAGTAAAGTATCTAATCGCATTTAAGGTTGTTAGCAACGGGCAGTGTTTTTCTTTCCATTTAGATGCATATTTTAATGCATAAATCTAAAGCTTGTCTAAAATCGTTCGCTAAGAACGTATTTAAACCAATTAGTTTTTCCCGAGCACTGCAGCTGCACTATAAAACTCTTTACCTGCAACCTGTTTCTCCCATTCTTATGACTTGTCTCAGTTTTTAAAGTCTAACGTAAACATACATTTCTCTTCCTCTTAAAAGCTCAGTTTTCTCTTCTATTGCATTTTTATTTAGCCCTCACATTGAATAGCCTTCTTGGACCATGGGGTTTAACATGGGGTTTGACATTAAAAGATCCCTAAGACGGCAGAACTTTATGATCATTATTATATATTTCTGGTAATGAAACCAAGGATTCCTCAAAAGCGCCCTAGACACTGTAGCTCGAAAGCCTGATGAAGCCTTTTTTGAAAAGATGATAAGAAAAATGCAAACTGTAAGAGGTGGGAGGAAAACCCCAGGGTAATTTTCTGGGTAAAACCCACAGAATCAGGTAGGGACTGAAGCTCCAATCCACCAGAGGTGAAAGGCGAGGAAAGAACCGCTACGCCAACCTGACTCCCAACTGCATCCTTAATTGTTTATCTCCTTGATTGTGTTTGGTTGTCTAGGTGCCCCAGCTATCGTCGGGAATAGCGGATTATGCCCCGTATTACATGTGCTGCGTCTGGGGCGACCACTGCGATTATTACCAGGAGATGAGGCCAACACGTGACTGCAGATGGTATCGCCCACCCAGACCAGGTATAAGACAAACTCTCTCTCTCGATGTCCTTGCTCACAGGTTAGGTGCATCGTCGGTGTCTGCTCTAGGAAGGCCTTAATATTCACGGCGCATCCATCTTGTCACCTTCCTTGTTAACCCCTTCGGAAAAGATAACACCAATTCTAAAATGAAAACGGGTACCAGACTAATTTGAATCCAAAGGCCTTTTCACACGACGCAAAAAAAAAACTCTCAACCATTGAGAAATTATCTCATGGTTGCGAAATCTTACAAAAGTGTCATCGTGTGAAAGGACACCGATGCTTGAGAGTGACCGACGTCCCTGGTGAATCCTTGACAGATTTTGACTGAGGTCTGGACCTACGACAAAATCTTCCGCTAGCGGAAGATTTCTCAAGGGACCCTTGAGATCTATCGTGTGAATAGAGAAAAGCCCCTTTTGTACGACGTCCCTTGCGAAGTGCTTTACAATGCACATGCGTGGTACACTGTTTCATGGCCTTTGCATACCACGTGCTTTACCCTCACCCTCATCGTCACGTTGGTACTAGCAGCGTTTACATTCATAAAATGCATATTCTATCGATTACCCGCGTTCCGTCTCAAGTGAGGCTTGCGAAATTTTGCACTGTGCCGTGTGAAAGGACGCTAAAGCAGCCAGCGTAAAACCGTTTTGTAGGTTTTCGCAACCTTGAGAAAATGTCTCAATGGTTGAGAGTTTTGTTGGCGTCGTGTGAAAAGAGCTCAAGACTCGGTTTGATTGCACTGCTTCGAATGCTGGATGGATGCACCGTGAATTTGGTCTATGGGGCCTAACGAACAGCTCCGGGGTCGATTTAACGAAGCCGTGTGATCGATCGTAACTCGAGTTTATACGAATGATATAAACCCATTGCCGGGAACCTATCCCACGTAGGGCTTCAATGCATCAAAAGTCCTATAATTATACGATTGATAGTAAGTTACGAAGAGTTTGGTGAAATCGACCTCTGGACAGACAGAGGTTAAGTTTGTAACTCCATCATTATTCAGAGTTACTAAGAGACAGCTATGTAACATTTGTACTACGACTAGGACTTCATTGGTTATGATGCTTTGGGAAAGGAATGATTCCTTCTGAACATCGACTTTTCCAAGAGGCTTATCACGACACTATTCAGTGAAATGTACACCCAAATCGGTGCGAGCCTTTTGGAGAAAGCAATCAAAATGTCAAAGGGTTTTTGTACTAAATGTGGACTTTCTCCTCTTGTGTTTAAGTTCAATTGGCGCGATTAGAATCATCTGATTCTGTTGCTTGCTTATTTGTGCTTCGTTTGATCGTTTGGGGTCTTTTCCGTATTCAGATATCTCTTTTTCGACAATATATATTTTTTTTTTATTAGTATTACTATTATTATTTTTTCTGGTAATGAAGCCAAGGATTCCTCAAAAGTGCCTTAGGCACTGTAGCTCGAAAGCCTGATGAAACCTTTTATGGAAAGATGATTAGAAGAAAATACAGTTATAGTTGTTGGAGGAAACGCCCAGAGTAATATTCTGTGTAAAACCCACAGAATCAGGCAGGGACTGAATACCCAATTCACTTGTGAACCGAGCCAGACTTGAACCCGGTCTGCCAGAGGTGAAAAGCGAGGAAAGAACAGCTACGCCAACCTGATTCCCTATAGTGACTGCTTTCAGAAGATACATTTTCCACAGAATGATTAGTGCCGATGTATTCCATTTATATTTATAGCAACCAATCACAGACGAAGTTCTTATGCAATGGCCAATGTTTTTACCATGACTTTCAAATTTATCGTACTTCTTTTCATCAGGAACCGTTTTTGGCGACCCACATTTTCTCACCATGGACGGCGCAAGTTACACTTTCAACGCCAAGGGCGAGTACACGCTAATGGAAACAACGTCCCAATCTCAGACCAGGTTTGTCCTGCAGGGTCGCTTCGAGCAGATCGTGGATCGAAAAGGTATAGCTGCGAGTCGGGACTTGATATAATGCTCAGGGTTTGAGTGTTTCTGTCTAGGGGAAAATGTCGGGAGATGAGTTGATGGAATGAAGCAACGCCAATGTGTAGCATTGGGCTTGTCGAGATGAAGAAAGATCTCGTAGTTTATGATGCTGCTGATGTTGTTGCTGTTACAGGGTGGACAATCCGTTTTCAGGGCATTTTGTTGCTGCTGTATGTTTGTTGTTGTCGCCGCTCCTGCTGCTGCTGTTGTTGCTTTTGTTGTTGTTGTTGTTGTCGGTGGTGTTGCTGCTGCTGCTGCTGCTGCTGCTGCTGCTGCTGCTGTTGATGAGAATAATTCACACAATAAAATCCGTCCAGTGATTCCAATGAAATCTTGCTCCGATCTTCGGTCTTTTATTGTGTCGATCTTTGACTGACCTGCCCAAACTCCAGACTGACCCTTGGTGTTCTTTGACCCCCGTTTTACAGGTACAGACAGACAGGCTACGGCTCTGACTGCTGTGGGCATGCAACAGGAAGATCTGGAGAAGATCATGATCCGTAAGTCCGACCGAACCGTCCTGGAAGTCTACGTGGACACGCTGCTGCTGGAACCGGATGAGCAGACCACCATACGTGGAAACGGTAGGTCAACATCACTACACTTCCGGTCTCAAATAGATCGGACTTACATTTTCATTGCGTGCAGTGACCTAGACGATGATGCCTGGATTACTCCATGCAACTCCAGTTGTTAAAAGAAGGCGTCAGTCTACGTTGGTGCAATGAGGAGACCAAGTCTGGAAACACAGTGATGGAACTGTGAGCTGTTTAATAACACTGGGGAGGTGTCTTAAATCATTCTTATAGGTATTGAACAGCTGTAGTCCCTGATGACATGTCTGAACGGAAGCAGACTTTCTTAGAAAGTAAGATGGAACCAATTAGAAGCTAATTTCTTGACGTCAATTTGTAGGAGATTAAGCAGTGACACTGTGAAGAATCCGATTCAATACCGCGATCAGAATCGTAAGAAACAAGTGAGAAAGCACGCAGTAGCCTGTCCAAATGTTGTCTATGCAACAAGCTTACGACCAATCGTAAGGCAGGCGCATATCGTCTTCCATCACTGCATGGGTGATCAGTGGTGAGCACCCAAGCCGCCTGACCCATCACACAAGGTCTGACACCCAGACTTCTTGCATGATATATCCCCACAGGTTTCTTCCTGACCTTCCCTCAGAAGTACGAGAAAGGTAACATAACTCAGGTCGTGGTGACCTACACTGACACGGAGATGGCGGTAGTCGTCAATGGCACACGTGAGATGCTCACTGCGCAGGTGCTGCTCCCATACAAGTTCAGGGTGAGTCTGCATTATTCATAAGGTAGCCATCTCATGCATATTCATCAGGTGGCCACAGAATCTTATTGGTAGTATCATACTTTTTTTTTTAATCAAAGAAAGGCAGATTAATGGGCTGAAATATCAAGACAGAAACAGTAACAGTCATCTGTGAAAAATTTCAGTCCTATACGGTGCCCACTTTTTGAGAAAACAGTGAAAAACAGCCACAGTATTTCTTAAGTCTTTTCTCTTTTATTTTTGATCTTTTAAAAGATCAAAAAGATTTTCGGTCGTTGTTTTACTAATTTTCTGGATAAATACACCATTTCAGGCGGACAATTTTTAACGGTAGGTTTCTACTAGCATCATATTGATACGTAAATCTGTAAACATTTCTGTTTTGGTCTCTTACCAAAGTATGATACTACCTTAAAGAGCTATGTGCGGATTCTGCGCCTTGAGCAACCTTTTCGTTGGAGTTGGCGCTATACAAGATTACACTATAATTATTTAATATGCAAATTAGGCTTGCCCTTCACCGACATGGATGAGCACTGTATACTCAGTGCTTGTGAGAGCACGTGAGAAAAAATCACATGCTTGCTCAGGTGGGATTCGAACCCACGACCTCCTGCTTACTAGTGCAGATGGCTTACCTGCTAGGCCACCGAGCTAGCTGGGGTCTGCAGGGTGAATCGAATCCAATATCGCGGCGGGTACCGCCGGTAAGGCATCTGCACTAGTAAGCAGGAGGTCGTGGGTTCGAATCCCACCTGAGCAAGCATGTGATTTTTTCTCACGTGCTCTCGCAAGCACTGAGTATACAGTGCTCATCCATGTCGGTGAAGGGCAAGCCTAATTTGCATATTATCTATTTCCCGACCAAAATCAATTAATATTCACTTTAATTATTATTATTATTATTATTCCTGATTTCGTTTTGTAGAACTGGGTACGGGGACTTCTCGGTTCCTGGGATGATGACATTGAGAATGACCTGCAATCTCAGTCCGGCAAGCTCTACAAGCCCACCGATGACCCGGAGGTGCTTTTCAACGACTTCGGCCAGTCGTGTAAGTCCAAACAAGGGGACCTTGGGCAAAGTTCATGGAGCTGTTAAGCACAAACAAAATTGCTTAGCACAATATATCTCGCCCATTAAAACAAACCGCCATGAAGGAATCCATTTGATACTATAATTATGGTCAGCGAACAACAACAAGAACAGTCATAGGTGATAAACAGCACGTGGATATTTGGTTGTTAATCCTGTTTTTATAAAGACAGAAATGTTATTGTTATTTATTTTTTGTGCTAAGCAGGGCCGTAAAAAAAGATACGCTAAATTGATATCCGGATCAGCAGGATCACTGACATCGTGCCTGAAAAAAAAGCAGGCCCATAGAGTCATTTATTCAGGATAATGCTAACTCGTTTATTTACATGTCTAAATCATCACTTAAAATCTCCTAGAACATTTAATATGAATTTGAGAACACATATCTATTTAAGGTAAGATTTTCAAATAAACCACAAATTGACAAAGATATTTGGGGCAATTTTGGACACGGCCGAAAGGACTGCATGGCTCAGTTAGTAGAGCAGTACGGTATTCCTGAGATTGCAGGTTCAAACCACATTCCATTCAATTTTCGTTCTCATGACAGATTTGTTTATATCATCCCTTGTCACATGTGAATTTGGGAGCACACATCTATTTTAAGGTTAATCTTCCCCACCAACATTTGATGGCTCATTTAGTAGAGGACCAGTTTGGTTCCGGAGGTCAAAGGTTCGAATCCCACTCAAGTCAATCTTCTTCGTTGGTCTTTCGATGACTTAAGTATAAAGGTGAAATCTTGTTTGGTTTCAGGGGAGATTGAGAGTCTGGAGACATTGTTCCATTATGACGGACCGGGCCATGACTTCTTCCAGGATCCAACCTTCGTGCCGGACTTCACTCCACCCAACGACGTGGAGCTAGTCCAGCCCGAGGATCTGGATCGTATCTGCCAGCGTAACTCCTTCTGCGAGTACGACCTGATGACCACCGGTGACATCGAGGTAGCTAAAGCCACCATGATGGCATATAACCAGCACTGGCTGGCCTACGGAGCGTCCTTCAATCGTGAGTATCTGTTGTCAAAGAATCTAAGACACTTATTATCAAAGTTCCAGAACATACCCACACTTTCTGGGATGCTATGGGGAATGGAAATCGGTCCCCAAGAGGATGGAGCTATTTCTAGTCTTGTCTGAACGCCGTCAAAGTTGCCTGCTCCTCAATTTAATAAAAAAAATGCTTCCAATTTTCAGCTGCAGCTTCCATATTTCCAGAAGAATAAAGTTTGGGAATGGGAGACTTTTGGAGAGTCGGTCTTGAGTCAACAGCCCAGGCGCACGCACGCGCAATACAACGCGCGCATGCTCACAATTGCGCAAGCATGGTTTGCGCGTGCGCTGTTGACTCAAGACCGACACTCCAAAAGTCTCCCATTGTTACAATCAGCTGTTACAATCTACTAGCAAAGATACAATGATGTACATATGGATCGGCTGTTGTCGGGTGAACTTCAAAACGTCTGCGCCACACTTGACCAAAACATTGACAATACTGTGTACTAGTACATAGACCCTGTATACCAAGACGTGGCTCTGGCTTCGGCTCGATTCAGTGCATCCATATCAAAGAAACATGTTTTAAAATAGAGGCTTTGGCTTCGGACACTCATGCATAACTTCCATAGACAGAAATGAAACCTTTTTGGAAGTGCTACACAAAAGTAATAGGTGTGATCCAAAAAGGTGCACATCCAGGAGTTTGCAACGCGTTGACCAATCACAATGCATGGGATTTGTCGATCAAAATGTGCATCTGGAAAGGGTCGACTGATCCGTGCATTGCGATTGGCCAACGCGTCGAAAACTGTTGGAGGCGCATAATGTATTAAAATCACCCGTAATTAATCGACACGTGTATACTATCTTCATGGAATATGCCGTAAGGCTTGCGGGTAAAAATGACATTTACACTGGTCTCCTGATGACGACTAGAGCAGGCTAGTCGAAACGTTGATACCTTACGAGAAGTGCGAACGAAATAAAGAAGTGCGAAAGTATGACGATTCACCATGCAAAGCCTCAAATCTTTCTTGACATTAATTTACACTGTTGATTCTTTTCTTCATGATTCCCAACCCTGTCCCTGTAGTGATCACTTGTAACTACTTGAAGACACCCAAGAACGGCACCAAGACCTTCTTGAGAAAGAGGAACCACCAGTTGGGATCAGAGGTAAAGAATGCAATGGTTTAGTCATCATCTTAAACATTACATAATACCATGTTTCACAGTCTATGCAGTGCATACTCCACACTGTCTTTAAGGGGTGCTGTGGTCTAGTGGTCTGGCGTGTTGAACTCAAAGTCTTGTGGTCAATCTATAGATTGTGGGTTCGAATCCAGCCATGGGCTAGTGGTGCTTGCGTCCTTGGGCAAGACGATTTGTCACATTATTGCTCCTCTTCGCCCAAGTGTAAATGGATACCTGCGAGGTAGAAATGGCTTTGTGGTTTGATTATAGCATCTGTGTACTGAATACGGTAGCCGGGGCTGTGTATATATATACTCCACAGGGAGTTGAGATGGTTTCAGGAATGTAACTTATGGCCCGATGACCAGGGATAATAATAAAGTTGAGTATATTCATAAACATGTAGTAGCTGCACAATATAAATGTCCGATAATGTTATTATTATTATTAAAAGGCATAACACTATTGGTAATGAGCCAAAACAAATAATCACACATTTACGTATTATTTTCACGGTATCAAGACCGTAGAAACAGAAACATACTTTTAAACCCAAAAGCACCAAAGACGGTATAAAATAAAATCAGTATGGCAGCCAAAACTCCATGTGCGTATGTAATGCTCAGCAAACAATGACCGAATGCTAGTCAAAAGCAGTAAAAATCTTTTAAAAATTTGGTTGGCAATCCTGTTTGTTCAAGGAAGACTTTTCATGCTTTAAGCGAATACAGACCAAGAAGCTTGTTTAATATTATCTACTGTAACTTTCAACGTCGATTATGTTGTGATTTTACCGATAACAGGTTGAGTTCACCTGCGAAGATGACTTCATATTGACCGGGTCCTCGTACCGTGTCTGTGAGCCGCCGCCCAGGCTGGAGAACACGGAGAACCCCCAGGGCCAGTGGAGCGGCCAGTCTGAAGACGTCGACTGCATTGGTGAGTTATTAATGACATCGATACAACAACAATGACAAGATGAGATTAAGGAGGTTTCGCATGCGAACGGATACGCATACGCGCACGTTTAGCTATCCGTAAATGTCAGCAAACCGATCCGATGTTTCGCTACATCCGATAACGGAGAACCACTTTTGTACCTGACTTTGAGGCAAATTTTTTCTTATTCTTAAGTTTTGAAATGCACAAAAATGACATATTCGTGTCCAGAAAATCCTTTCGTTTTAGTTTTATCATGCACATGACCCAAAATGAAGCGAGAATTACGAAAATACTAATATTCCAATGATGAAAACCAGCTATATAACCTTGGCCTAGTCAAAAATTGGTCCAAAATTTTCTTAGAATTTGTAACCAACTCCATTTGTAAAAAAACAAAAAAACATGAGTTTTCACTGCGTTGGCCAATTTGTCGACAAACCGGGCATCTTTCCACATGCGCAGTTTGTCGACAAAATTAATTCCGCGCATTGTGATTGGTCAACGCTTTGCAAACGCTTGGTTGCGCACTACACGTACCATGAATTTCATTAGTGGGTGCATTCGTTTAACTCCCCCGGGTCGACCCCAGTCAACCTCGTCCCTACTCTCTCGCTTGTTTTGTGCTGTATAGCACGACAATTCCCAAGTAAGGGCTAACCCGTGTTAGCTAAACGAATGCACCCAGTAAAACAGTCTTACTCCCTTGTTTTCCACCGATCAGAAAGCCTGATATGCGGGGGCTTGGAGACTCCAATGTACGGTAGCATCAAGGTAATAGGCCCGCCCGAGAACATGCGAGTTGAGTACTCGTGTAACGACAACTACGACCTCTACGGCAGAAAAGATAGAGTCTGTGATACCGAGAGGGAAAGATGGACCGGTATAGCGCCATATTGCTACCGTAAGTAATACATATTCGGCCGATGAGGGCGTTCTGTTTCACGCCACCTTTAGGGTGCACAATTAACCTTGCATCATAATAATGTGCAATTATCAGAAAATGAAATGGACCACATCCTTACAATATGAAATGCTCGACAATATTTCAGTAAGCTGTTTAAGAGAATAAATCGAGATATTGTTTGATATTTTACAGTTTATTTGTTTTCTACTTAGTGTTGATTCGTTTTTGCCTTTTTCTAAATACAATATACCTCCAATTGAAAATTTCGGTATATTTTTATGTAATCAAAATTTATTTTTATCTTGCGTTTCCTAAGAGAGATAGATATTGGTCTCGATCAAGGGTCTGTTAATATTATGAACAATGATTCAATCGGGGTATAATAACTTTAAAAATCTCATTTCGGCTGATAATTGGCCTGAATAAATCATAAAACTTACTTCTGTAATTATATCCTGAATGGCGTATCATGACTCCTTCGATCGGCAGATAAACTGAACCCGATTGAGGTAGCCGGTGCTGTGGTAGGGGGTATAGCAGGCCTGGTCATTCTCGTCGTCCTCGTTGCTATCTGCTGCGTACTGCAGTTGAGATCACGTCGAAGGAAATCTGATTTCCCGGTAGGTATAGTTGAGACGTGTTTGCCACGTTTGGCTTCCCATACCTAGAGTGTAGCCGTAAGCCTTTCTCGAAACATTGGCTCAGGCTCTGGCTTCGGCTTCGGCTCCATGTTGTATTTATCCATTTTCGAGTAACGGGTATCAAAGTACGGGCTATCAGTTAATTCTGGTTCAAAATGGATATTCTGGTTTGAACGAGAAAACGAAGCTCAGTTCAGCTTCAACAGAAAGCCACAGCCAAATGTTTGCAGATTTCTGAGACTAAGCCGAAGCTGAAGCCAAAACCAACGTTTTGAAAATATCAGTAGACACTAATATGCAATGGAAAGCCACAGCCGATGTTGTAAGAATTTAGAGGCTAAGCCCAAGCTGAAGCCGAAGCCAAAGGAGAATGTCAGAAAATGGCTCCTGACTGCAATAATTGGTCACAATTTAGATGGTTCACAGTTCAATGGCAGCTAGCTTCGTTAATTTTGAGACCGACAATAACTATCCTCACTCATCACTGCGCATGTGCAGTTGACTAGCTGAAGCAAGACGTTTTACAGGAACTAAAGATACTAATATAGTACATTTAGTTCCTTGTATTAAAGTGTAGGCTGTATGAATTTCACATGTCTCTCTCATCTTTGAAAATCGTTGTTACCAGGGCGACATTGTGTCCAAGAAACAACGGAAGAAGCAGCAGAAACTGGAGAAGAGAGGCGCCGAGGACTACGGCAGTCACGAGCCCGCGTATCAGGTCAGAGACACGCCCGTGGAGGTCCAGCGTGCCTACCCCAGAACTGCTGAGGATAACCCTGATGACCAGTACAGCCAGCAGATGCGTCGGCAGCTGGCTAAGGATACCCGCTACGGCAACGTGCCGTCCGAGGGTTACAGGGTAAGTATCGATGCTCCATTGTTTTGACTGAGATTGAAGTATTGGCGTTTACGAAATGGAGGCTTAGGCTTATGCTTAGGCTTAGGCTCACTGCTCAGGCTCACTGCTCAGGCTCAGGCTCAGGCTCAGGCTAAGGCTAAGGCTCAGGCTCTAACATCCATATGCTGAAAATAAAGCTTGTGGTTGTTTCGCTGAAACTGAAGCTCTGTTTTCATTTTCAAACCAGAGAATCTACTTTTGAACTGCAGCTAAAAAGCCTCTTAGTATCATACTTTGGTAAGAAACCAAAACAGAAATGTTCACAGATTTCCGTATAACTTACAGGGTATGGAGATGGTGGTGGTAGAAACATACTATTAAAAATGTTCCGCCTGAAATGGTGTATTTATCCAGATATTAGTAAAACAACGACCGAAAATCTTTTTGATCTTTTAAAAGATCAAAAATAAAAGAGAAAAGACTTAAGATATACTGTGGCTGTTTTTCGCTGTTTTCTCAAAAAGTGGTCACCGTATGGGACTCACATTTCCACAGATGACTGTTACTGTATCTTCCTTGATATTTGCGCCCATGTATCTGCATTTCTTTGAAAAAAAAAACAAAGTATGATATTACCTTTAAGAGGGCCTGACGTTTTGATCCTAGCAGGATCTTTCTCAAAAGCTAAATGACAAGGACATGACGAATGTATAATCTTGTTCTCCTGGATACAGCCAAGCCCACACGGCTCACAGACCCTGCCCTACGAGGAACGAGACCCGTACACCCGCAGGATGGCGCCCCCTGAGATGATCTCACCAGCCGAGCCCCGCTACGGCTACACCGACCCTGACTCGGCCCTCCCACCACCGTAAGTCACCGGTCTCTATTGGTACTCAACTGATAAGAGTTGGTAGTTCTCGAGACACTTTGCAGATTAGATGAGTGAATCGTTGTAAGGCCCTGTCCGAAACGAGCTTCCAGAGCTACGGCTAGGTATATTGTCTTGGTGTCTCTGCGTATTTCCAATGGAGCGAAGACCTAGACCTAGCTCTATGACAACAGATTCGGATGCAGCCTAAAGGGCGTTTTCGAAACGGAGGCTCAGGCTCCGTTTCAGGCTCAGGCTCCATTTCGTGAATCCATTCTAAAACAACGGGCATCAAAATAGAGACTTTTGGCTGCGGTTCTGAAGTAGATTCTGTAGTTTGAAAAGGAAAACAGAGTTTCAGCTTCAATGAAAAACCACAACCTATATTTTCAGCATATGGATGTCAGAGCTGGAGCCTGAGCCTGAGCCTAAGCCTCCGTTTCGAAAACGCCCTAAGATCACTTATCCCGTCCTGAAAATACGAGCGATATATAGTAGTGCGCCTCCAAGAGTTTGCAACGCCTTGACCCTTTATAGACCGAGTTTTTGCCAACCAGCATGGCGGAAACTATGGCGAGCCATCAAAGCCAGGCATACAAAATAATCACACATTTTACCAATGAAACTGTTTACACAATGTTTCATAAACATATAAACGTACATATTAATTTTAAAAAGCCGTATCATCTTTGACTGATCCCCCATGTAACGTTCCCAGGTTGCAACATTGTTGCGTGTATCATTGAAACGATCGCTGGGGTGTGGCGGTATGTGCGTGGTTTCATGGCTTCTGACTGCAAGGCGAACAAGCATGGTTGACTATTGGGGTCACCACCAACGTAGGGCAGGATAGCTCAGTTGGTAGAGCGCCTGTACGGTATTCAGGAGGTCGCCGGTTCGAATCCCGCTCCAGTCAATTTTTCTTTGTTCACTTTTCAAATGTTATGTTTTGTGTGATTTTGCAGACCGCGTGCAGAGGAGATCGAGATGGAACTGAAACACGGCAAGAGCTTGGAGAGCTGGGCCTAGACTTGTCCCTAGTCGTTCCACAACCTTATTACCAGTCTCAAGTCATTTGATTTCTCAACATCGGAGAAAAAGCTGGTGTTCCTTCTAAAGATATGAATATTCCAATATCTTCAACTCAAATCAAGTCTATTTTCAGAAAGGGGGCCAGAAGTCAATGCATGAAACAGATAACACAAATATTTGTTTGCACAAGGATCATTCATCTTTGTTTGTGAAAGAATTGACTCCATTTGAGTTATGATGTTTGATATAATGTCGTATACATGTTGTTTTTATCATTTTGCTGTTTCAAAATCCTTCTAGGGCAGCAATAGTTCCTATGCAAAGAGTCTTAGTTTTTCCTTATCAATTTTATAACTAAAAGTACAGTGAAAAATCAACTACATTTAATTTGCCAATTAGAATGTTGTTTCTAATTTTAATCGATCACAGCTTTGCTTTACTGTAGAAATATTTACAGCTGTTCTGTATTCGTTCTTTTGTTTGAGGATTTTCGTGTGTTTTTTTTTGTATCATATAGGTCTTACAATTAATCAGTTTAAGCCTGGTCAATACTTTGTGCAAATTCAAATGAACGGAGCTAATTATTTTGTGACGTTAAGAAAACATAATTTTGCCACATTTTGCAAATTTGCCAAGTTGAACATTTTGTTGCGCTAATGGGAGACTTTTGGAGAGCCGGTCTAAAGTCAACAGCGCAAGCGCACGCACGCGCAAAACAACGCGCGCATGCTCACAATTGCGAAAGCATGGTTTGCGCGTGCGCTGTTGACTCAAGACCGCTTCTCCAAAAGTCTCCCATTGTACGTACGGTTTTGCCGTGGCGCTGAAATTGCTATGGCATTTTACGCGAAGTTAGAGTCGGGCAGTATAATAGTGTACATATTGTTATTTCTTCAGCTTAACTTGGCTTAAAATAATAGCTGGGCCAACTATAGAATACACTTTTACCTTAAATGACTACATAGTGACGTCATTTTAAGACGATTCAATCTAATCTTGAAAACGCTTTTCTAGATATGAAGTGTGATGATGATCTTTATCTACGTTTCACACTTTGATTTGGGAAAAGTTTAAAGATGACGCATGTACCATTTTGATAATGCTTGTTTCCAATTTTGTTCGTTTTTAACAACTTTTCAGATTTGCTTTTATACTTGCTTTCTTGTTTTCGTTGTTTGTAGATGTTTTTTGAAGTTGAGTTGTTTATTTTGGTAGATGTGCCTAATATCAGTGATGTTTAGTGACATCTCACACACACACGGGAGTGCATAGAACCTGATACGCGGGCTCGTGACGTCACACTGTTGTGGCATAATAGAAAAACTATACGAAGTTGGTCGCCAGAAAAATTTTCCTCTTTTAAATTTCATGCTTAGCAGAAAAGCAGAAGTACAAGTTATTGTACCTTAAATAAAAATTGAGGAAATGAGTATGTTTGACTGCTTCATGGAATGGTCTTATGCACGTTTGTATTCGTAGTTAGAAATTTAAAGCGTCTGTAAGTCCCGCGAGAATGCGTTCTCAAGTCTCGCCTTAGTTATGGGGGTATTATTAGGATATTGGGCGTAGATAGTCCGATTTACCGTATCAAATCTACACGATGTCCGGGACCACGGATGGAGACTTACATTTACCTTAAAAATGTTTCTTACTGCCAAAGGGCAGATACCAATGACATTAATGATCGGTAGTCCATTTTTATAAGAATTTGATAGTTTAAATTGTTAGATTTATTATGTAAAATTGAGTTATTATCTTTGAATTCATATAATTATTCAAAAATTAATACAATTCGATGCATTTTTGGAATGCTTTCATACAAATTAAGCAATCAAATACTTTGTATATATATAAATCATTTTATAAGGTGTGATATGTCTGAAATAAATTGATTATACGTTTGCCTTTAATCAATAACTACGTGTGTTTCTCCTTCAGTATGTTTCTTTCGTGTCTCAAATAAGGTACTTTCCACTTTAATGGTATAAAACATGATCGGTAAAGATTACAAAAATGTGTCTAATCCAGCATGAACATGAAATAATAAACCTGTGAAACTTTGAGCTCAATCGGACATCTGAGTCACGAGAAAATAGCGAAAAACCGACTCAATTTCTCTTACGAAACATAAAGAATGGATTTGATGTCACCCCGAGATCAAAACTGTTTTCGATCTTTGTTTTACTAATTTCTGGATAATTAAAGCATTCCAGGCGGAAATATTTTAACGGTATGTTTCTACCAGCACCATCTTCATACCCTGAAAGTTATAGGTAAATCTGTGAGCATTTCTGTTTGGGAATGTTACCAATCCTGTACTGTACCTTTAAAGGAAAATGAAGAAAATTGCAGGCCTACTTTCTCTCTTTTACTTTGTTCGCTGTTACCCGAGACACCGCTCTCGTCATGTGACACAGAATACGCATTGCTCATTGGCTGAGATCATTGACACGTCATGATTATTAATTGGTCACGTGTTCATGCTCGTCAAATCGTGCCACGAGGAAAGCTCGTAAGGAAAATTCAAGAAGAAAATCTCTCGTCATCGCCTTAATTTATTTCAAAAATGATAATAGTATAAGCCTAGTATTCAATTAGTGTTCGTTTTAATGTATGGAAAGTGTGCGGTGCAAATTTCACAAACTAAATGTTTGAAGTTAACAGGGCCAAACGCGTTTCGATCCTAGCAGGATCTTTCCCAAGGGCTTAAGGCCTTGTATTACTTGGGGCCTTTTCCAAACCTCGGCTCCGGCTCCGGGTCAGGCTCCGGCTTCGGCTCCATTTCGTGACTCCGGTTTTGAATAACAGGTATCAAAAAAGAGGCTTTTGGTAACGGATTTGAAGTAGATACTCTATTTTGAACAGGAAAACAGAGATTCAGCTTCAATGAAAAGCCACAATCTACATTTTCAGCATTAATTATGGATGACAGCGCCGGAGTCTGAGCCGGAGCCGGAGCCGAGGTTTGGAAGAAGGCCTTGCATTCACAAATTATAAGCAGAGTCCATTATGCTGTTTCAAGTGCATAAGTTCGTGAACGTGTTTAATGGTAATACTTCGTAACAGTTATACAGGCAAGACGTGGCATTGGCTTAATGCAATGAATTATTGGTCAATTGCACATAAATTTTTAGTTATCTTGAAATCAATCAATCAATGAATTATGCATACACTTGTCTATATTCAATTAACAAAATGCTGTCTTAAAGGTAGTATCATACTTTGGTTTTTGTCAAAGAAATACAGATTCGTGGGCACAAATATCAAGGAAGATACAGTAAAAGTAATCTGTGAAAATTTCAGGCCCATACGTTGCCCACTTTTTGAGAAAACAGCGAAAAACGGCCCAGTATTTCTTAAGTGTTTTCTCTTTTATTTTTGATCTTTTAAAAGATCAAAAAGATTTTCGGTCGTTGTTTTACTAATTTCTGGATAAATACACCATTTCAGGCGGACAAATGTTAACAGCATGTTTCTACCAGCACCATTTTCATACCCTGTAAGTTATACGTAAATCTGTGAACATTTCTGTTTTGGTCTCTTACCAAAGTATGATACAACCTTTAATAAACGTTTTTCGATGTGGGCGCTTTTAGTTAAAAAGGTATGAAACATAAATTACAATTTTGAAATGCATTACTTATTTGATGGACATGGGGAACGAGGAGCATAGGATTATAGGGCGTAGGGAAAAGAGAGGGTGTATTCTTGAATGTCTTACGGAGAACAGACCGTGTCCCAAATCTTTGGCTGTGGCTGCAAATTACACACGCACTTATGGCAGCCACTAGCCAGTGACTGCAGCCGTTTCCATAGACTTGTGCGTTATTTTTTGCGGCCGCAGCCAGAGATGTGGGACGCGGTCTAAGGCCGAGTCCGAAACGGGCTTCCAGAGCTAATGCTAAGTCTATTGTCTTGGTGTCTACGCGAATTTCCAATGGAGCGAAGACGTAGACCTAGCTCTAGTTAGCAGATTCGGACGGCAGTCGTATTTTCATACACACATATTTTCAGTGAAGTTGCCGTCTAACTCTAACCATGCACAAACGCTGGTAAGCCGAGTATGGCTAGCAGCGTGCATCCACTGGTTTCCTGCCACTCTTCGCATGACTTTGCACGAAGCTATCGATTGATAACCAGCGCTGTGTAGTGAAGGCTGGTTATCAAGACAAAAGGGGCCAATTTCATATAGCTGCTTAGCACGAAAATTTGCTAAGCATGACATTTCTGTCTTAATAAAAACAGGGTTAACAACCAAATGTCCATGTGTTGTGTATCACTTGTGTTTGTTCGCTGACCATGAATATCAAATGGAATTTTCAACGGTGGTTTGTTATATTGGGCGAGACATTTTTGTGCTAAGCAAATTTTTGTGCTTAACAGTTTTATGAAATTGGCCCCAGTCCAGCTTGGTATCTATAGTGGCCTTTACGAAACGAGGCTTAATAAGACTAGGCTTTGGAGGCCTTTGCGAACTCAGGGGCTCAGGCTCCGGCTCCATTTCGTGAATCCATTCTGAAATAACGCTTATCAAAAAAAGAGGCTTTTGGCTGCGGTTCTGAAGAATAGTTTATCTGGTTTGAAAAGGAAAACAGAGCTTCAACTTCAATGAAAATCCACAGCCTATATTTTCAGCATTTCTATGGATGTAGGAGCTGGAGCCTGAGCCTGAGCCTGAGCCTGAGCCTGAGCCTGAGCCCGAGCCTAAGCCTCCGTTTAATACGTAGACGCCCTTCAGTGAAATGAAGGGCTTGAGATACATGGCGAAGCTGGAGCATTTCTTCGGCTTCGTAGCCCAGTCTTTCTTCATGCTGTTTCACGTCCTTAGACTCAAACATGGTTTCGCAAAGGCCCAATGGAATGGATAAGCATCGGCTAAGCTTGTTCAACCCTATAGTTCTTGGTCTAACCTGTTCAATGGTCTCCTAAATAACGATATGGTATTAAGGTATTAACTTCTTGTGCATAAAACTGTGGTTACTGTGCATAAGATAAGTTACATCAATACGGACTTATAAACCCTTGCATAATTAATGAAAGAAGCCAGAGTCTGATGTCTGCATCATAGAGCTATATAAAAATGACTAGGGGCCTGTTTGTTTCACGCAAAGGATCACGAATCCTTCGGATCCGGATCCCATTTTAGCGTACCCTGCATAGGAGAAGGATCCAAAAATGGGATCCGGATCCGCAGATTCGTCCGAAACAAACAGGCCCTAGAGCGCTAGTTCCGTGTACAGAGTGATGCCTGCTGGGCGCATCCATGTTTGTGCACAAACCTATTGAAAACACACAATTTTGGTACGTTTTTTTCTATTTGCCTAAGGGGGCCTATCTGTGTTTGTGTTCTTTCAAGTGCGTTATCGAAACTCAATACGCCCAAAATCTGACGCACCTTCGGTATATGCGCGTTTCATTTTGCACAGTGCGCGGCGTACACGCGATGTACTTCAGTCGCGCAATGATTGCATGCGTCATCAAGACGCTCTACCAGTACCGTTCGTGCGTACTTGTGTGAGTACACTCTTCGAAAAGCATTCCAGTCAAGGTTTAATTGTTCCACAGACACGCACATAAATTCAAAATGACTGCGCCCAGGACGGCTTCAAAGCGTTTATGCACGGAGAACGCAGAGCTAGCGCATTAATTTTAATATAGCTCTATGGTCTGCATCGACCCCAGTGTCATACGTCCAGCACGTGGTTCAGGTAGGAAATGTAGCATATAGCCAGTCTCAGTATCTCAATTTTGGAGAGTTTCTTGTCAGGAGGCAGAGTGGGTAGAAGTTTACGCAGTTCTCCAAAGGCCACGTTGAAGGCCTCGACGCGGATTCGTTCCCTGGTAGCGTGGGCCGTGCGGTACTTGGTGGTGGCACGCCGTCTCCTGCGCCGCTCCTCCCGGGACAGGTGAGCGTCGGCACGCTGCGGCATGCCTCCCCGGCACGTGGCCGCCGCCATGTTGGTGTTCATGTTCTCGTTCTGCTCGGCCTCGATCTCGGCGCCGCACGAGATCTCGCGAGGTTCCTCCTTGACGGCCGTGGGCAGCGGGAGCACCATGCTCGGTATGGACGAACGCGTGGCTCGCATCCGATCTCTGAGTCCGTGGTTGCCTAGGAGACAGTTCCGTGTGCTAGTGTGCAGGCGCAGTCCGTACCTATCCTCCTCAATTGCGGTCACTTTTCGGTTAGTAAACCTAGATGATTCGCTGGGCTTTTAGAACTGGCTGTATAGTAAGCCTATCCACGTTCTGTAGTACTCCCCAGATATACACGCAGCCACGAAGTATTGGGCGGCTGTTATGTTAACTCGTCTTCAGACATGTTGGTAGTAACGGTAATGCCAGAAAGTCCTGTTGGAAAAAAAAAAGAAAATCGGCCTATAAATGTAAATTTATTATAAATCAAGTGCGAAAAGTTACAAATATAGACTATGGCACCCTCCCCCCCCCCCATAAACAAACAACAAACAAACAAACGAACAATCCAACAATAGCAGCAACAGCAACAACAACAGCAGCAATGTACAATTAGTTAACATTTTAAATTTTAACTTCAACACAAAAGTGTGAGAGACATGTCTTAAATCGCATGTTATGTTTCGTATCAATACTGCATTCACGTTTAACATTCCCGTGTGTAACATCATACAAGCATTGATGAATTGAACAAAAGTTGAAAAATGATAATAATAAGAAATAGGAGAAAACAAGGCGAAAAGCATATTCTCGACTAAAATCATAAAGCCACTTAGCAGTGCAGATAAGTCTTATAAAAAAAATCATTACACTCAGAAAAAATTTCCATTTTTGCGGGAGCCACTGATTCTACGGAGGTGAACTGAGAAAGCTACAGTGTATATTTGATTTTACTAGCGATAACAACACTGATGGCGGTATATAGCTGGTTGATGTCATCGATACTATCAATGATGGTGCTGATAGCGATAATGTGATCGTAAATTGTGATAACATTTTTCTCTGAGTGTGATAACCTTACATACACTCTACGGAAGAAAAATCCTGATTGCTCATTCTTGGGACTAATAGACTCGCACAAGTCTACAGAGTGTTGTCACAAAATGGAAAGCGACCGTTGTGCATTATAATAATTTTGTATGGAGACTTGATAATGCCTTCTTGAAAGGCACAATTGTCAATTTCGGCGAAAGGCAGTAAAAAGCCGCCATTATACATGTAGGCCTAATACAACTTAAAGATGCTGTACAGATAAATCGATGTTGCATGGGCACCATTAAAAATTCATAGAAACTAAATAGGCAGAATAATTTAATTTCAATTTCTCCCTAAACTGTAGAACCGTCAAACGTTTTGTTGAGAAATAGAACACTTAAATCTTGCGCAAAACTAAAT
Source organism: Astropecten irregularis (assembly GCA_963971285.1). NCBI lineage: Eukaryota > Metazoa > Echinodermata > Asteroidea > Paxillosida > Astropectinidae > Astropecten > Astropecten irregularis. The sequence continues at coordinate 5,471,689 of OZ020261.1, read as the reverse complement.
TGTTTGAAGAAGAAGGCAAAAATACTTCACATTAGGCCAACCATGTAAAGGGCTTCTTTTAATGGGAGACTTTGGAGAACTCGGTCTTGAAGGCAACACGCACAAACCATGCGCGCGCAATTGTGAGCATGCGCGCGTTGTTTTGCGCTTGCGCGCGAGAGCTGTTGACTTGAAGACCGGTTCTCCAAAGTCTCCCATTGAAACTCTGCAGAACTTCCATTTGCCTGATAAAAACAAAACGTGGAATAATGCGAACAATTTATTTAACAGACTTGCAGTCCTATAATACTGGGACGCATCTTGCCAAAAGTACAACATTTTCCCGCCAAAAAACAAAGAATCTTCAATTATCGTCTGCTCATTATACTCAGTGAGTCATCAAGAAGAGAGAGCAGGATTTAACGAGATTTGGCGTTTATGTCTTCCTCTAACTGCCTCCCTCTCCCCCTATACCCGGTGTCATTTCATTAAAATTTCATCGCTGAATTATGACGAGACCGATCGAGAAACATTAGCGAGACGGAGGAGCAATTCCCTACCGGGTCTTTTGCATAAGTTCCCCGGTAACGACGTGGGAAGTTCAGTGCGACACCGCGGACTAGCTCCATGATGATTAATTATGCTGGTGTTACTGTATACTGTATTAGCCAGTGATGGTTGATGAGGACATCAGGGCAATGGGGAATAAGGTTGGGGTACTATCCTGATTTGGATGTCTAGCGATTGAGAGCTTAAAGGTTTAGAGTTGGAAGAGCCTGGGTCGATTTCAACCAACTTATCGTAACTTGCAATCAATCGTAGGACATATGAAGCATTGCAGCCCTACGTAGGATACGATGGGTATCATTCGTAACTCGAGTTACGATCGATCGTAGGGCTTCGTAAATCGATCCCTGGGGTAACGATTCCCTTATCTTTCTCACAGGTTCAAAAACTTGAAAGTCTTTTCAGTCTTAAGATCAAGATCGTAACGGCAAGCCATCTCAATCTCAACTCTACATGCCAAGTCATACATCTAGTCAGTATAATGCGGTCTGTAGCAGTTCTTGTCAAAAAAAGCGGATCTACGGAAGGAAATATTTTATTTCAAATCATTTTTTCACTTAGAAGCAAATGACAGAAAAACGTGATAAGTTTTAAAGGCCATTTTATTATTATGTACCCGACATACAAATAATAACTAAGAAACCAAAACTTAATTTAACTTCGCTTACTAGAAATAGCCAAACACGATTCGGGAGTGTTCTATGGGCCTATCCCATTTCCATTCATGCTTATCATTAAAAACTGTCACTCATCCCCGGGGGATCCACTCTGCAAATCAACACGGGACCCTCTCGGGCTCTTGACTAACAAATTCGATACACCAACCCCTTCCCCCTTCGCTCCCCCTTGAATTGCGCGCCGCACGCTACCGCTCGCTGACAATTGCCTGTCAGCAATATTTACTTTGCACGCAAGGTTAAATGACTGTGGGCATTTTAATGGTCTCGGTGAAACAGAGCATTCGGTCGCGAAGGAAATAAAGCAAATTTACCCCTCTGTGCCGAACAGATCGCCGGAAGGAAACATTGCCACTGCCTTATTATTGTGAGACTCGAATGAAGGCTAGGCCACCGTTCACGACTGGGGCTTTATTGCACGGTTCCCTGCCCAATGACAACAAAGTGACTTGCAAATGATTGGACGATATTGAGAGCTGTGGACGTGCATCCAGTCGCCAGGAAGTGCGACGAAGGTGGTTTGGGAATTTGGAGATCGGCGGCATTTGTTTGTGCTGTTCATTTTCTCGTTTGTAAAACAAGCCTCGTTTTTGTCATCGACTCGCAATTAATTCACCAGAGATTGACGAGTTAAGGACGATTTTTTTTAATGCGTTTATAGCTATTTTAAAGCTATTTTAAGCGACTGATAAAAAAGACAATTCTTAGTCCGAAACAAGTTAAATGATTCATTAATGAGCAGTATTTATAATAGCATTCAGCCTTAAAGGTACAATACATGATTGGTAAAGGTCACAGGACAGCACTCATACTTTGTCTGATCCAACATGTACATGAAATAATAAACCTGTGAAAATTTGAGCTCAATCGGACATCTGAGTCACGAGAAAATAGCGAAAACGCGACTCGATTTTTCTTATAAAACATGAAGAATAGTTTACTTTTTGTTTGTTCCAAAAATCGTTCGGACGAACGATCTTTGGAAAAGACACTAAATCTTGATTTCCTTGAAAAACCCAGCATCTGATGAACCAAGATTTCCCATGGTGACATGTTTGCACTGTTTACGAACTGTTGAGTCCATTTTCTGTCTCAAACTCAATAATTTTGTTGAGGCCTTGCAAATCCTATATGCTCCCTTTAATAGCAAGCGCATTGTAACTTCTTGTTGTTGCTTTTGTTGTTGATGTTGCTGCTGTTGTTGTTATTTTGCTACCACCATTTTGTATTTTAAATGAAAAGAAGGGCTTGGTATATTGTTGTTGTTGTTGTTGCTATGAAGCAGTTTGAGCAGTTTGTAGAACGAAATACATTATGTTAACATCGTTTTCGTCATTATTATTGGACTAATTCTGTCTGGCTAATTTGAGTGTTAAGCGAAACTTTACATCAAAATCAATACAATGCCCAGGGTATGTACATGTACAATGATACAACAAATGTCAATTAAGCATCTTATTAGACCCAGTTCCATCCATTAGTCAGTTTGACCTTGGGAAGATAAACCATAATCAGAGCGAGGGCCCCATTAGCCCCCCACGCACAACACATACAAATCCTCATGCACTTTTGTGGCTACGCAACACGTACGAGCACCAAAGTGGCGAGCGCGCGTAGGGAATCGAAGCCTACCGTTCAGGGTCGTTTAACAACGGCCATCTGTCACAGACGTGCCCGCTGAGAAAAAAAGAAAGGAACTTTACTTTTTCCATGCATGATCCCTCTCTTAAATACAATGTTTTGTGGAGGGTATAGGCAAAATAGGGTGTTTAATTCTTGTTTTATTCAGTACCGCTTTGGGGTTAGGCCTACTTGTGAACTTCATTTTTTGATTCTGTTCTAAATTTTATTGCAAAAAAAAGATGTTACGCGAAACAGCAATGAATATTTTATTTAGCAGATTCAACACCATGTTGATTAAAACAATTTGGGCTGATATTTTGAGAGAAAAAGGGGCAAAGTACATCTCTTGCTTATTGTGTGTATTTCACTAGAATTGGGGCAAACTTGAACTAACACATAGTAGTATACTGTCCTCACCAATTGCATGGGGTGTTTTGTTGGACTTTTAAGGCGAGAGTTAATCATTACCTCAAAGATATTTGCATATTCATGAGGACAGTGACGTCACGGGCAAGCATACGTTATTACTGAAGACGGCTAATTCGTTTCCCGAAGGTCAATTTATTCTTTCGTATTTTTCTCATGACAATTTCTGATTGTCTTCCAAAGTAACAAACAAATTTCTTCTCTCGAAACTTAGGAGAAAAATTCGTATAATCTACCAAGTAGGCCTATTAAGGCTTGGGACCTTTATGAAATGAGGCGTAAGGCCTTTGGATTTATTTTGCTACTGCCATTTTGTGTCCTAAATGAAATGAAGGGCTTGAGATACATGACGAAGCTGGAGCCTTTCTTTGGTTTCGTCGTGTGGCCCAATCCCTTCGTTTTCTTTTGAGGGCCTCAAATCAATGGCGGTAGCGAAATAAGTCCCAAGCCTAGCCTCAAGCCTGGTTTCGTAAAAAGCCTATAGATTGTGCGGTGAAGGAAATTTGTACCCACCAACCTTCCTGGGTAAAATTCGGTGGTCCACCGTTGAAAGAGCAGTGTGAAAGGTCGTCGCGGTATAAAACACCCGGTTAAATAGCATTGATACACCGTTGTGTGTACAAAGAACAAAACCATACATGTTGCCGTCGAAAACAAGTCAAGAGAAATACCCAATAGTCATCATTGATAGTCATCTTGGTTATACACGTATGTATTGTTTTAATTTAACACTGACAAAAACCCTAGATTACGCTCTTAATTGGTTAAGAAGCTCCTCATCGATGTTAAATGTATGTCTATCCAAACAGTTTGAATGATAAACGATTGTATGTACATTAGAGGCATTCTTTAAGATGAAAGTGTGTGAATTTCCCAGGGCCCTGACGGCAAAACCCCAAATATTCACTGGGAAACATGCTCGCTAGTATGAAAGGATGATGTTCGAATCTTCCCTGGTTGGATCCAACGGTGAATCATCCGGTGGTTCACCTTTGAAAGCAATGTGAAAGGGGTTTGCCGTATTTGTGTTTTTTGTTTAACCTTAGAGCAATTTTCCATAGATGCTTACCCACAAAACCCGCTCAGCAGGACCAAATATGCTTAGCGTCCAATCCCAATGTGATGTTAATTGCTTTGGATCGTTTGCTCAACACAGCATTAACTATAATGAATTGTCTTGCTTGATGTTTTTTCAGCAAGTTGTTGTTGTCGAAACCGTTTTTTTTTACACAAATATACACATATACACAAAAAAATTTATTGAGAATGGTACTTGTTTTATACTTAAAAATAAATGCCAAAATGGCAAACAAAACATGAAATTTTGAGCAGAAATTAGATAAATTTACGCTAATGGGCACTTTAGTCAATTATACACAGGCAATACGAACAAATAGCTTCATGTATTTAAACAAACAATCGAAAATGGAAAAAAAATCAGCCTCCCCCCCAAAAACAAAAAGAAAACAAGAAAAAAAAACCCACAGAATTACGAATTCACCTATGAGGGAAACCAACGCTGGATCACTGCTCCCCAGGAAGGCAAATTGAATTTGTCTTACCCGGGCACAGGAGTCAGAAAGTCATGCCTGGTAGTAGCGTACAAAGCACGGTGCGGTCGTACCGTGCGCCGGGGCGATACCAGGGGGTATAAGAGCGGGGATGGTGCGGTCGGGGACTCGGGGGGAAACGCGACGGCATAGACTCCGTTGGGACTCCAACAAAACCTAATTTCAAGAGTAATTTGATTAGGGTCTCTTTCGCCGGCAACTCATTTTATTTGATAAAGGGTGACTTGTTCGTCAGGAAGTATTTTATGGATTTTTTTTTCTGTTTTTGGTTGGGGGTAGGAATGTTGCTTCTCTTCATTTTCTTTTAAGGAAATTAAACTAGGAAATAATGATTCGTGTGTTTCGCTCGACTTCATTTTCCGAAGACCCAATTTCTTTTAGGAAACAATTCGAACTGAAAATATAAAGCACATATTCCTATAGTTGATGAGAGACAAAATGCGTTGCTATACAATATTAATCCTACAAGAAAAGAATGAAAAATAATAACTGAATGAATAAATTTAAAAAGAAAAGGAGACATCGAACAGTTCCATGTTTACATAAAGGCGGTTACAGCATGAGCGAGACTCGAAATAAAAAAAGCCCAACGATCGATCGTAACTCGAGACACGAATGATAACCCATGCACCGTATCCTACGACTTCTATACGTGGGTCTGCAATGCATCATAAGCCCTACGATTGATTGTAAGTTACGATGAGTTCGGTGAGATCGACCCATTGTGCCATATTGTGCAAATTTTTGTTTTTTGGCTGTGATTATTCAAATGCTGAAAAAATAAACCAGATCATCAGAGTATAATGACGTAATCAACACGTGATTACTGGCTCATCACGTGATCAGGATTTCTTTTTACAAATAATGTTCACCTTGAAAAATACCATGCACCTTAGTACTGTTTGATAATAAAAATAGGCCCTATATTGAATTTGAATGTGCAAGCAAACCGGATAAATTTACAAAATAAAACTAAAAAATTAAGAGATCAATTTGCTTCATTTGAGTGTTTCATTGAAATATCGTTTATTTTTATTTGATATACAAATTCCGCTTACAGTAATTACTTTGGCCATTTCATGTCTTAACTTGAATATTTTTAATAAGGTTTATTAAACGGTGTAGAAATCGTGTAATGCCGTCTCTGCAATAATTGCTTTGTCCAGTGAGATGCTACCCGGGGTGTACTTAGCCCGTCAAATAGACCAAGCTGTCCGGTCTTTTTCCCCCCGTATAGCCTGATGGAAGATACCGTGACATCTGTCAGGAATACGGCCCAAGAAAGTTGCTCCACTCGCTGCAACACCGAACCCCAGTGCGGTACACTGAAGGCCACGTGGCCGGCACGCGACCACTACACAGCATAGCAGAGCTATGTGAAGGCACACGCCACGCAGGGCATGCATAAAACACGCCGTCGTACAGCACAATGCACTTTTTATCATGCCTGATGAACTAAACAGAAATGACATATCAATAGTTGTGCACTAAAAAAAAAGAATTGGGGCTCTGTATTCAATGGAAATGGCTGACAGTTTGCAGCGAGATTCGACAAAAAAGAATAGGAGTTGTGAATTTGTCATAAAATGTTGCTTTTCTAATGCGCATTTTTGTAATTGCATTATTTTTGTGGAGATGATAATGTACGTGTAATGCTAGATTAGGTTTTTCTGATATTTTTTTCTCAATCTTGTTGAATGCTTTGGAATAATTATTGCCGCTATGGTTGCTGTTTGTATGTTGTCGTCGCTGTTTGTACTGCTATTTTCAGCGTTAAAGGTAGTATCATACTTTGGTTTTTGTCAAAGAAAAACAGATTCATGGACAAAAATATCAAGGAAGATACAGTCACAGTCATCTGTGAAAATTTCAGTCCCATACGGTGCCCACTTTTTGAAAAAAAAAACGTTGAAAACGGCCACAGTATTTCTTAAGTCTTTTCTCTTTTAATTTTGATCTTTTAAAAGATCAAAAGGATTTTCGGTCGTTCTGTTACAAATTTCTGGATAAATACACCATTTCAGGCGGAAATATTTTAACGTTATGTTTCTATCAACACCATCTTCATACCCTGAAAGTTATACGTAAATCTGTGAACATTTCTGTTTTGGTCTCTTACCAAAGTATGATACTACCTTTAAACTGTTAGATGTACCAAAACAGTCAAAACAGTGCAAATAATCGTTCGGAAATTTGATCAATTTAATAGATCTTTGTACCCATTTTGTAAGCTCGTTACAAAATGTTGTAATACGGTTCAATAATACCACCTTTTATCAATTATTGTCGTTAGAATCATTGTAATTTATCTAAATTGCATATTAGGGAGCCACTTTAGCGTCTAAAAGTGAACATTTGGGAGACATCTGCAAATAGGGAGACTTTTCGGTGTCTCCCTATTATACCAGCTACCTTTCAAAGACGTATTTGTAATGTCCATATTTTAATAGAAGACATAGAATGCTCTCAATATTAACATAATGTCAATTTCAAGTTCATTGGTTTGGAGGATGTTTAGAAATAGGTAAGTAAAGTTTGTGCACGACCCAATGAGAAAGTTTCCCTAATACTAACCCGGTAAAAATAATTTCCCTATTCATTATGCACGCACTCAGAGTCCTTCTTAATTTTGTGTATAGAGATAATCAGGGGTAATGGATGATAACATAAAATGCAACACAGGCTTAAATAAAAAGAAAAATCCTTCCCATCAGTTAAAACCCAGTTTTTGTTTTTGTTTTTTATTCCCACGGGTGTTGGCCACCGGGGCGACAGCCTGACCCGAGCTAGCGTGCTGCTACCGCTGGACCAGACCGGGTCTACTCGCTTGTCTTCCCCGGTCACAATTCCCCTCTGAGATACGGTCCGATTGAATATACCTCTCGGAGAACTCCGGGCCGTATAACTCCTTATATTCATACCCCGCGGCGTCGGGTCGAAAGTCTGGATTCCCCGGGGGATATAAGCGTCAACCGTCCCAATGCTTCATTCTCAAAGAAGCATCTCGTGTACCGGTGCATACAGTCAACAGAATTGCACATGTATAGGCTACATGACTGTGTGGGTAACTAAAATAATATACGTTTCAATATAGCCGTCTGAAGCCCTTAAAGGTAACATCATACGGTGGTTTTTGTCAAAGAAATACAGATTCATGGGCAAACATGTCAAGAAAGATACAGTAAAAGTCATCTGTGAAAATTTCAGTACCATACGCTTCCCACTTTTTGAGAAAACAGCGAAAAACGGCCACAGTATTTCTCAAATGTTTTCTCTTTTATTTTTGATCTTTTAAAAGATCAAACAGATTTTCGGTCGTTGTTTTACTAATTTCTGGATAAATATTCCGGGTGGAAAAAATTCAACAGTATGTTTCTATCACCACCATCTTCATACCCTGTAAGTTATACGTAAATGTGTGAACATTTCTGTTTTGGTCTCTTACCAAAGTATGATACTACCTTTAAGTATTTCCACCATGCATATCAAGTTTAATGACTTATGTCGAATGTACACAAAATGATATCGTTAGATGCAGCATGGTTTTTCAAGTTAGCATTTCGACGGTTTAAGCTTAAATTTCCTCGTTTGTCAATTCATGTACAAATTGGAAGAAAAACAAAACATGAATACCATGATAATTGTCTTTAACCAACTTTCCGATACTTCTTCCACTATATGTATGTATTTATTTTATCTATTCATTATTTTATTTACTTCTAATTAATTCAGTAATTTTCATCCTTATTAATATCAATTTTGACTTCTTTAGGACATACAACTTTCAACTCATGTTCTCGGGCAGTTTTTTTTATTCAATATCGTGTTAAGATTGTCCACATGCACATTCCTAAAAGAACTACTCCGTGAATACATCCAGTTTGTTTTATTAAAAACCAAAAGACCGAGTGCGGAGACGGAAGCACCGGAAAATCATGAAATTTTGATGGGGGTCGTTCGTGCGATCCCTCCCGGCTCAGCGCTGCCACCTCTGCACCCAACTTCGTTTGACATTCAGCACCATCGGCCCAAAATAATGAAGAAATTAATAAAATAAATCTACGAGTCTCGCTATGGTCGTTATACTCCGCTGCATAGCTATCTAGCTGTGTATACTTATACTGTGTATACCCTCGACGGTACAGCAAGTCACATAGGGAATGCAACGGTACGTATCGTGTCTAGGGTCTTCATAACGTGCCTTACATGTTAATTAGTGAGACGGAGTCCTGAGAATAAAGTTCAGTTTCCTGTTGGTTTTTTCTCCATTTTCTATAAATTTTGTATCATTTTCCCTTCAGTGTTAGGTTAAAGGTAGTATCATACTTCGGTAAGAAACCAAAACAGTAATGTTCACAAATTTACGTATAACTTACAGGGTATGAAGATGGTGCTGGTAGAAACATACCGTTAGAAATCGTGCATTTATCCAGACATTAGTAAAACAACGACCGAAAATCGTTTTGATCATTAAAATGATGAAAAATAAAAGAGAAAAGGCTTAAGACTGTGTGGCCGTTTTTCACTGTTTTCTCAAAAAGTGGGCACCGTCTGGGACTGAAATTTTCACAGATAACTGTTACTGTATCTGTCTTGATATTTTTGCCCATGAATCTGTATTTTTGTGATAAAAACCAAAGTATGATATTACCTTTAACGTAATATCTTATACTTTGGTTTTTGCCAGGAATAAAGCATTCTCATGTGTTTCATACGCGGTATTGCATTTCAGACTTTTTTCTGCAAACCTCGTTTTGGGCTAGCTCGGACATGAAGCATGAATAGGCAATGGGAAACTTTTGAGAACCGGTCTTCAAGTCAACAGCGCACGCGCACGCAATTGTGAGCATGCGCGCGTTGTTTTGCGCCTGCGCTGTTGTGCATGCGCGTGCGCTGTTGACTTGAAGACCGGTTCTCAAATGTCTCCCATTGTCAACATTTGCAGAAAAATGTTCGGTTATGTTGACCAGCTTGCTGAAAATGTGAGAAAAAAAATGACAGTGTACACTAGAGCAGGCTAGTCGAAACGTTGAGACCTTACGAGAGGTGCGAAATTATATTACAATGTTGTTTCTGCAAACCGATCCGCATAGCATTTTCTGAGTAACAATCTCGGTAACATGTTGCCCAGGTACCTTGTTACTGAAAATGTTGTCAGTGTACACACAGAACAAAACGAGTTGGGTATAACATGTCGCAGCAACATCTCTGTACCATGTTGGCCAAAATGTTGCTAGTGTACACTGTAAAAAATTTCTGTTTTTTAACAGAGATTTTGTACTTGTTATTTGCTTTTACATGTGTTTCGTTTTATTTTTAATGTTAATTGACATTTTGTCTGTAAATATTCATGTATTTTTACAATCGTTAGTGATTTCACTCATGGTTTGGTTATTTAACATAGAAATTGTAAAATTACAGTGAAATTTAACATGACTTTTGTTTTTTTACATAGGCTGTGAAACATCTCAGTTTTTTTACAGAAAATGTGTACTTGTTTTATGCATTTGCATGTTTTTTGAAATATTTTTTTTTGTTATTTGACATTTATTTGTATATGTTCATGTATTTTTACAATTGATCGTGATTTCACTCATAGTTTTGTTATTTAACATAGAAATTGTAAAATTACAGTGAACTTAAACATGACTTGTGTTTTTTTACATATGCTGTAACACAATCTTAGTTTTTGTACAGAAAATGTGTACTTGTTTTTAGCATTTGCATGTTTTTTGAAATTTGTATTGTTATTTAACATTTATTTGTATATATTCATGTTTTTTTTTACATTTGTACGTGTTTTCACAGTCACTTGTGTTATTTAATTTAACAATTGTAAAATTACAGTGAAATTTAACATGACTTGTGTTTTTTTACATAGACTGTAAAATATTTTTTAAATTTTTTTTTAAGTGTGAGTTTGTTATTTGCATTTACATGTTTTTAAATTCACGTTCATTGTTATTTGACATTTATTTTTTAATTATTCATGTATTTTTACACGTTTGTGTTGATTTCACACACAATATTGTTATTTGATATAGAAATTGTAAAATAACATAGGGTTTTGCTTTTGTACATAGAATGCACAGAAATAATTCTTTGTTTTTTTAAGACAATAATGTAGGCCTACTTGTTATTAATTGCTTTTACATGTTTATTGTTATTTCTAATAATTTCATTTACATTTTGTTGTAAATAGTCATGTACACTCATCATGTATGGAGGCTAGGCCCTACATATTTTCTTTATTTCACACACACTTGCGTGCGTGTGTGTGTGTGTGAAATAAAGAAAGTATTTAGGGCTTATGGTTTTTACATATGTAAGATTCAAGTAGTAGAAATTGACAGATAGTCGTGAGACTTGGCCAACTTTTTATTTTACCTAAAACCTGTATTTTAGCAGTCGGCTTGTTTCGGAGCACGTGAAGGTGCAATGCCCTTCATCCAATCAGCAACACGAACTTAACGCGCGCGCGTGATGTTTGTGACATAGCGCCCAGCAACAACTTGGCCGGCCGTTTACAGCAGTGTAGGCTAGGCGTGTACACGTTGGATCCGTGCATGCACGAGTTTGAGTGTATTGATGAACTTGAAGTCGCCATTACGCACTGGCAAGCTGACAAGTCACGATTTGACTGAGGTATGGCACTTTTCATATAGGTTAGGATGTGGCGATAAATGCAATTTTCTGTTAAAGATTGGACATGAATCTTTTCAAACCACTCGAATATATGTTTTTTCGTGGGATCGATATGTTGTCATAAAATAATGATGTGACATCATGACATAACTTAAGCAGCTAGTGAGACACATGACTGAGTGGTCATGCATTCAGGTCCACAGTATCAATTTAGTAAACTAGGCCTTGGCCTATAGTTGGTACTTGGTAGGTTTAACGTTATAGGCCGCCTACACTACAGTCAAGTCGAGCCAGTATACGTTTCCCATGCCATATTGTTGCCTTTAACTGAAGTAATTCCCTGTAAAAACGGTAGGCACACACAGTAAAAGTACAACAATAATCAGTGATAATCAATACCAGTACTTTACACCCGACATCAATGTATTTACATGCATAACGTTACATGTAAATTGTATGTTGCATACGGTGTATAACGTTAGGCCTCAACATGTACATTTGTCAGCTCTGTCAATATTCAACATCCTCCTTGAAGGAGTTCACTAATCACCACCGTATACACAGAAATGTTCATAATTTCAGATTTTCCTGTGGAGTCCCTGGGTGTTTCTTGTCATTCTCATCCTACTCATCCTTCAACAGTCACGTGACACGCGATCATAGCAAGTATCGAAAAGAAAATCCTTCTCGTTTAAAGCACTCTGAGAACATTGCCGTGAAATGTTCTGTTAGGATTTGTCAGAAACAGTTCAACAATGTGAGTGATCTTATTAAGGATTTGAAATATCACATTGACTGTGGTATAAAAGTGGAGTGTCCATTTTCGTCTTGCTCACTATCCTTCCATAATAAATCTTCTTTAGCATCACACATCTCAAGAAATCACAGAGAATGGTCAGTTCAGAGAATCTGTCCCAATTCTCTGGTTGAAAAGTTGGATGCAAGTACAACAGGTTTATCAGTCACGAACTTGGAACCTATTGCAGATAATGCAGGGGCATCATCACAATCAGAAAGTGATGAAAACCTAGATCATGATGATTGTGAAATGAATCATGAACCTGTGGTCACTGTAGACAGTTTTGCTCATAATTTGGCACTTCTGCTATTAAAACTTCAAGCGCAACTTCATGTGCCAGAAAGCACAATCCAGCTTCTAGTACAAGAACTAGAAAATATGCAAAATTTGGCATTGGAATGCTTAATTTCAAATTTGAAGAAATTGTTGCTAGAAGAAGGACTCCTGGAAAGTAGTATTTCAAAGGTAATAGAAGAGTTGACTTTGAATGATTGTTGGAAGCAAACATTGGACAGTAGTACAGGTAGTTTAAGGACATGTCACAAGAGGAAGGTCTATTACCAAACCAATTGTAACTACATAAGCCCCGTTTCTTTGTGTTTGGGTAAGAATGATCAGCAGAAATCAGTTTGTTTCCACTATGTTCCTTTGAAAGAAACCTTAATTTCTCTCATGAACAACGCTTCTGTACAAGCAAATACACAGTCTTTCAGTATCGATAGACCTGTGGACTCCCAGGTAGACATTCTAAGTGACTTCAAGGATGGAAGCCTCTTTAGGTCAAATGAATTGTTCATGTCATCTGATGACACATTGAAGCTGATACTTTTCCAAGATGCCTTCGAGGTTGTTAATCCATTGGGATCAAGCAAAAAGAAGCACAAGATTTTGGCAGTGTATGTTTGTCTTGGTAACCTCCATCCACATGTTAGATCATCTGTTAACCAAATCCAATTAGTTCTTCTAGTAAAGGAGAAGGACTTTAAAACATATGGCCAGGATAAAGTGTTTGGACCATTACTTCGAGACTTGAAGGATATTGAGCAAAACGGTATACATACAGCATCAGGGACCATGAAAGGGTCACTTGTTGCCATCACAGGGGACAATTTAGGGTCTCACGGAATAGGGGGTTTTTGTGAAAACTTCAGTACAAATCAGTACTTTTGCCGATACTGCCACATTACCCTGAATGAGTTTCACTCTGGAAATGGCTTCGAAGTTGGCGAAGAAAGGACCAAAGACAAGTATGATAATGTGGTTGAACACCTTGAACAAAATCCTGAATTGAGGAGTCATATGGGAATCAAATTTCAATCAGTTTTCAATACACTGAACTACTATCATGTCTGCTCCCCTGGACTTCCTCCCTGTTTAGGCCATGATGTGTTTGAAGGGGTGGTCACATATGACCTAGCTTTGTACTTGAAGTACTTTGTGAAAACCAAATGTTGGTTTACATATGAGATGCTCAACAAGAAAATAAGGAGTTTTGAGTGCTTTGGTAGTGATGCCAGTAATAAACCACCTGAAGTGCGTGAAAATGGGACAAGTCTTGGTGGGCATGCCATTCAGAATTGGTGTTTGTTAAGGATCCTGCCACTGATAATAGGTGACAAAATCAAAACGGCATGTGATCCTGTATGGCAGTTGTGCTTACAACTCAGAGAGATTGTTGAGCTTGTGTGTTCTCCAAACATATCAACAGAACAAGTAGCTTATTTGAACGTTGTTGTACATGAGTATCTGGAAGAGAGGAAGGTTACATTCAGTGAATGTAGACTTCGTCCTAAACACCACTACATGGCTCACTATGCTGAGATGATACTGAAGTTTGGTCCCTTAATGAGAATGTGGACTATGAGGTTCGAGAGTAAGCACTCTTATTTTAAGAAGTGCTTACAGCATTGCCAGAACTTCAAAAACATCACAAAGACACTTAGTGAAAGACATCAGCAGCTTCAGGCATACATGGGAAGTGGTTCATTGCTCTCAGCTACAATGAGTTATGACAAAGCAATTCCTTTTCACCCCACCCTGTACTCAGCAGAGATTGTAGGTTCCCTCAATAGGTTTGGATTGAATTCTCAAAATTCTGTAGTTTGTGACAAAGTCACCTTTAAGGGAATAGATTTTAAGAGAGGGCTATTAGTAGTAGTCGATTCATGTAACCCTAACATCACATTTGGCTGCATACAGATGATGGTAATTAAATCTGGCTTGTCTCTGTACATTGTTGTACGACTGTGTGAAGGTAGCTTTGAGACACATCTTGGTGTTTATAGTATACCTGGCCATGACGATTGTAGTGAAGCACCTGGTCAAGTGTCATGTATTGCAGTCAATGAACTTCTTGATTTGTTTCCACTTCCTGCATACCATATTGGAAGACAATGTCTTATTCCACTAAAGCATAGATTTCCAAAGAAGGAAACATAACATGCATCAGATTCAGTTCTAACATACAAATGTGAATCTGCCTTAGGTTACTACAAAATTGAAGATGGAGGCTCTATGTCCTACATAAATTTCATGTTGAAAGTGCTTAACTGCAGTTAAATTGCTTCTTTATCAGTTTTGCTAAAATGGCGAGCAGCGATGAAAGTAATCAAACTGTGACTCTCAGTCCACTCTCCGAGTTCATATCCAAGTCATTACCACGGCTCTCGAAATGGGAAGTCAACCAGATAATGGAGAGGGCTCTAGAGATCGGTGTCGACCACCCCTCAGACTTTCAATATGTGAAGGAGGAAGACTTCCAAGACCTAAATCTGAGGCCTATCCACATGAGGAAGCTACTCAATGCTGCCAGCACACATGATAGAGGTAAATGAACTCTATACCAGAAACACAGACATAGGTTTGGCTGCAGCCATTCTACCACCCTGTTGAAATCTCATTACTCAAATGTGAATTTACTTATTGAAGTATTGATTGTTTTTACAAACCAATATCATTGTTGTAAGGCTGACTATCGGCATGTATTTTTTTGTATACTTTTTTTTTTTTCACTGTATAGATCACAGATTTTTCAAAATGTTTCATTGAAATTTGAACCATACTTATTGGTACATGAAAGGAAGGTATTTGTTACAAAGTCATTATTCATCACTTTATACCTTTGATGAGCGTGTGTGAGAATTTTGCAAAACATTATATCCACACCCTACAAAGTCATATTCAGAACTGCTTATGTATGCTGACCTACTATTTTTTAGAGCTCAAAATGTACTCCAGAGGCTGTGCAAGTCTGTTTTTTTTTCAACTCTTATGTGTGCATGTTTGTGACTATTATTTTGAATGTCACAAGTTAAGGAATTTTCCTTTGGATTTGTATGATTTTAACTTATTTTTATCTGTTCTACTAATGATTTTTTTTTTCATGAATTTGTTTATCTTTATAGAAAGTACCCTTGATATGTCACCAGTCTCCTCTGCATCACCTCCTTCATCCTTGGATACTTCAGTAGGCTCTGTGGGTTCTCCAACTGACTGGACAAGCAGTTTCTGCATCCCGTGGGATAAGATGCCTACACCTCTCAAAGCAGATCTCAAACGCAAAGAACGGCCATTGCCATCAAAGCGAAGACAGATGGTGAGAGTTATAGTGGATGAAATTCTAGCTCAGTGTAACAAACCAGGAAGGAAGGCCTTATCTTTAATTGCCTCCAAGATCGTAAATGAATACCCTGAATCATTTCAAGACAAATTAGGAGACAACAGGATAGGCCGTGGATATGATTCGCTCCTTGCCCAATTTGAGACCAGGATTTCAAATATTAATCGACTAAAACCTAAAAAACATGTTCATGACTCAGAATCTGATGACAGCAGTACTAGTGGTCCCCCCAAAAAGATACATGTGCCTGCATGTAGCTATGGTACAAAGGACTGGCAGCCAATGTTGCCTCCGAGTGAAGATCCTTCCACCCAAAAAGAGAAAAAAGAAATATTGCTTGACTTGCATGCCAGAGAAGTATGGGATACTGCACAAATAGGACAACTCATGAATGACACATATCCAACTGTAAGGGCCATTATAAATTCAGCTGAGAAATCGATTGCTTCCATGACAACTGAGTGGCCTTTCCTCTTTGAAGAAGTTAGTATGCTGCAACATTTTGAGCGTTTGGTTGGAATCCCTTTGAAGGAGACACTTCTTCATGCTTTTGAGTCAAAGGTTCCGAGATTAATCAGATATCTCCAGATGAAGCAGTCTTCCAAGTCTGCACTGAGGAAGTCGATGAAAGCTCTGGACACTGTCAAGAGAGAAATGCAAAGCAACGAGGCGGAAGTCCTTGGGATCCTCTTCCTTCTTGCTAGCTACTTCGGAGAAGATGCCAAAGCTCTTGTTCACACTTCAGATGTAAGTCAGCACATGCATTTGACCAGTGTTTTTCATTATTCATCTTTTTTAAATTCCAGTTTTTCTTTTGCAGTTTGTTTGCTCCTGCTCATAAAAATACCACACCTCTATAAAACTCTAAAACAAATGTGGTTATTTATATCAGCACATATAATTAGCATGTGCACCTACTACATCCAATTTCCCTAAAATTACAGAGATGAGATGCCTGGTGCAATGCAAAACTCCATTTGAACATATGACAATTTAAGTAATTGATATTGCTTATTGATATTTCTAAGGTTTAGTAAAAGTGAATAGGGTATACAAGATTCAAAAGAGATGTAATGTTTGTTAACAAACTGTATGTTTTATACTATTTTATACTATTTTTATACAGGAAAGCTCCAGTACATCTGTGGAATCTGATGAAGATGGACACCCGGACCTTCAAATACCACTCACACCCTGCATAATAGCTTGCGGTAAGAAAATTAGTGGCAGGCCAAGGGCCAATTTCACTAATGCTTTGCGATCATCGCTAAAGCACAAAGCCATCGCTAATCAGAAAACCGATTGCTACTTTGCGTTTAGCAATGGATTTGGGTTGTAGCAATGATCGCAAAGCGTTAGTAAAATCGTGCCCCCCCCCCTCCTTTTTCTTCAGCTCAGTATGGCAGAGGATTGTAATAAGGTCTTGTGTTGTGACATTTAAAACTTTTTGAGTGTCACTTCAACTAGGCTTGAAAGTTTGCTGAGCCATCTCTCTTCATTTTCATATATTAACTTCCCCAATTTTATGGAACAATGCAGTGTGGCTATTACATTTTCAAATCATTGATGGAACCTATGTGAATTGAATGTAACACATAGTGAAATTTGTATACAAATGCTAGGCCCCATGTTGCTTTTATTCAACTTGGTGTTACAGTGAGACCATTGAAGTGAAAAAATAAATTGTCTCTTAAAATTGGCGCTAGCAAAAATATTTCAGGGATGTTATTGAGAAGAAAATTGCCTTTCAATTTTTCAAACAGGTTCATCGGCTCTTACAGCTCATAATTTCAAGCTGGCCATTGATCAAGTGGTGGTACAGAAATCCATCTCCTCTCCTATGCAAGCTCTCTGCATGATGTTTGCTGCATTCTTTAATTTCAACGTGCAGTATCCTGCAGAGGCCCAAGCAACACTTGAGCTGTTACAACGGTGTGTACAATATCCATGGCTTATGTTATTACTTATTTATTTTATGATATCACAATTTGTGACTTGTTGTTAGCATGCATACTCCATTATGCGCATTCCCCATCATCCTGCCATTAATTAATTGAATCTCATTATTCTATGTTGGAGACCTGCCCACAGGCAGAATTCCCACCACACCAAATAACATATGGAGTCATGAAAACCTCTGGGCTATTTGATGGTAGGTTTGCATGTACAGGGCAAGTGTTCATTTGGCCTTTTGAATTACTAAAAAGGTTTATTCATAACAAACAT
Organism: Astropecten irregularis; assembly: GCA_963971285.1. Taxonomy (NCBI): domain Eukaryota; kingdom Metazoa; phylum Echinodermata; class Asteroidea; order Paxillosida; family Astropectinidae; genus Astropecten; species Astropecten irregularis. Next base: position 5,453,557 of record OZ020261.1, on the reverse strand, counting down.
TGAAACCATATTGCAGGTTTTGGGAGCCAGATCTTGAAACGATGGTACTGTGCCAAATGTTTTTGAAACCTCAGTCAAAGATCCCTCTGTACAAATTGTCAACATGTTAATAGAAACTCTATTTTTTCCCACAGTTCTTTTGCCAACATTGATGGATCATGATAGCAACCTCTAATTTGTCTATTGTTTTTGCTGCAATTTGTTTGAGCATTTACGTAATATATTCTTGCATTTCCCCTGCAGGTGCCTGTTGGGAATCAATCCAGAAAAGGGCAGCAAGGCAAAATCTGATCCTGGACGAAAGGTAACCTGCACAAATACAAAGGTACTGGCTCTTGTCAACGGAGTGAAGGATTTTGAGTCTGATTGGTCATTCTGAGATTTAGAAGTGGTGCTCACCGAGTCTTGATGCATGGGGCATTTAACCATATTGTTTGTATAATATTAGTATAATATAACTTGATAGGGGGATGTTTAACAACAGTGTTTTATTTGCTTCTAACACCAAGTGGGTGTTTACTCAGTATGAATATGATATTACTTGATGTATTTTTTTTTTTTTGGGGGGGTGTTAAACAAACAACAGTGTTTTATTTGCTTCAACACCAAGTGGGTGTTTACTCAGTATGAATATTATATTACTTGATGTATTTGGGGGGGCTGTTAAACAAACAACAGTGTTTTATTTGCTTCAACACCAAGTGGGTGTTTACTCAGTATGAATATTATATTACTTGATGTATTTGGGGGGGTTGTTAAACAAACAACAGTGTTTTATTTGCTTGCTTCAACACCAAGTGGGTGTTTACTCAGTATGAGTGTGATATTACTTGATGTGTTTTTTTTTTTGGGGGGGGGGGGGTGTTAAACAAACAACAGTGTTTTATTTGCTTCTAACACCAAGTGGGTGTTTACTCAGTATGAATATTATATTACTTGATGTATTTGGGGGGGTTGTTAAACAAACAACAGTGTTTTATTTGCTTGCTTCAACACCAAGTGGGTGTTTACTCAGTATGAGTGTGATATTACTTGATGTTTTTTTTTTTGGGGGGTGTTAAACAAACAACAGTGTTTTATTTGCTTCTAACACCAAGTGGGTGTTTACTCAGTATGAATATTATATTACTTGATGTATTTGGGGGGGGGGTGTTAAACAAACAACAGTGTTTTATTTGCTTCTAACACCAAGTGGGTGTTTACTCAGTATGAATATTATATTACTTGATGTATTTGGGGGGGGGGGGTGTTAAACAAACAACAGTGTTTTATTTGCTTCTAACACCAAGTGGGTGTTTACTCAGTATGAATATTATATTACTTGATGTATTTGGGGGGGGGGTTGTTAAACAAACAACAGTGTTTTATTTGCTTCTAACACCAAGTGGGTGTTTACTCAGTATGAATATTATATTACTTGATGTATTTTTTTTTTTGGGGGGGGGTGTTAAACAAACAACAGTGTTTTATTTGCTTCTAACACCAAGTGATGGTTTACTCAGTATGAATATTATATTACTTGATGTATTTGGGGGGGGGTTGTTAAACAAACAACAGTGTTTTATTTGCTTCTAACACCAAGTGGGTGTTTACTCAGTATGAATATTATATTACTTGATGTATTTGGGGGGGGTGTTAAACAAACAACAGTGTTTTATTTGCTTCAACACCAAGTGGGATTTTACTCAGTATGAATATTATATTACTTGATGTATTTGGGGGGGGGGGGGTTGTTAAACAAACAACAGTGTTTTATTTGCTTGCTTCAACACCAAGTGGGTGTTTACTCAGTATGAATATTATATTACTTGATGTATTTGGGGGGGTTGTTAAACAAACAACAGTGTTTTATTTGCTTGCTTCAACACCAAGTGGGTGTTTACTCAGTATGAATATTATATTACTTGATGTATTTGGGGGGGTTGTTAAACAAACAACAGTGTTTTATTTGCTTGCTTCAACACCAAGTGGGTGTTTATTCAGTATGAATATTATATTACTTGATGTATTTGGGGGGGCTGTTAAACAAACAACAGTGTTTTATTTGCTTGCTTCAACACCAAGTGGGTGTTTACTCAGTATGAATATTATATTACTTGATGTATTTGGGGGGGGGGGGTGTTAAACAAACAACAGTGTTTTATTTGCTTGCTTCAACACCAAGTGGGTGTTTACTCAGTATGAATATTATATTACTTGATGTATTTGGGGGGGTTGTTAAACAAACAACAGTGTTTTATTTGCTTCTAACACCAAGTGGGTGTTTACTCAGTATGAATATTATATTACTTGATGTATTTGGGGGGGTTGTTAAACAAACAACAGTGTTTTATTTGCTTGCTTCAACACCAAGTGGGTGTTTACTCAGTATGAATATTATATTACTTGATGTATTTGGGGGGGGGGGTGTTAAACAAACAACAGTGTTTTATTTGCTTCTAACACCAAGTGGGTGTTTACTCAGTATGAATATTATATTACTTGATGTATTTGGGGGGGGGTGTTAAACAAAAAACAGTGTTTTATTTGCTTCTAACACCAAGTGGGTGTTTACTCAGTATGAATATTATATTACTAGATGTATTTGGGGGGGGGGGGTGTTAAACAAACAACAGTGTTTTATTTGCTTCTAACACCAAGTGGGTGTTTACTCAGTATGAATATTATATTACTTGATGTATTTGGGGGGGGGTTGTTAAACAAACAACAGTGTTTTATTTGCTTCTAACACCAAGTGGGTGTTTACTCAGTATGAATATTATATTACTTTATGTATTTTTTTTTGGGGGGGGGGGTTGTTAAACAAACAACAGTGTTTTATTTGCTTCTAACACCAAGTGATGGTTTACTCAGTATGAATATTATATTACTTGATGTATTTTTTTTTTTTTTGGGGGGGGGGTGTTAAACAAACAACAGTGTTTTATTTGCTTCAACACCAAGTGGGTGTTCACTCAGTATGAGTATGGTATTACTTGATGTATTTTGTTGGAGGGGGGTAACAAGCATTTTGCTTTTATTTGTTTTGAACACCAATTGGTGTGATTGTTGTGTGTTTCTTTATTAAATGAAAGGTCTTTCACATTGAAAAGCAACGTGTCATGCAGTGAATCTTTTGTACACCTTTGACAACCTGAGATTCAGCTCAGTGAAACATTTAACAGCATGAAATGTAAAAAAGTGTAAAATTACGCTATTCGTATCAATTTTACATTCTTTACATTAACTGACAATTTATTAAACAAATAAAAGGTTTAAATGTTTTCAAAAGAAACAAGATTGTAAAAATACAGAAAGATATTTTTTAACATACTGTCTTTTTTTCAATATAGATAAATCTGTATAAGCAAAAAACTGAAATTAATAAAATGATCAAAAGTTCTGTATTTTGAAAAAATCGGTGCAGTTTGTGAACACAAAAAACAAACCATCAATTATTTCCATTTAAATATTTTGCGGTATTTTGCGAAAACAAGCTGATCTGTAGATAATGATTACAACCATTTTATGTCTTTGAAGAAAACATCCGGTCTGTAAAAATACTTTACAAACGAACTGTTAAGTAAAATAATGAGGGGTTCTGGCAACTCAGTTGCCGGCACTTTTTCTGTAAATTTACAGAAAATTTTTTTACAGTGTACATAAGGCCCAAACGGTCGTGTTGCCCAGATGTGTAACCCTAAGTGGGCATTTGCCCTAAGTGGGCAACATGTTACCGAGATTGTTACCGAAATTGTTGACATTGTACACTTTGCTATAGTTTACAAGTACTCGCCCACAGCACGACAAGTAACGGAGCGAAAATTCAGACGCCAACATCCCCGGTCACCTTTACAAGCTGCCCCGGGAACAGAACTTCACTCGTCCCTGGCCTCTCAACCTTCGGCTTGATATAGTCTTAATGCGTTTACGCTTGATAAATCAACCCCTACGGCTATTATGTAGATACAGTATATAACGTTATAATACCGCCAATAATATACACATAGTCATCAGTGAGATCGTGTATAGTTAACATGGATGAGGTCGTTAAACTGATATCCATTGGTGCAGAGTTAGTGTGAGTCTTTATTTCTCTTTAAAAAAAGAAGAGATACAAAATAAGTTCAGAAGAGCGAGCGTTAGCGACACAAGTTCGTCGACTTTAACTTCACGCGATAATTGTTAAAGGTTGAATGTCACCGTCTTGTTTAAAGGTAATATCATACTTTAGTTTTTGTCAAAGAAATGCAGATTCATAGGCAAGAATATCAAGACAGATACAGTTAAAGTTATCTGTGAAATTCCCAGTCCCAAACGGGCCGACTTTTTGAGAAAACAGTGAAAAACGCCCATGGAATTTCTAAAAGATTTCACCGTTACATGTATTTTTGATCCTAATTTCTGGATAAATACAGCGTTTAAGACAGAATACTTTTAATGGTATGTTTCTATCCCCACCATCTTTATACCATGTAGTGTAAGTTATGGGTAAATCCGTGAACATTTCTGTTTTGGTTTGCTATACCAAAGTATGATAGTACCTTTAAAATATTTACAAGCATAAGCGGGAAAGTTTACTTTGTAGGTTTATGGTGAGTACTGTGACGTACGTATAAGACAACTGGAATGGATTCCAGTATTGTCCACGCTTAGCACACAAAATCTGCTAACCATACAATTTCTGTCTTAATAAAAACAGGATCCACAACAAAATTTCCAAGACTTGTGTATCACTTGTGATCGTTATTTTGCTGTCGTTCGCTTACCATGAATATCGGACGGAATTTTTAAATAGTGGCTTGTTTTATTGGGCAAGATATTTTGTGCTTATCATTTTGTTCCTGCTTAGCAGCTCCATGAAAGTGTCCCAGGTCAAGTGTATTACAGACAAATTATAAAGTTTTCATTAAGTGATGGAAAAAAAGTATCAGGGAAAACCAAATGGGATTTTCAGGTCAAACATTGGAATTCTTCCGTTTTTCACATGGCAACATAACATTTCCAAACCCAAAAAGTCGCCCAAAGTCTTTAAGGTAGTATCATTATTTGGTATAAGACACCAAAGTTTACGTATAACTTACAGGGTATGAAGATGGTGGTGGTAGAAACATACAGTTAAAATTGTTCCGCCTGAAATGGTGTATTTATCCAGAAATTAGTGTAAAACAACGACCGAAAATCTTTTTGATCTTTTAAAAGATCAAAAATAAAAGAGAAAGGACTTAAGAAATACTGTGGCTGTTCTTCACTGTTTTCTCAAAAAGTGGGCACCGTATCGGACTGAAATTTTCACAGATGACTGTTACTGTATCTGTCTTGATATTTTTGCGCATGAATCTGTATTTCTTTGATAAAAAACTTGAGTAATTCCGCTGCTATATAAACCAGTGACATTCGATGAAATTTTAGCGTTATAATTCCACTGAAGCTGAAAACCGACAACATCGTTTTTTTAATAATGTAGTGTTTGTTTTATTAATAACGGCTTATGGATTTTCACAACTTTGATTTTCCTTCGCGAAATACTGATAAAATTTCTTTCCCATTTCAAATATTGATGTTAAGCTTTTAATCAGTGTGGCACTCATAAGGATTAGATGACTCTATACCGCGCATGTTTATTTATTCAAAGCACATTCCTTGGTAGTTTCGTGAATGATTTAAATTATTCATATTTTAATGCACTGTATATGGAGACAGAGCTTTTAAAGGTAAAACCATACTTTGGTTTTTGTCAAAGAAATGCAGATTCAGAGCAAAACATATCAAGGAAGATACATTAACAGATGTGAAATTTCCAATCCCATACGGTGCCCACTTATTGAGAAAACAGTGAAAAACGCTCACGGTATTTTCAAAATCTTGTCAACGTTATTTTTGATCTTTGAAAGATCAAAACAGTTTTTGGTCATTGCTTTGTACTCTTGTCTTGATAAATACAGCATTTCAGGCAGAAACATTTTAACGGTATGTATCTACCATCACCATCTTTATACCCTATAAAATATGGGTATATCTTTGAAGATTTCAGTTTTCGGTATGCTACCAAAGTATGATGGTACCTGAGATACCAGGCTTAGCGAAAATGGTTTTATACTTGTAGGCTATGCCAAATCTGTACGCGATTTTCTTGGTAAGGTAAAACAGGCCAACTAGTTCAGACGAATAACACACCATGCACTATGTTAAAGGTAGTATCATACTTTGGTTTTTATCAAAGAAATACAGATTCATGGGCAAAAATATCAAGACAGATACAGTCACAGTCATCTGTGAAAATGTCAGTCCCATACGGTGTCCACTTTTTGAGAAAATCGTGAAAAACGGCCACAGTATTTCTTAAGTCTTTTTTGATTTTTGGTCGCTGTTTTACTAATTTCTGGATAAATACACCATTTCAGGTGGAACAACTTTAAAGGTATGTTTCTACCACCACAATCTTCATACCCTGTAAGTTATACGTAAATCTGTGAACATTTCTGTTTTGGTTTCTAATTTTCTTACCAAAGTATGATACTACCTTTTGACAGCCAATCTGTGCTTAACAAATTGTACGCAAGAAGTGACTTCTTAGATTGGTCATCTATCAGTCATCGCTCTCTGGACAGTAGTGCCACTGGTCAGCCCGATAGCACACGTCCTGACTGCCTGACAAATGTCCCCACCGGTCGACCATGTGCCATGCATAGCAGATGGACAAAGTTTGTACAACTGCTATTTCAGCCGTGTTCAAACACGGTCACAGATTGTGTGGAAAGCGGCCCGTGGGGGTCAATTTCACGAAACTTATCGTAACTTACTATCAATCGTAGAACTTAAAATGCATTGCAGCCCTACGTAGGTTACGATTGGTTATCCTTCGTAGCTCGAGTTACGATCTATCGTAAGGATTTGTAAAATCGACAACCGGTGTCATTGACCTGTCCAGGTTTTACAAATGGATTGTTTGTTTGGTCAAGAGAGGGCGCTATGACGGCAGCCATCTTTAGGTACAAGTCAGACAGACACTTCCAATAAAGATACTATCCGTGTTCCAACTGTCAACTTCACTGAAATCTAACACCTCCCCCTCCTTTCGAACCGCTTATCCACGCCCCTTTGATGTACTGTGACACCATCTTACGATGTAAAACGCGTACTACCTGTCAAGACGCCAAGCACGGGCCAAATGCTTCTTACTGGGGCGTGACAAATTTAATTTCAGGGTGGATGCTCATTTTGACAAGCCCGACACAATTGGGCGACAATTTTTTTTCTTAAAGGTAGTATCATACTTTGGTTTTTATCAAAGAACTACAGATTCATGGGCAAAAATATCAAGATAGATATACAATAACAGTCATCTGTGAAAATTTCAGTCCCATACGATGCCCACTTTTTGAGAAAATAGTGAAAAACAGCCAAAGTATTCCGTAAGTCTTTTCTCTTTCATTTTTGATCTTTTAAAAGATCGAAAAGATTTCCGGTCGTTACTAATTTCCGGATAATACACCTTTTCAGGCGGAGCAATTATAACGGTATGTTTCTACCACCACCATCTTCATACCCCTGTAAGTTGCGTAAATCTGTGAATATTTCTGTTTTGGTTTCTTACCAAAGTATGATACTACCTTTAAAAAGGGGAGGGGGAATTGTAAATCCTTCAAATGAACAGAACGAAATCATGTTTCCAGAGGTCGATTTCACCAAACTCATCGTAGCTTACTATCCATCGTAGGACATTTATGATGCATTGCAGCCCTACTTATGATACGATGGGTTATTCTCCGTGACTCGGGTTACGATCGATCGTAGGGCGTCGTAAAATCGACCCCTGGATTAATTTCAAAGATTAAATTTTCAACTTGAGACTGAACAAAACAGAGGAACTTATTTCTACATACTGTTTGCGTTTAACTCCACTTTTACTTCAAATCTTTCGCTCCAGATAAGTAAGGCTTATATACACACTGCCCTGTCGATAATGTTGTGTTGGGACCAATATTCGGTGTCAATGCAGTTTGAAACTTACGACCCCCCTGATCTTCAAACTTTCACAACATTTGTCCACCTTGACTCTGGATATTCCTAGTGGTTTGGTTCATATACTCTCGGTATTTTGACAGTGCTGTATTTGCGGGGTGAAGCATTGTTCATTCTCATATGGGTGATATGGGGGAGGCTGAGTTTTGAAAATAAAAACTTATTTTGAGAAATTCATCAATAGAACAATGTAAGAAGAAACAACAACAGCAATCACGACATTATAACAACAGCAGCAACGTCAGCAGCAACAGCAAGATCAGCCCCGACAACAAACACAAGCAGCGGCAACAAAAATGGCAACATCAACAACAGCAGCGGCAACAGCAGCAACAAATTAAAGCAGCACGGACAACACTAGCAGCAGCGTGACAACGGCACAACAACAACAACTGTAGCAGCAACTGCAGCGTCGACAACAACACTAGCAACAGCAACAACGGCAGCAGCAGGAGCAGTAGCACTTCTAACAACAACACTAGCAGCAGCAACAACAACAGCACAACATCAACAACAGCAGCACGGACAACACTATAGCAGCAGCAACGACGGCACAACAGCAACAACAGTAGCAGCAACTGCAGCGTCGACAATAACACTAGCAGCAGCAACAACAGCAGCAGCAAGAGCAGTAGCAACACCAACAACAACACTAGCAGCAACAGCAAGGCAACAATATCATCTATATCCGATTCCACAATAATAATGTGACAGTGATATACTGCAACTCTACCATGTAATAATTCTACATAACTAAACAATACAGTAAACTTACCAAAATATCTCCTCCTCCGTCAAATCCGTTGTATATTATGTATCCCGAGCCACTTTTGGCGGGAAAACAAAAACCCCCAAAGTCAAACAATTTCTTTTTTACAGACGAAACGCCATCCCTCCTTAGCGACGCACGACCAGCGTGCTCTCTATCTTATGCACCGTTGCTGTGGACTTGGTTAAACGAGCAGACGACTTGTGATGAAGACGTGTATTTAAACGAAGGAGACGTCAGTATGCGAAGGAAGTTGGTGTGCAGTGAAGAACAGTGAACAGACTGATGAGTGTAGAGCAATGATAAAATGACAAGAGGGACCTGCGGACTAACTCTCATCAAAAATTAAAAGCAGAGCAGTGGCGGGAACAGAGCGAATACACAACTAACTTGTCCGTTCAAACATGATTACAGCTTTACATACGCAGGAGATGACAACCGCCATTAAGACCTATACACATACTAGCTGACTCGCTCTTGAAACGCTGAAAACCAAATGGTAAACGCAAATGATATTTCCCCCCTTTATTTATAATCCTACCCTCTGCAAAATAATACAGACAATCTTATAGAGATGGCCAGTAACGCGTTTATAAAAAAAAAAAAAAAAAAGTGGTGGGGGATGTAACAGCGATTTCGATTGGTCGAATGACGGCCGTGGCGCATGAGTGGCGGCGTCTGATTGGCCCGAATGCTAGGGGGAAAGTATCGGGTACGATTTGGCGCGCAGTGTTGGACAGCCACGGAGTGAAAAATGCACATCGCGGTCTCGCGGGGCCAACCGCGCCATCTGTCGAGTTTTTATAAATCTGCTCTCGTTTTACAGTCGGACCAAAAAAATAACCCGAATCGACTGAAAACATGACACAACATCACAATGCGTGTAGTAGCATTTTCTGCATACTCTCCAAATTCACTAACATGCAATAATTGCAAAATGTTATCAGTAGAAAATGTTAAATAATAGTGCTTCACCTTTCGAACCAAAACAACATCATCAAATCATACACAAAACGTCAACATTATGGAGGAATATTGTGTGTGTTTTTTTACTGTAATACGTCTGCTTTGCTTATTTTTTGCAGATGCCAGGAGCAAAATTGGCGCTAACAGAACAGACAAAAAACCAAAACCCATTAGCTAATTGCTAACGTGCATTTTTTTTTTAAGGTGCTGGGTTTTTTTTTATAATAGCTAGAGAACTGAGGCATTATATATATGGACCTGTTGTTTCATTGTAGACGCTGTAAATTTATGTGGCAAATATATATATAGGGAATTGAGATAAATAAGCGCTGTATAGCTGAAAGGGGTGGAGGTATATTGTAGGGGTGAAGTGGGCCTATAGCTTTATCAGCACGGAATGATGACAACATTTTCATTCTTGATAACAACACAATGGTGTTACTTTTCAAGAAACTATTCTGTGCAACTTTGGAGCGACAGGCAAAAGGCCTTTAAAAAATACGGATTCAATGTTGTGTAACCACTTGAACATAACTTTTGGTAGTAAAATCGCAAAGAAATCGAGCGGGATTAATTGACAAAAACAGACAAACGGCTAAAATTGGCAAACGAATTTAAATTCAAGTGAGTTGTTTGACGAAAGTGTCCCTTCAGAATGGTGAAAAAAAAATAAGAAATATCCATTTTCGAGGATTTCGATGCACACAAACAATCAGACAATCGTAGAAGGTGGTGGCAATGCCATGTATGACTGAGGTGAGCAACCACCTGACAGAACAGACAAACAAGCAGACAATCGCAGAAGGTGGTGGAAATGCCATGTCTGACTGAGGTGAGCAACCACCTGACAGAACAGACAAACAAGCAGACAAATGTAGAAGGTGGTTGCAATGCCATGTCTGACTGAGGTGAGCAACCACCTGACAGAACAGACAAACAAGCAGACAAATGTAGAAGGTGGTGGCAATGCCATGTCTGACTGAGGTGAGCAACCACCTGACAGAACAGACAAACAAGCAGACAAATGTAGAATGTGGTGGCAATGCCATGTCTCACTGAGGTGAGCAACCACCTGACAGAACAGACAAACAAGCAGACAAAATTAATGTAGAAGGTGTTGGCAATGCCATGTCTCACTGAGGTGAGCAACCACCTGACAGAACAGACAAACAAGCAGACAAATGTAGAAGGTGGTGGCAATGCCATGTCTCACTGAGGTGAGCAACCACCTGACAGAACAGACAAACAAGCAGACAAATGTAGAAGGTGGTGGCAATGCCATGTCTCACTGAGGTGAGCAACCACCTGACAGAACTGACAAACAAGCAGACAAATGTAGAAGGTGGTGGCAATGCCATGTCTGACTGAGGTGAGCAACCACCTGACAGAACAGACAAACAAGCAGACAAATGTAGAAGGTGGTGGCAATGCTGTGTCTCACTGAGGTGAGCAATATTCTGACAGAACAGACAAACAAGCAGGCAAATGTAGAAGGTGGTGGCAATGCCATGTCTGACTGAGGTGAGCAACCACCTGACAGAACAGACAAACAAGCAGACAATTGTAGAAGGTGGTGGCAATGCCATGTCTGACTGAGGTGAGCAACGACCTGACATAACAGACAAACAAGCAGACAAATGTAGAAGGTGGTGGCAATGCCATGTCTCACTGAGGTGAGCAACCACCTGACAGAACAGACAAACAAGCAGACAAATGTAGAAGGTGGTGGCAATGCTGTGTCTCACTGAGGTGCAATTAAGAGCAATCACCTGACAGAACAGACAAACAAGCAGACAAATGTAGAGGGTGATGGCAATGCCATGTCTCACTGATGAGGTGAGCAACCACCTGACAGAACAGACAAACAACCAGACAAATGTAGAAGGTGGTGGCAATGCCATGTCTCCCTGAGACGTGTTTCTTTTTATTAAATTAATCTAAGACTGAAGACGTATAATTTATCGTGATGGGTTTGAGATTACTATCAACACGGGCCAGGATTTCTACATAAAGTACACAGAGGATGACCATGTCACGAAGGCACCGGATCATGCTAAGTCTAGCCTATAGGGTTGGTCACAGCGAATCACCTTAGGCCTATAGTCCAACATCAACAGTTTGTTCAATTTGAGTAAGTGATCATCTACAACGTGCTCGAGCAATACGCGAATAATGTCTACCAGATTCATATTTATTCACAAGAGGCTTATTCTAATTCGAATCTAAGGGCCTGTTTGTTTATGACAAATCCTGCGGATCCGGATCCCATTTTTCGGATCCACCTCCTATGCAGGGTACGCTAAAATGGGGATCCGGATCCGAAGGATTTTAATGATCCCGTGCATTAAACAAACAGGCCCTAAGCTGTTCTCGATGAGCAGCTATATAGAAGGATGACACTTAGATGGACCGACGGACAGACAGACCATTGTTTAGCAGATACAATTCTAAAAGTGCAGCTCTTTGCAGTCACCACGGCTTGGCGTGTACATACATGGTCCTACGTAACCGGAGGACTCAGCGGCCGCGCAGAGGGCAACAGATGGGGGTAGGATTAGCGTGGGCCCCGGCCCACCCAGACCACGGACTCCGCACGGCCACCCAGCGCACAACTGTTCCCTTCCAACCACCACACATGCAGCGGGCAGACTGTCGCTGCTTTGCTCCGGTCACGTCCAGCGAACTCCGCTCGCTGGGGAGGCCCTACTCCAGCTCGTCAGTCATAATTGCCGTCCACTCCGACACAGGAAAAAGACCCTTTTCGCGATCCCAAGTGCTCCGGTCTAAGAGGCTTGATGTGCCGTTTAAGCTGACGGCTGGCCCGACGGCTGTTTCCAGGGTTAAAAATTAAGTCTTAAAATTCATTCTTGTGGCTAAATTAAAAACCAGCGGTCTTTTCAACGTATGTCGAATATTTGTGCACTTTGTGCAGACAAATTGTTGTGAATGAAATAATGTTCCGACAACAATCACTACGGCCAACTGTCCTGCATATTAATACTGATATAAAAGTAGTAGGACATGTAAAGAGTGGGACCAACAAAGTAATTTTTTTGGAAACTGGTTAGTATTTCATGATATATTTTAAGTCTTTTATAATAATTAATAATAGAAGAAATATTGTAGGTAATATCAAACTTTGGTTTTTATCAATGAAATACAGATTCATAGGCAAAAATATGATACAGTAACAGTAATCTGTGGAAAAATTCAGTCCCATACGATGCCCACTTTTTGAGAAAACAGTGAAGAACAACCACATCATCATTTTCTTAAGTCTTTTCTCTTTTATTTATGTTTTTTTTTTAAAGATCAAAAAGATTTTCGGTCGTTGTTTTACTAATTTGTGGATAAATACACCATTTCAGGTGGAAACAAATTTAACGGTATGTTTGTACCACCACCATCTTCATACCCTGTACGTTATTCGTAAATCTGTGAACATTTCTGTTTTGGTTTCTCACCAAAGTATGATACTACCTTTAAGGACAGGTAGTGGTAACATAATGCGCTTTCATATGAAGACGAGATACATTGAAGTCTTGAGAACTGTGTGGTGTTAATGGCATCTGTGTGACATTATGGGAGCTGGGGTCAATTTCGCGAAGCCCTACGATCGATCGTAACTCTGGTTACGAAGGATAACCCTTCGTATAGTTGCAATGCAAGTGCTACGACTGATAGTTACGTTGAGTTTGGTGAAATCGAGCGCTGGGAGGCCGGATGCTGAAGCTTTGCTGGGCTCTTTCACCCCGGTCTGCAGGAAACTGATGATGTCCACCATAGCTGGTGCCAGCTTGGACTTTGTGTCCACTTGTGTCCGGAGGGTGGCCCTTTATGGCTGGACATTGTATTCAAAGGTCACACACGGTGGCCAGACAAGACCACCTCAATCTGGACGATTATGGGTCTTGAAGCTGGTCAAAGAGCTGATCAAACACCAAGGCATTGTGCTTACGGACAAACAATCTGGCTAAATCAAACTAGTCTGCCACACTTAACCCCTGATGCGAATATCGGCTATTAGCAAACAGTGACAATGAGAATACACAAGCTGAATACAAAATGATATGACAAGTATGAAATGCTTGGAGTTAGGAGGGTCGAGTCTGATGTTTCGATTCTAGCAGGATCTTTCTCTGAGAGTTTGCGAATGATCCTGCTATAGGATCGAAACGTCACACCCTCCCACAATATTCTGTGCACAAGACCGTAAAATACTTGGAAGTCAGAAGGGCCAGACGTTTCGGTTCTAGTAGGATATTTCTCTGAGACTTTGAGAATGATCCTGCTATAGGATAGAAACGTCACAACCTCCCACAACTCTGTTCACAAGACCGTAAAATACTTGGAAGTCAGAAGGGCCAGACATTTCGGTTCTAGTAGGATCTTTCTGTGAGACTTTGAGAATGATCTTACTAGGATCGAAACGTCAAACCATGCTAACTCCGTGCACTTATTCATATCCATGTAGGCCTATCGGGTCATCATTTAGGTCGACGAACAGTTTGCAGCAGTTTATTACTTGTTTTGATCACAATGAGAGTAAGCAAGTTGGCTAGCAGGGAAGACTTTCCATGCTGAGCAGGATTTTCGTGCTTAAGCAGCTCCATAAAACTAGGAATTGTAATCAGCAGACCCCTGTCTTGTTCGGTCACCAATAAACTGCCCAAAGCATAGGAAACAGCAACCAAAAGATTAAGGTCATGAAACAGCCGTCGAGTCCTAAACTAATATTTGTACGGGTCCCTGGCAATGCCACGCACGGTCGCACTGTATGTAGTGGATTGTATCGACAGCTAACAGCTACCCCTGTTATGATACCGAGTCGACGCAGGAAATAGTGACAGGCCGCTTCATGACATGCAATATGGCGCGCCTGAGAACGCCAAACAGTGTCCCAATTCTCTGGCTACGACCTCAAATAACACACAAGTCTATGGAAATGGCTGTGGTCACTGGCTATGGCTACCATAGGTGCGTGTGTAATTTACAGACGCAGCCAGAAATTTGGAACACGGCATGAAAATGATTTCGAACGCGGAAAAAATTACCAAAAACTAAAAAAAAAAAAATTGATAATTTCCCTTCTTAAAGGTAGTATCATACTTTGGTAAGACATCAAAACGGAAATGTTCACAGATTTACGTATAACTTACAGGGTATGAAGATGGTAGTGGTAGAAACATAGCCTACCGTTAACATTTTTCCGCCTGAAATGGTGTATTTATTCAGAAATTAGTAAAACAATGACCGAAAATCTTTTTGATTTTTTAAAAGATCAAAAATAGAAGAGAAAAGACTTAAGAAATACTGTGGCTGTTTTTCACTGTTTTCTCAAAAAGTGGGCACCGTATGGGACTGAAATTTTCACAGATGACTGTTACTGTATCTTACTTGATATTTTTGCCCGTGAATCTGCATTTCTTTGACAAAAACCAATGTATGATACTACATTTAACATTTGCCTACGCCTTTGGCTGTTTATTTACCGTTTGGGCTATTTTTGCAGCAGATATTCAATGTCAAGAAAGTAGACGAAATCGGATTTATTTTAAAAGCAAGCAAGCCAGTCGGACAGCATGCAGCAGGGCATGTGAGAGCTTGGATTATATTTCCTGCTTAAAATTATTGTCTTGGGTCATTCATCGTTTATGCAATTATGGCATTGTAGCAGAAAACTGTCGGCTCTTAACATGCGTATTCTTCATGAATTAAAGTGTTTTACTTGCATCTCACAGTATTATTATTATTATTATTATTATTTATTTCTGGTAATGACACCAAGGATTCCTCAAAAGTGCCCAAGGCACTGTATCTCGCAAGCCTGATGAAACCTAATATGGAAAGATGATGAGAAGAAGATACAGTTTTAGAGGTGGGAGGAAAACCCCAGAGTAATAATTATTCTGGGTAAAACCCACGGAATCAGGCAGGGACCAAATCCACTTGTGAACTGAGCCGGACTTGAACCCGGTCCACCATAGAGGTGAAAGGCGAGGAAATAACCTAGAGAGAGTAAGGCTTGCGGTAACACCATGTATAAAAAATCTCTTTTAGAAAGATGTGTGGTCCTGAAAAGGACCGATGAGAGTGGATTCTCGACGTTTCGACTAGTGTGCTCTAGTCGTCCTCAGGGGAGAGAGGAAAGAACCGCCAACCTGACTCCCCCTCCCCCCAGTATACTTCGTACTCTCGCCAACTGTCGATAGTAAGTTTACAGACAAACCATGAATCTATCCTGCCGTGTACAAAGTAATTAGACTTCCGGTCCCATCACGCACGAGACTTGCAAGTGCCTGTCTGGGCGACCTAGCCATGAGAGGTGATCCATGATCCGGAACGTCACTTTGAGAATTGGGAAGTCAGTGAAGCGGCTCGAGATGGAGGCCAGTTGCCCTGGCCATCTGCCGCTCCCTGGGCATCATCACCAATGAATTATAATAATCATCACCTTGGTTTCCACTCGACCGTAGTCTTGTACTCAAGGGGTTTATTTAGGCATCCATATAACTCAGCTGACGAGGAAGGTTACAATGACAATAAATGTCACTGTAACACTTTGTAATTATTATGATACACTTGTTCGTATTTTTATTGAGCAGTGTTCCGTATCGAATGGGAATTCAAAGATCATTGTGTTTGTATTTCATGATGAGAGACGCATAAAAGCCAAAACTATATTGGAAGTTTCTTTATATATATCCTATCAACTTTGTTTTGTTTTGTTTTGTTCTTTGTCTTTGTTTGTGTTTTTAATTTCTTTCTTTTTTTACACACTGATTAAAATCTTTCTGGGAGTTAGGAGGGCCTGACGTTTAGATCAATTTATATATATTGTATATACAGATAGTATTGTATATAGAGATATTATATAATGGGAGAATTTGGAGAACCGGTCTTCATGTCAACTGCGCATGCGCAAGCAATTGTGCTCACATGCGTGCGAATGTTCACAATTGCTCCCATTATATATATAATTGTCTCCCATTATATATAGTGTACAGATATTGTATATATACAGATACAGGTTTATACAGTAGTATTTATATATTTATTGTTTGTTTGTTTGTGTTTATTTAATTATTTATTCTTTTTTTTCTATTATTTATTTATTCATTTATTTATCTGTTTATTTCTTATTTATTTATTCATTTTGTTTACATTTATATATTAACATAATCTTATTTCATTACATTTATTTTATTTTTCTGTCTGTGGTTCATTTGTTTAATGTTATAACAATCTCAGCTCCCTGGGGAGTATACATCCCGCAGCTGCCTGCAAAGCGCACAGGGCTAATCAAGTACACAAAGCCGTCTCTACCCTCATATGTACCCATTTATACCTGGGTGAAGAGAAACAATATGTGACAAAGCGTCTTACCCAAGGACGCAAGCACCACTAGCCCATGGCTGGATTCGAACCCACAATCTGCAGATTGGCCGCAAGATATTGAGTACGAAACGCCAGACCACTAGGCCATAGGACTCCACACTTCTCAAAAGCATTTGAGTTTGAGTAAGATCCTGCTATAGGATTGAAACGTCAGGCCCTCCAGCCTAAGTCCAAACAATCGTTTTGGTAGATTTCAGGTCCTGACGAGCAGTTTGCATCTGCAGTTTATTACTTGTATCGAATTAGTTAGTGTTGTTACAATTACGTCTTTTCTTCCATTGTTTCTTTACTCTTACGTCACTCTACTCAATGGACTCAAGACAGGAAAAATATTCCGTTGTGCGTGAATAAAATACCAACTTCGGTTTTTAATAACATCTTTGTCGACGTAGGAAATCCCTGTATGCAAAATCGTCTGTCTAATGTCGTATAGGCCTATACTGTATGGAATTGATTACTCGTATAATGAATAGCCTAGTAGCTTTCAGAAAATATTTTCTCGAGAGTGTTAACATTCATTACATGATAATGGAGGGACGCATCTTCAATTAACTGAATTTAAAGTGTATTACAATGAGTGTTTGTAAGCCAGATCGCAGTCAAACTGCAGGGAAAAAAACAGAGACGATTCTGTTTGTGTTTTATATAATAATTGATAGCGTATGATATTCATGATTTTTATCCTCGGCGTAAGAATATTCAGTGGGTAACAGGACTAGCTCTCATCCACGGGGGAACAAGTTGCCATATTATACAAGGATCGCAAACTCGAAGCACTTGACACCCAGCGGGTACGGTATACCCACACTCTACATCACCGCGTCAGCCAGCGTGCAGCTCGAAGGTGTCTAGTACCGTGGATCGACACGTGGAGCCCGTCATGTTCAATTACTGATACACCTCGCCGTTTGGGGTAGTCCGTGTTGTATACGAGACTGCTGTGTTTACCGGGCAGTTTACGCCTTGGTGCTGGCTCGGTTCGTGTTGATGTTGTAATGGAATAATAGATTGGCTCGCCAGCTTTGGGTTTCTACTAGCGGTTTCTGCTTCATGCGGTTTGTTTTCACGTGTAGTGTGTGAAGTACAACATCACTGCAATTGACCCGTATGATTCTATAACCTCAAGTACGTACTTTAACAATGGCGTTGAGACCGACAAAAATTACAATTCTTAATCCTATAACAAAGACAATTTGCTATTTGGTACACCGCCGACAAAAAGCTGGATAGCTCAATTGTAGAGCGCCGGTACGGTATTCTAGGGGTCGAAGGTTCGAATCCCATTCAAGTCGACGTTTTCTTTGTTCACTTTTCAATTGTTAGCGGTACATTACATGATTGGTAACATAGGAAGGCCTACCCAAACAGAAATGTTCACAGATGCACGTATATAAACTTTCAGGATAGGCCTATTAAGACCATGCCGGTAGAAACATGGCGTTAAAATATTTCATCCTGAAAATAATGGTGTATTAAGTCCTGAAATTAGTAAAACAAAGACCGAAAACAGTTTCGGGGTAAGATTAAAACCATTCTTCATGTTTTATAAGAACATTTGAGTCAGGTTTTCGCTATTTTCTCATGACTCAGATGTCCGATTGAGCTCAAATGTTCACAGGTTTATTATGTCATGTACATGTTTGATCAGAAAAATTATGAGTGCTGTTCTATGACATTTACCAATCATGTATTGTACCTTTGATCAACATCATTGGATCAAAGTTTGTTATATCAATTCCGGTTAAACGTGAATTTCGATTGGAGTGGTCTACTTGGTTAAACCAAGATAGTGCAATGTAATTTTAGATATCCATTCACAATGCATGCGATAAACAAACATCATGACGGACAGACAGATCGAAATGACCTCAGGCGATGTGTTAGGTTATAACATTTGAACTTTTTGTTGAGAAAATTTCAAATATATTTCTTTCAGTCGAATTTGTAATCCAGCAGGGGCCATGCTTGGTTTTGGGACACAGAAAGAAACAAGTGAACAAATAAAACAATACTGGAGCGGGATTCGAACTAGTAACACCCAGAAAACCGTACCGGCACTCTTACCAACTGAGCCATCCAGCCCTACATTGGTAGTGTCCTCAATAGTCATTTATCTTTGTTCGTTTGGCAGTCAGAAGCCACGAAGAAAGTGTGAAAATGTAATAAAATAAAACAAACAAAAACCAAATTCAACTATAAAAGACAGAAATTATATTCGTCATGCTACGTCATATTTGTTTTGCTTGGAGTTAGGAGGGCCTGACGCGTTTAGATCCCAGCAGGAACTTTATCGAAGTCTAAAAGATCCTGCTAGGATCGCAACGCGTCAAGTCCTCCTAACTCCAAGCATTTTATAAATTTCAGGTAATTTTTTCAGCTGATGAGCAGTTTGCAGCAGTGTATTGCTGTATTAATATTTTTTGGTCTGTTAAAGTTTGTTTTGGTCTGATTTTTTTTTACTCATCTTCGTCGAAGTTGACCAACATTTCAGAGCATCGTACTGTATAGATTAATCACTCGATACGTGCATATTGCTCTCATCCAGTCTTATCTTGAAGAAGTCAAAGAAAAATAATACCAGAAGACATCAGTCTACCCCTCTGATGAAGCGAGCGTCCTTCGCAGGCAACACCACGCCACCTGCGTATCAATTAAAGGCACAACATGTAACATAAACAGTCACCGAAAATGTTACTGATTTTTTTTTCAGTGACTCGCTTTTTCTTTCATTCTGATAACAAACCCCTTGCTCAATCCACGATCTCATATGTTGTGTCTTCTAACAAAGCAAGGCCGAGAAGACACTAATTAGTCGACCGTCCACGGAGTCATTTTCCTCCCCAGCAATTCTCGTTCTGTCCCCCTTTGCTTTAGTCGTCCAATCTTCCACTTTGTCTCTTCAATTCCATGCACGGTATGTTTTTTTCCACCCCGTATATAACTCGGCCCGGGCTTGAGCGAGGCTTTCTCGGTACATGGAAACGTGAGCAGATGCGACGTGTTTGCCCGCCGGACAAGTCCGTAATAACACGGGTATTGTTTTTCTTGGTTTCCCTGGGTAATAATCACGTCAGTGTATATGTAACTATAACGGCACAAAGAGGATTTCATGGTCCCATTGTTATACTTAAACAGGTCTGCCGTCCGCACGCGCGCTCATTTGTTTTACTTAAAGGTTCTATCATACTTTGGTAAGAAACCAAAACAGAAATGTTCACAGATTTACGTAACTTACAGGGTATGAAGATGGTGCTGGTAGAAACATGCCGTTAAAAATGTTCCGCCTGAAATGGTGTATTTATCCAGAAATTAGTCAAACAACGACCGAAAATCTGTTTGATCTTTTAAAAGATCAAAAATAAAAGAGAAAGCACTTAAGAAATACTGTGGCCGTTTTTCACTGTTTTCTAAAAAAGTGGGCACCTTATGGGACTGAAATTTTCACAGATGACTGTTACTGTATCTTCCTTTATATTTTTGCCCATGAATCTGTATTTCTTTGATTGAACTAAAGTATGATATTACCTCTAAAGGCAGCGTACAGGATTTGCAAGGCCTCCAAAATAAAATTATTGAGTTTGAGAAATATTGAGACAGAAAATGGACTCAACAGTTCGTAAACAGTGCAAACAGTCACCATGGGAAATCTTGGTTCATCAGATGCTGGGTTTGTCAAGGAAATCAAGATTTAGTGTCTTTTAAAAAGATTGTTCGTCTGAACGATTTAGTAGCATTTCGTAAGCGTGGTGTAACCGTGAAGGATTCGGGGGGGGGGGGGGATTATTTCGGCCGTATAATTTCTGCTAGCCAGATGGGAACAAAGCGTAAAAAGGTACATGAAATAACGTTTGCAAGGAAGTTTAAGACCTTCACTTCTGTTTAAGTACCAAATTCAGCCAAAACGCACATCTTTGCAAATCCTATATGCTCCCTTTAAGGGCCATATGCAAATCTGAAACCGTGTTGTTTTACCAGTGTTTATGTTAGAAACATTTCATAAGGCCTACTCAAAATCCTACTGAATTACATGTATTATATTGGAATTAAGTAATTTATTTTTTTTGTGATTCAAATGAATATACATGTCACTTTGTTATACGAACTCGTAATAATTAAAGATGCATATAAGCCGATTTTAATGTACAATTTTAATTAGGGAGTCTTATTATTCCTACTGGGTATAGCGAAGATGCTAATTAACGGGGCTACTGCGTGATGACCGAGCAGTAGAACAGGCCCACGGGACCACAAGAGCTATTGCAAGGCAGTAAGTACATCAGCCCATGAACACGGAACACAGCCTGAGATTGAATAAAATCATTCTATTTTTTTAGTGCAGAAGATGGAAAAACTGGAAAAGCTAGCAGAAAAAACCTCAGCGACCCAGGAGAGAATTAACCAACGTATAAACCAGACTCGTTTTTACAAAGGTAAAGTTCAGGATTGGTAACATACCCAAACAAAAATGTTGACAGATTTACGTATAACTTACAGGGTATGAAGACGGTGGACATCTTTTTGATCTTTTAAAGAACCAAAAATAAAAGAGAAAAGACTTAAGAAATACTGTGGCCGTATTTCACTGTTTTCTCAAAAAGTGGGCACCGTATGGGACTTAAATTTTCACATAATGGCTGTTACTGTATCTGTCTTGATATTTTTGCCCATGAACCTGTATTTCTGTGACAAAAACCAAAGTATGATATTACCTTTAAGCATTTTTTAAGCACTACATAAGCCTGTAACACGTGCCCCCAAAACACAACCCAAGGACAAGCTTTGACACAATAATCCTACATCGAACAACATCAAACGAACTTCTCTCAGTTAGAGCTATGATTCCACCTCCACCCACTGGTAAAGGAAGAGCTAATTGTGACGGTCCGTCCATCAAAGACGTAAAAGCGTGCCCCATATGGCCGGCGGCTGATGGCATTATATGATGAACCATGTACATGATGATTATGATAACCATTATGTCCAACGCGTAATACAATAAGTAGCTAGATATGAAAAAGAAAGCAAATTTGCAGACCGTCACACAACGAGTCTTGTGTAATGGGATAATGAGTACCTACGGAGGCCACGAAAGGACACAATTGCCAAAATAGAATCTTTATGGAGTAATCTATACAAAAATAAAGAACGTTCCCTGGAAAGGTCGCTCAGAATGTCTCTTCGTATCCATCGTAAGACGTGCACCTCAATTATGACAACACGTGTATAGGTTTGTTTAACTTGATTCACCAGGGGTTCGGTTGCGCGGTAATGTCAGACGCGCTCTGAGAAGGGGGACACGGGATCATAATTCGATAATGTCATCCCGAATCGGGAGTCTGCTACCCCCGTTATTATTTGATAACGATCCCAATCCCACGTCACAATAACAATGTTTGCCTTGCCTGTTTTTTTGGTTTAATTGGCTGATAGAATTAATGTGGGTTTCACTTAAAATGGCGCGTGGCCGCCTCGTGCTAATATCTAGTTCGTAATTTTTCTTCATCCGTTTTTTGTCGTCTGACTCGTCCCTGCTTAATCATATTGTTTTTCTGCTTGCTTGATTTTATAATTTGATAACTGCTTGTGACGGATGATTTTCTGTTCAGATTATGTGTTCTATATTGTCTGGGAGTGCTGTTTTTATTACAGTGTTCCTTCTAAGGCATGCGTACGTGTATAATTTCCATTTGATCATGTAAAACACAGTAGGGGGACTGGTTAAGTGGATTAGAGTCATTTTCAAGAGAACAACTGCAATTGGGTGAATCGGGATTCGAACCTGCGATCTCTGGATTGCCGTAAGTTACCTGGACAGAAATGTCATGGTTAGCAAGTTTTAACTTTTTTGCTAAGCAGCTCTATGAACGGTCGATTTCACCAAACTCTTCGTAACTTACTATCAATCGTACGACTTTTGATGCATGCATTGAAGCCCTACGTGTGATAGGCCCCCTACGATGGGTTATCCTTCGTAACTCGAGTTACGATCGATCGCAGGGCTCCGTTAAATCGACCCCAGACCCCATAATTATCGGTACTGCATATCAGAAAAATATAAATTTCCTCAGTTTAGCCTGGGGCCATGAAACCACACGTGTCGCTATATAGCATGCTAAGATCGGTTAAGATATGACTTAAAAACCCGCAATGTGGCAAAACTTAGAAACATCATATCATTGGATCTCTCTATCAGTATAAAATCATCAAAATTGCTCCCAGGAAAACTGACCATAAATTATAGATAAAACGTTCTAAGATTATTATGAATAATTTAAATACAAGAAAAAATAACAATGAAAGAACCTTTGGTTCAGGAGTTAGGAGGGCCTGACGCGTTTCGATCCTAGCAGGATCTTTTTCAAAGGCCGCCCCAAAATAAGTTATCATCAAAAAATGATGGTAACTTATTCTCAAGCCTAGCAGGATCCTGCTAGGATCGTCAGGAACGCATTTGATATAATTATTTCAGGACGTTTTGGCTGATGAGTACATAGTTTCCAGCAGTCAGGCGCGGTTCTAGAGCCAAATTATTTTGGGGGGGCTAGAAGAGCCAAAACAATTTGTGTGGGGGCTAGAAGACCAACATTTTTTATTGGGGGGGGGGGGTCTAGACCCTTTGCACGTGACGTGATCTTCTAATTATTCGCTTCTGCTGTCTTAATAGGTGTAGAAAAGCAACCTATATCCCTACGTTATTCAAGTAATTGACGCGTAATAACCGAAAAGATCCAGTATTTTCCCAATTTCCAGCATTTTTCTTTTCAATTGCAGCCCCCTGTGCCCCCCCCCCCCCCCCCTCTCCCCTAGAACCGCGCCTGGCAGCAGTTAATTACTTGCAATGGAAAAAAAACCTGTGAAAATGACTAACTTATAATATTCATTGATAATCGATGACCATCTTTGAAATTTATGTTATTTGCAAAAACAAACAACGCAGGAAAAAGAAGAAAATGAAAGAAAGATGAAGAATATTGATACCTTTCATAATGGAATGACAAAATGCTCTTCAGCCATGGCACTAACAGATATTGAAACTAAAAAAATAGCGAGAACCGTATCCAACGGTATGTTTGCTTATTGAGCAAATTTGTGATAATTTTTTAGACTCTATCATTGAGCATAAGGTGATTTTCATACTTTCATTTCTACCTCTGCTTTCCCATTTACCGTTCACACTAACATTGAATTTGTTCTGCCTGAAATGCTGTATTATCCAGAAAATAGTAACACCAATTGGCCAAAACAATGTTGATCTTCGGAAGATCAAAAATCCCGTGAACAGATATATACCTTTAACTTACAGGGTATGAAGATGGTGATGGTAGAACATATCGTTCAAATTATTCTGCCTGGAATACAGTATTTATCAAGAAAAGAGTAAAAACCAATGACATAAAACAATTTTGATCTCTAAAATATCATAAATAACGGTGACAAGATATAAAATTAGTGTGTGCCTTTCTTTCTCAAAAGTGGGCACCGTATGGGACTGGAAATTTCACAGATGACTGTTACTGTATCTTCCTTGATATTTTTTGCTCATTAATTTGAATTTCTTTGACAAAATCCAAGTATAAAATTCCATTTAACGGAGGTATTTTAAAAGAAAATCGGCAAGGAAATGCTGTTCGTGCTGTCAATGTTGCTGTGGTTTTTCTGTGTTCTGTTTGTAACATCGATTACAAAATGCTATCACAGTAGCAACAATAATCCTTCCAATTTCTGAAACAGAACTTTTTGCTACAATATTCAAGGGACAGATCAGAATCTCAGATACTAACGCCACCGCACCCCGGGGGTAGAGGTTCCATACCATCCCTAGGGTAACTGCTCAATCACCGGCCAATAAAACGCCACGGGACAACAAGAAGGACAGAAGTCAACATCAATTTTACGGTCCTCTGACAATTCAGCGTCTTTTCCCAGCTCCGAGCACCGGGGGAATTGACTCGAATGACCCGGTCGCTATCTGTAGAGGTGAGCCCCCTTCATCACACTCTTCCCCCTAAGGGGTGTTGTCTTTCCTTCCGCTGGCCACCAGGTTTGTGGACATCATCGCGACGACGGCCAGGGAACATCGAAGAGGAGAAATCACCACCAATGGACCGTCCTGTCATTTTCAGTTCGGAGATTTCTACCCCTTAAGGTCTGGTCTCCGACAGGTTTTCTTTCGTGCGTGCGTGGAGTTTGGGCCGTAACTTCACGATGAGTCAGCGGTCCTCGGGTGTACACGAACGGTACACCGTAGAAGGCTCACCGAGATACGGAGTATGGCGCAAGAGGCCTGCGGTGACTTCTACACCGTGCCACAAATTGGCGCAAGATGCTACAAGCAAACTCAAGATTGCCATCTACAATTTGATTGACAAAATGTATGGTGACTCGTTGTGAAAATAAGAGGGACAGACGGGAGGGTACATAAAGCAGCAGAAGAATTTCAAACAAGAACAGCGTGGGAAAGAAAATGACAAAAGATGGCTAGAACAGAACCAATAAAACAATTGAGAAACGTTGCAGTAAATAGCCAGGGGCCAATTTCATAGAGCTGCTTAGCACCAAAACATTGCTTAGCACAAATATTGCTTGTCCAATGAAACAAACCACCATTGAAAATTCGATTTGATATTCGTGGTCAGCAAACAACAGCCAAAGAACAATCTATTGCAAGTGATACACAACACATGGACATTTGGTTGTTAATCCTGTTTTTATCACTAGACAGAAATGTCATGCTTAGCGAATTTTTGTGCTAAGCAGCTCTATGAAATTGCCCCCCTGGGGTCGATTTCATGAAGCCCTGCGATCGATAGTAACTCGATTTACGAAGGATAACCCGTCGTAGGGGGCCTATCCGACGTAGGGCTTCAATGCATCAAAAGTCCTACGATTGGCAGTAAGCTACAAAGAGTCTGATGAAATCGACCCCAGGGCCAATTTCATAGAGCTGCTTAGCACAAAAACTTGCTAACCATGAACTTTCGGTCTGAATAAAAACAGGATTAACAACCAAATGTCCATGTGTTGTGTATCACCAGTGATTAGTTTTTTTGACTGTTGTTCCCTGACAATGAATATCAAAATAAATTTTTTAGTGGTGGTTTGTTTTATTGAGCAAGAAATATTTGTGCTAAGCATTTTATTTTTGGTGCTTAACTGGGCCAAATTTCATGGAATCCGTTACGGCCTATTTTTGTGCTTAGGGGCACTGCTACGCGTGAAATCTAATTCATGGAATCCATAAGCAAGACTCTAGGTTAGCGAAGAATTTCTATAGGGTAACCGTGATCCTTTTCTGCTAACGGGCTGCCATATTGATGCATTCTGCACAAATTCCTTGCTTATACCGTAACCAAAAAGGAAACTCTTCTGTGAAATACGCTAACCGTAACCAAAAAAAGTATGCTACCGTAAGCGAAGAATTTTTGCTAACGGTAACGGACCCCATGAAATTGAGCCCAGCTCTATAAAATTGACCCCAGGCCTATTACGGAAATAGAGAAAATAGGAGAAACTCTGAAACTGCAAACTAAAATAAACACCGCATCAGACACCAGCCTATACAGTTCGCTAAACTGATGTGACATCAAGCTTAACATTAACTCCTTGGTGATAACCGTAAAAACGAACTACAGTAATATTCACAGAATACCCATTGCACTATTCTGGTTCCGCGCTGGAACCACCAGACATCCTCGGAGTGGTCATATTTCTGTCGCTATTAAAATTATTGTATATCCTCAAGAGTAAACCATTTTGTTCTCTACAGGAACCGTCGTATATTATATGCTTTACACAATGGCGCCGTACATGTATATAGGATCGAACCACCCCTTATTTAAAAGATATCAATGTTTGGTTCCGCAGAAGAACCAACGGACATCCTTTGAGTGGTCGTGATATTTCTGTCTTTATTAAATCATTGCATACCCACAGAGTAAACATATTTGGTTCTCTACAGGAACTGCCGTATTATCGCAGACTTAGCATAATGGTGCCGTATAGACACCATCCTATATTCTTCCAAAGATAGCCATATTTGGTTCCTCACAGGAACCGCCGTAATTTCACTGAGTGGTCATTTTTCTTTCTTGATAGGAACCAATGTATATCCATAATATAAATGTGGTTCTCGACAGGATCTGCCGTATATCCTCCAGACTAAATATAATGATGCTGTATAGGAACCACAATATAAATTGCGAAGACAGTCATATTCGGTTCCCTACTGGAACCACCACAATTTAACGCGAGTAATCTATTTTTATGAAGAGAAAACTATGAGCCATTGTATAAATAAATCATCAAGAGTAAAGAGTGGTTCTCTACAGGAACCGCCGTATATCCCCAAGGTAAACAAAAAAATGGTGCCATATAAGAACCACCCTATATTCCAAAGATAGCAAAATTTGTTTCTGCACATGAACATCCGAATATTGCTCTCAAATGAGTGGCCTTTCTGTGTATGAGAACCGTCGTGAATCCCGAAGTGAAATATCCGAGTCAATGTTTTACATAATACTGGTCACATATCTTTCCGAATAGGATCGGCTATTTTAGCAGAGGAAATATATAATAAAGCGTATTTAGTTCACTGCAGGAATAGCAGCAGTTGTAGGCCAAAGCCGATATCTAAAGAACAATCATTATTTGGTTTCTTACAGAACCTGTTACGAGTCATCAGAGTATTGTTCCCTATAAGAACCACCCTATATTCCCGTATTTATAGCCATTATTTCGTAACTCCGTTTATATAACTACACCATATCCATTGCTATTGTCTGAATTGCTTCTGAACTAACAACCATTCTTCCAAGATTTCATCCCCCAAATTTCATCAACCCCTGAGAGCGCCTCCATCGGCCATTGAGATACATCTAAGTGCTTGAGAGGACACATCAGGGGCCAATTTAATACAGCTGTTAAGCATACACATTTGCTAAGCATGACATTTCTGTCTTAATAAAAACAGGGTTAACAACCAAATGTTCACATGGTATGTATCACTTGTGATTGTTCTTTGGCTGTTGTTCGCTGACCATGAATATCAAATGGAATTTTCAATGGTGGTTTGTTTTATTGGGCGAGACTTTTTTGTGCTAAGCAAATATTTGTGCTTAACAGAATAATGAAATTGGCCCCAGGCACTACCAACTCTAAGAATCTATGGTGTACATTGTGCCATTATGCTCTCCAACCTGTATAAGTATACCTATGATGTGCATCCGTTTCGTTACATTATACATGCTTGAAGTTCAATACTGTTCGCTGTAGCCTGGCCACATGAAGATATAAACCTATACTCAGTCGCACTGACATTAATCTTACATCAATGATGCATTGTTTCTCGTTACCTCTATGAGCCTCCTCTTGTATCAAAAACAGTAGCATACGATCCCATACGACTGTGATGGTACTCCATTCATTTATGCATAATTATTCACATTCGGCGGCGAGGTCCTAAACTACAAAACCCTCCCCGGTGCGGAGCGCGGGGAACACGGTAAAGGTCTCATCAAGAATTTACCGCGGGGGCAGGGGACCCCGTGCACGCCGTCCAAGTCACCGACCCATCGGCGCCGACTAATTAATACGTTGGTTCCACTGGAGCGAGCACGGACTCGTCCCTAGGGGGGTCTCGCGCCGCGATGGCACGGCCGGCTGGATGGCTTGGGTGACGGTGCTCCGGTGCTCGGACACGGAGTATTATACTCGGTCGGCGGGTAAACAAAGATTTGTTGTGACAGTAATGGGTAGAAGACGAGTTGGGTGGAGGTGGGATGAGTTTGGGAGATCAGATCGGGGGAGGGGAGGTGGAGGGATGAATGAGGTAAATAAATTGAGATGGAGAAGGCTTTCAGTCACGTCAGTTGTTTCAATTACACACTGGACTGAAGAGTAGGCTAGGCCTAATTATAAGACCTTACAGTTAAATAAGAAAATGACGTGAATAAGATTATTACGTAACAATGACATCAATGCAGAAGAATATACATGTACAAGTAAAAAGATTACTCATTAATATGTAAATGGATTAGACAACGGGAAGACATCTTATTAAATTAAAAAAACAAAAACAGTATTAAAAACAAACACCACAAACAAACAACACAAACAAACGCCCCCAACAAACAGACAAACAAAAGAAATCATTGATTACAAATAAACCCCCAAAACCCCCACCATTTTAGGTCAGGGCAAAATGATTATGTACCCTTTTACCATTAATTTTGAGAAAAATCTTGCTAGGATATACTATGTGTTAGGCCGGAAAAAAATTGTTGTGTTGCCCTCAAGTGGAAAAATTTAAATTTTGGGTCGGCCGGTCGATTTGTTTTGTTTTTTTGCCGAACATTTAAGAATAAATACAGGATGTATGGTCACAAGGGCTTATAAATCAAAGGTCTTGGGTCGTTTTGAGAAGACACGCTTCTTTACTGCTAAATCTTACATTTTCTGTCGAAAATGGTGAGTTTTTATACTTAAGGACTCATAGAGAAAAAAAAGGAAAAAAAAAACGACCCAAAGTTTTGGCATTTTACGGTCGGTCGCTGAGGGCAACACAAAAAAAAAGAAATGCCGGCCTTATTCCAGAGAACATTTCAATTCAGGGGCGTAGCCAGCATTGCCATTCCGAGTGGGGGGGGGGGGTCGTTGTTACGTCAGTATCGTCCTTACTCCCCTCCCCTCCCATTCCCTTTTTCTAGTCCCATGTTTTTCCTCCCCGACCCCATTTTAGTGGTCCGGGGCAGTCTGACGGCCCCCGATGATTCTCCACTGACTATGCTATACTGAAGGTAGTATCATACTTTGGTAATGAACCAAAACAGAAACTGTTCACAGATTTTCATGTCACTTACAGGTTGTGAAGATGGTGGTAGTAGAAACATACCGTTTAAATGTTTCCGCCTGAAATGGTGTACTTATATATAAATTAGTAAAACAACGAGCGAAAATCTTTTTGATCTTTTAAAAGATCAACAATAAAAGAGAAAAGACTTAAGAAATACTGTGGCTGTTTTTCACTGTTTTCTCAAAAAGTGGGCACCGTATGGGACTGACATTTTCACAGATGACTGCGAATGTATCTTCCTCGATATTTTTGCCCATGAATCTGTATTTCTTTGACAAAAACCAAAGTATGATACTACCTTTAAACATCAAAACGGGCGTGCCAGCTCGGCTGCGATTTGAACTTTTAAAGTTCACACATACAAGTCCCTACCATCAAAGGCGCTCCATCGACACATTGTGAGAGAAGCAATCAATGGTAACGTGTCTTGCTCAAGGACGCAATCATCAACAGCTGGGCTTGACTTTTTTACTCTGTGAACTAATCAGGCAAGTCGACTACACGTATATGTACCAGATCACTCCAAAATGTACAGACGCGCTGCCCAAGTACAACTGCACGCTACACAATCATTTCAACTACAAGGGCCAATTTCATAGAGCTGCTTAGCACAAAATATTGCACAAAAAATGGCCGCTTGCCCAATAAAACACACCACTGAAAATTCGATTTGATATTCATGGTCAGCGAACAACAGCCAAAGAACAATTGCAAGTTAATACACAACACATGGAAATCTGGTTGTTAATCCGTTTTTTATTACCGGACAGAAATGTCATGCTTAGCGAATTTTTGTGCGTTTATTTTCAATAGTGCAAACACAGTTGAGGTCAGTCAACAAAAAAGAAAAGATTTCGCGATTCTATCATTTCATTAAGTTCTCAAAGCAGTTTTATTTACACTCTTTGCATCACACGTTTTACAAGAATATCTTCAACCATTGAAAGCTGCTGGTATAAAGTGGGCCACACAAAACAACAAACATAAATTCAACTGTCTACATTATAACCACAATAAAGAGTGTAGTATCTTTCATTTTTTCCTCTAGATGAAAGAGTGGAATGTTAATATGATTAAAAAAAGAAAAATAAAATTTCAATTCTGTGTGGAAATAATAATAACTATACGTGTGCCGGCGAATGAGGGCGCTCTACTAGGAACCATCTGCAGACCGTTGGCGCTACGTCTTCAATTTTGAATATGCAAACGTCCACATGCTGCTTCATAACCACTGCCAGTGGATGAGCGCGTGCTTGCCTCAGCAAACGGAGGCTCGAGAAACTAAATCATTTTCACCAATAGAGGGCACACCAACATGCACCAAGTTGGTGATA
Organism: Astropecten irregularis; assembly: GCA_963971285.1. NCBI lineage: Eukaryota > Metazoa > Echinodermata > Asteroidea > Paxillosida > Astropectinidae > Astropecten > Astropecten irregularis. Next base: position 5,422,236 of record OZ020261.1, on the reverse strand, counting down.
CAGACTAGGGGCGTTTACGGAACGGAGGCCCAGGCTCCGTCTCAGGCTCCGTCTCCATTTTGTGAATCCATTCTGAAATAACGGGTATCAATCAAAATAAAGGCTTTTGGCTGCGGTTTGAAAGTAGATTCTCTGGTTTGAAAAGTAAAACAGAGTTTCAGCTTCAATGAAACGCCGACAACCTATATTTTCAGCATGGACGTCAGAGCTGGAGCCTGAGACTGAGCCAAAGCGTCCGTTTCGCAAACGCCCATAAATTCAAAAGGCTTCAGATTTAGGACCAAAATTGCCTGCACGTCATGTGTACCGGCCCGTTTGAACACGTCGACCATGTTAATTCCAACTTTAGTACATGAATATCACTAGGCCTACTATTAATAACGTAATCTCTAGGCATGTCATGTATATAATTTTTATAAGACTAAGCACCGTCAAAGTCTCCAATACCCATGTATTTAAATACATACAGTGATATTGAACACAAATTATTTAAACCTTTCAATAAAAAAAAACCTTTATACAACGACCACTCGTTAACAAGCATTAATATCAATAACATTAACTTACAACACCCTGCCGTACAGTGCACGGCATGTTCATATTCAAGATATAAAATGTACAAATCCAGTACCAAACTAAAATTGCTTCTTTTAGAAAATAAGTTGACGATTCTTTATAATGTACAATTCTTTTGGAAGAGGTAACTCATTTTGGACGGAATAGTAGATTTAGAGGCACTCTTGTTAATCAAATTTCTCAGATATTTCTTATTAAACAAATTGCATTCATAACTGCATCCATAAGACGTAAATCATGTCAACTTTTTAATTATAAAACTGGAAGTATGTACAATATTGGAATACAACGGAATTACACAAGATGGCACCAACTGGATAATAAGCAGATATTGTTAGTTGTTTCTGCACTGCAACAGGGTTGGATAGATTTGACAGGTTTGTTTAAAATTAGATTTCAGGCTATTCATAATAAAGGGTAGCATGACAGGGATGGTTTGCGGTAACACCATGCATATCAACTCTTGTTAGTATGATGTTCTGAGTATGAGTGCGCTTCTTGGAAATGTTGAGTCCAACGTCCTCCCAAGAACGACATCTACTCACAGACGGGTATAAAATGAAACCATCCATGCTTGACTAATAATTATGAAAAGGAAAAGCAAACTGAGAAACACTACATTGTGTTTCCTTTATTTTTGGCATTAATATTGAGGCTCCTGCTTCTTTGAGACTTCTGTTCCGAAGAAATCATCGTCCGTAACCTCCTGGTTGTCGGTACCTTCTGTTCTTTCTGGATGATCTGATGTCTCCTGAGGAAGCTCGTTGCTTGTGTCTTTATTGGAGGCATCCTCTACTGTCTGCTCGTCTTCTTCATTGGTTCTATTAAGTTCCGAGATTTTGGCCTCGTTAGGTTCTGTCTCGCTGACCTTGCTCTTGGCATCGTCGGAGTGCACCCCCTCCTCTTCCTGTGAGGCCTTTCTGTGACTGGAATGCCGAGAGGTGCTGCTCTGAGGACGACTTCTTGAAGCTTCCTCAATCTCACCCACAGGCTGTTGTTGCTCAACAGAACTTTTATCTTCTGTGACGTTAGATCTTCGTGAGGTGTTGCTCTGGGGGCGACTTCTCGAAGCTTCTTCAACCTCAGCCACTGGTTCTTGGTTTTCAACGGATTTTTTATCTTCCGTGATGTTAGATTTTCGTGAGGTGTTGCTCTGGGGGCGGCTTCTAGAAGCTTCTTCAACCTCAGCCACTGGTTCTTGGTTCTCAACGGATTTTTTATCTTCCGTGATGTTAGATTTTCGTGAGGTGTTGCTCTGGGGGCGGCTTCTAGAAGCTTCTTCAACCTCACCTCCAGGTTCTTGATTCTCAACGGATCTTTTATCTTCTGTGATGTTGGATCTGTGTGAGGTGTTACTCTGAGGGCGGTTGTCATTAGCTCCTGTGAGCCCCTCTTCCTGTGCCTCCTCATTGCCTTCCGCTTCAATTTCTTCAGTTTTCTGATCTTCAAGTGATCTGTTTTCCTCTGGAGGCGCAGATTTACCAGATGTGCGGCTTTGTGGACGGCTGCCTGCGGCTTCTTGGGCAGTACCCCGACTACCTTCCTCATCACGTAAGCCATTACCTTCACCACTTTCAGGTAGGTTACTTGAAGACTGCCTTGAAGATGGCCTTTGCACTTTGCCCACTGATGCAAGAGATTTCTGTGAGGAAGGTCTACTCCCTTGTTTGGAAATGACAGGTGATGATGGACTTGACCGACCAAGAGACTTCCGAGAGCTGGCAGATACGGATCTCGCCGGTTTAGGAGCATCCTGTTTTGTAGAGCCATTTGTTGGAGATGGTGACTTCTTCCTTTCGGATGCAACAGAGCCAACAGGTGAAGCTTGCTCTCTCCTTAGAGACAGCCTAGATGATTGAGAGTTGGCAGGTGGCGAGGATGGTTTCTGAGCTTGAAGATTCTGAGAGGTTGCTGAAGATTTTCGACTGCCTTCTTTCTTGGCAGATGCTGCCGACTGGACTGATGTCTGGGATCTGTTTTGTGACGGACGATCAGACTTCTTTGAAGTGCTGTACACAGAGTGAGCAGATTTCAGACTCTGCTGAGAGTTACGGACGCCACTATTTTTACTAGTTGTAGATTTTTGCGATTTGCCAGACTGTAGACTTGTTCTGGATTGTCCGGGACTGTTCTTTTGTTTGTTGTCATTGAGGGCTTGGTGTAACGATCCAAAACTTGAAGCTCTGTAGGAAGAACCCTGATTCGCAGCAGCTGCTGATTTTTGCGAGGTAGCTGAGGGTGTCCTTTGAGACCTTACTGATCCCTGACTCTGTCTGGAATGATTTGAAGCTACTGAAGCACGGCTATTCTTTGCAGAATTTTGAGATCGCTGAGAAACAGCAGAGCTTTTTCTAGAGGCCTCTCTAGACGGTTGCTCATTTTGACCTTCCTCTTCATTATCAGAGAAACTGTCTGAGCGATAAGACTGATGGGATGCGGAGGAGTGACTTCGCAGAGAAGCTTGGTCTTCATCCGGCTTTATCCCACTTCTGCCACTATCACTGTATGCATCATCTTCATACACTATTGGCTCAGCATCTGGTTCATGTTGCGTGCTCTGCTTATCTTCCTCATCAGTGATTTTTGTTGAACCTTCGACAGCATGCTCCCTTGCATCCTCTTCGTCTTCTTCTGAAGGATCTGCATTTTGATTAATATTGTCACTGTTACGATAATCAAATGCGGAGTGCTGGTGTCTCTCCCGCTCCAGGGTGGCAGAGCGAGCTGTCATGGCCATCTCCATATCCTCCTTGGCATCCTCACTCTCAGCTTCCTCAGCCCTCCCATCACTCTGATACTCATCTGAGCCATTCTCTTGCTCCGGGAGCTCCAGTAGTTGCTCGGATGCTGGCAGCAAGGGAGTTGGCAGATGCTCGGACCGGAGCGACTGCCTTGAAGGGACTGAGCGATGGGACTGTGATGAGTGACCCTGACGAGCCTCCAGGTGGCTTCTAGGGTCCTGGGGGTCCAGTCCATGTGGTACTGCTGAGAGTTTGGAGACAGCTGACGTGGAGCGATCACTGTGTGTTTCATCCTTTGCTTGGACTTGGGGCTCCTCTTGTTTACGCTGGGAGGGCTTAGGCCATTTCCTCTCACCGTCTTCAGGCACTCCTGCATACGCAAAAAAAAGAAGAAAATATATATCAATGATAAATTACAACGAGATCTTAACTTCTGTGGTGTGATGACCAGGGCCACCAATGCAATAACAAGGGGCATCAAGGCAATAACCAGAGGCACCAAGATAATGACCAGGGGCATCAAGGCAATGACCAGGGGCATCAAGGCAATGACCAGGGGAACCAAGGCAATGACCAGGGGCATCAAGGCAATGACCAGGGCACCAAGATAATAACCAATGGCATCAAGGCAATGATCACGGGCATCAATGTAATTACCAGAGGCACCAATTAGGTAATGACCAAGGGCACAAATGAAATGACCAAGGTAATCAAGGCAATGACCAGTGACTCCAAGGCACTGACCAGGGGCACCAATAGAATGACCACGGGAACTAATGTGATGACCAGTGGCACCATACCGATGACCAGTGGCACCATAACAATGAAGAGTGGCACCATAACAATGACCACAGGCAACAAGGCAATGACCAGGGGCACTGAGGCATTGTCCAGAGACACCAAGGCAATGAACAGGGGCAACGTGGTAATGACCTTTGCTGCATTCATCAAGCACCTCCCATTTACTACAACATCAAACCACAAATACATTCCATCTGCTTAACTAGTGTACACAGAATTTGAAAAAAAAATCAGACATACAAACAAGGCAATACCAGACTTGCTAGGTTTCAACCCGCCACCGATCTAAAGGAAGACCTACATGTGTAGAACAACACAAGGGAAGTTGCTAGAGTTTAAGAAACTGACATCACTCATGAATAACAGCATGCAAGGTTCATATAGTACTACAATATGTGACTACCAAAGAGCAACATTAGAGATCGCCACAGTTCAGTTTGATGGAATGGAATAGTTTTGTCCATGAGAGGACTGTCATATGGAAGGGAGTCTAAGCAAATTCCATTTATTGTCATCATCATCAGATTGAATGAACTTGGACATTGGTATATACAACAAGGGTCCTTGACTAGTTCCCTCAATTTATGACTGCTGGTCAGTTGCAGTGATTCATCCCAGAGATGTCCTCTACTGTGTCCAGAGACGTTACTCCAGGACTCTCCCTTTGTCTGCCATAATTAAGGATTCCACAGCGAAACTTCCCGGTAGCTCTTGGTGGCTGCTCAAGCAGGTCCCAAAGAATCACCTTTAGAGTTTATGAAACTTTTGAGGTACTCCCATAGATTTTATGGTTTCATATGCTATTTGCAAGGGTCAATTAGTGCCGTACATAATGTAGAGGCCTTGAATACACAACAGTTACTATTAACACTGTTATAAACACAATCATACCATCTGCAGTATATAATATTCTTGACTGGAGTGGGATTCGAACCAGCGACCCACTGAACACTGTACCAGTGCTCTACCAACTGCCCCTAAGTTGTTGATGTCCCTAATAGTCAACTATCTTTGTTTGTTTGGCAGTCAGGAGCCATGAAACTTTGTAGAAATGTAGACAATGAAAAGTAAACAAAGAAAAATTGACTGGAGCGGGAATCGAACCGGCGACCTCCTGAATACCGTACAGGCGCTCTACAACTGAGCCAAAGAAATGTAGACGATAGGGGACACAGGGCTTAAACTACAACACTCACTTTCACAAAACAGAAACTATTTTTCAAGCATGGGTACATAACACTGAGGCAATACGGCTGCTGTAACATAACGGCAGAAGGTACTTGCAAGCAGATCTAAAAGCAGCTGAGATAAGGGTAAGGGAAGGGTAATGAAGGGAGTGATTTGTACTGGTGACGACGGGCAACAATGAGTTTACCTACCATATTACAGTGTGTGTGGGTGTATTAGCTTGGTTTAGTACTCTTGCTTTATATCCAGAACTGTAGCAATGTCAGATTAGAAACATCCATTCTTAGCAAACAGGATTCCGTCGGGAATTTGCAACATGGCTACTAAGTGACTACCACATGTGTAATTCTGATTCATGGCCACAATTATTCACAGTAAGCAACTCGGGGGAGTCAGGTTGGCGTAGCGGTTCTTTCCTCGCCTTCTTTCCTCGACCCAAGTTCAAGTCTGGCTAGGTCCACAAGTGGATTGGGTTATCAGTCCCTACCTGATTCTTTGGGTTTTACCCAGAATATTACTCTGGGGTTTTCCTCCCACCTCTAAAACTGTATCTTCTTCTCATCATCTTTCCATAAAAGGTTTCATCAGGCTTTCGAGCTACAGAGCCTGGGGCGCTTTTGAGGAATCCTTGGTGTCATTACCAGAAATAAATAATAACAATAACAGGAAAGTAAAAGGAATCCAGAGTAGTTTTTCCAGTGGGGTGTACTGTGCTACACCCCACTGTGTCAGACTGTGTCTGAGATAGCTCTGAGAAACACAGGAAAACATTGAAATATGGTGTCTTTCCCTGTCTGTTTAGTGAAAACCTGAGACCTGAGATGTCAGTAATAGAAACAAACAATTGAAGTCTCTAAAACTTGGCTAAAGTTCAATCATTTTGTATGATGCCAGGTCACAATATCTTCCATAGTAGTAAAACAAGAGAACCCTATATCAAGCTTCAAACTCACCAGGGTCCAGTATGAGCGCAGTGCCTGCCATGATCCAGTCCTGTATAGGAGTGGGGCAAGACAGCTCCAACGTGAAGGCGCAGATCTGACGGGATCGGTTCATGAAGACGGGACAGCTGTACTTGATGGTCGCCGCCTGTCCATCGGTCTGAGCTTCAGCTGGATGCTCCTGACCGCTGACTGGTCGTGACTGGTTTGGCTGGTCAGTTTGCTCATTGGCAGCTGACCATAAGCGGACGGGACGGATGTAGATGCCGGGCATCTTAGCAAGGCAGGGCCTGCCGATCAAGAAAGGAGAACATCATCAGTGACTGCTTGGCAAAGAATGCTCCAGTATTTGTATTGAATAAGAAGCTCTTCCAAGCATCAAGAATCAAACTGATTAAACATCCCGAAGCAAAATCTCACCCTGCAAGAGCCAGACAGCTCTTATCAAGATCCCAAGAGGCTCCCTCTAGGTACAGGTCCCTCAGGTACATCCCGCCTTCGTGGGCGATCTCAAAGGTGTCCGATTCCATGGATGTGGAGATGTCACATGCAATGCCAATCTGAGAAAGGAGACAGGTAGAGTTGGGAGTATTAACAAAAGATCAAGATAATCATCAAATAACCACAAGGGCAACCGACTAAATTTTAAGTCATTGAAAAGTGAACAAAGACAAAAATTGACTGGAGTGGGATTTGAACCGGCGACCTCCTGAATACCGTACAGGCGCTCTACCAACTGAGCCATCTAGCCCTACGTTGGTGGTGACCCCAATAGTCAATTTTCTTTGTTCGTTTGGCAGTTAGATCAAGATATTAGAAGATATTCAACGTCACTTACTTTCAAAGTTTATACCTCTATAAATGTTGGTGCTTCATTTCTTTTTCAATGTACAGAGCCTTTGAGGTATTTCTTTTATTGCTTTGCAAAAATACAGTTATTATCTCTATTATGATCAATAGCAGTAGTTTGGTTGATGAGCGATTCAGGTCTTGTATTTATATGAAATCAAATTAAGGTCCGGTATTCCAAAGGTTGTAGGTTCAAATCCTACTCCAGTCAGTTTGTTCCCCTGTCAATGACAGATTAAGATTTTTGAGACAAGTTTACAGTTTACCAAGCTAGCTGGGGTCAGTATAGTGAATCAAATCTCTTATCGGCAGGCGCTGTAATTAAACTCTTTTACCTCTCCTATGAGACAGCCTTCCAGGGCAGACTTCTCCTGTCTGAGCGCGGTGATGACGGCAGTTGGGTTGACCAGGCCTCCCATCCAGACTGACATCAGGCTGCCCTGGGGTGGGAGGGGTCTCTCTGGGTCCTGGGAGGAGCTGGGTACCTTACCTTCCTTCACCCAGGCTCTCATCTGACTGTAACGCTTCAAGATGTCTAGAGATGATGGGAGGGAAAACCAAAGAACATTTTTATGAATTTCTTGCTATACAAATATCACTCCACAGAATGTCATTCCATTACAACAATGTGAGGACTAGATTCTCTGTTGAGAACATGAAGACGCAGTTAAGAGATCAGTCCCTCAAATTAAGCAAGACTGATGGACCAAGATGTTGCATTTGAATAGCTGGACAGGCTGATGACACCTGGTGACTTTCCACTCATTCTGTGATGCCACATCACATCACATGATGGTGGCACATTCTGACTTTACCTACAGACCAGAATGTTGCCTTTGAATAGCTGGACAGGCTGATGACACCTGGCGACTTTCCACTCATTCTGTGATGTCACGTCACATGATGGTGGCACATTCTGACTTTACCTACAGACCAGAATGTTGCCATTGAATAGCTGGACAGGCTGATGACACCTGGTGACTTTCCACTCATTCTGTGATGCCACGTCACATGATGGTGGCACATTCTGACTTTACCTACACACCAGAATGTTGCCTTTGAATAGCTGGACAGGCTGATGACACCTGGTGACTTTCCACTCATTCTGTGATGCCACGTCACATGATGGTGGCACATTCTGACTTTACCTACACACCAGAATGTTGCCTTTGAATAGCTGGACAGGCTGATGACACCTGGTGACTTTCCACTCATTCTGTGATGCCACGTCACATGATGATGGCACATTCTGACTATACTTACAGACCAGAATTTTGCCTTTGAATAGCTAGACAGGCTGATGACACCTGGTGACTTTCCACTCATTCTGTGATGCCACGTCACATGATGGTGGCACATTCTGACTTTACCTACACACCAGAATGTTGCCTTTGAATAGCTGGACAGGCTGATGACACCTGGTGACTTTCCACTCATTCTGTGATGCCACGTCACATGATGGTGGCACATTCTGACTTTACCTACACACCAGAATGTTGCCTTTGAATAGCTGGACAGGCTGATGACACCTGGTGACTTTCCACTCATTCTGTGATGCCACGTCACATGATGATGGCACATTCTGACTATACTTACAGACCAGAATGTTGCCTTTGAATAGCTGGACAGGCTGATGACACCTGGTGACTTTCCACTCATTCTGTGATGCCACGTCAAATGATGGTGGCACATTCTGACTTTACCTACAGACCAGAATGTTGCCATTGAATAGCTGGACAGGCTGATGACACCTGGTGACTTTCCACTCATTCTGTGATGCCACGTCACATGATGGTGGCACATTCTGACTTTACCTACACACCAGAATGTTGCCTTTGAATAGCTGGACAGGCTGATGACACCTGGTGACTTTCCACTCATTCTGTGATGCCACGTCACATGATGGTGGCACATTCTGACTTTACCTACACACCAGAATGTTGCCTTTGAATAGCTGGACAGGCTGATGACACCTGGTGACTTTCTAATCATTCTTCAATATTGAGGTCATGTCTACAGAAAGGTCTTTAATAAAAGCAAAATGGTGATGAGGCTCAGATTGAGACTGACTTACCTCTAACCCAAGAATGAAGGGTGTGTCCCAGAGGTTGACGGTTAGGATGCACCCACGAGGCTGGTACCATTTCCTCCTGTAATGCTCTAGCGCACTGTGCGATGTTGGGTACCATACCCCTCTCACCACCCAGTAGGTGAGCCTGTAGCTCATGGAGGGACTGACGGACGTAACACAGCAGAGAATTCAGCCAGTGACACTCCTGAAAGACACAACAACAACATCCTCATTGTTGATGACTCATACAGACCCATATACAGGGTCAGGGCTCGAAATATCCACTAGACCATGGACTGAGTCTAGTAATTTCAGTGTCGATCTAGTAAACTGTGTACCGCACTAGTGCGGCTGTCTAGTGATTTTGTTTTCCTTGCACAAAGAAAATGGTTCCTAAATTGATGATTTTTGACACAATATTGCACATAATTATAATTATGGTTTTCCTATGTACATGAATGTCACAGGTCCAGTGAACAGTTCAGGTCAGGTCTTGTAAACGCCTCAGTTATTAGACCTGCTGCTCAGTGCTTTTTTTCATGAAATTCAAGCCCTGAGAGTGAGTCAAAAAGAACTACTAATGATTTACTGAATCTAATCATCTGAGTTATTAGCAAGGGGTATCAAAGAGCCATTCAAACGGCATTTTAGCTACGCATACACAGCTACAATACTTTCATTTGTTTTGTCAAGTATTCCATGGACAGCTTACAAAATGTGTACCTTCATTAAAAAAGATATAACTCCTCTCAGGAATGATCAATTTGTTTCATTCTTTTTTACAATAAGTAGCAGAGAAGGCTTGTATATGCTTGACTAAACTTTTGAATGGCATATTTCTTTTGAAAAACATCATAAATCCTGGTCAAGCTCTTCTTGACTCACCCAGTACATCTTGGCAAAATCAATTCTTCCCTAGCATGAGGCGAACACTTGCTACTTCAACTATTAGAGGTCTTTCTTTACCTGGAGTAGGACATATCCGATAGACTGAGGCATCTCGGCACTAGCTACACTCAGGAGACTCATCAGGGACGGGGCGTGGTAGGGGAAGGTGTATCGTTCCTTCTCATTGACCACATGAAGTGGCAGCTCGCCGAGGTCCAGCATGGGCGGTAGTTGCTCCAGGACTCCGTCCATCCCAAACTGGACCTTGGTCATGTCCAGGTCACCACGGGTACCGTTGATGCCGGACATTGCCGGGCCGGTGTGCTGTAGCTCATAAAGAGTGTCCAAGTGACGTAGGAAGTCCTCCCCGCTAAGGAAAAAATGCAAATGAGCAATTGATATAATAATAAATTGAGCTACATTATCATTCCTGAAACCATTTCAGCTCCCTTGGGAGTATACAGATCTTGCTGCTATAAGCACACAAGGGCTAATCAAGCACAAAGCCATTTCACCCTAACAGGTACGCATTTACACCTGGATGAAGAGGAGTAATGTGTGACAAAGCGTCTTGCCCAAGAACGCAAGCACCACTAACTAATGGCTGGAATCCTATAATCGAACCCATATTCTTTCGAGTGACCAAGAGCTTCAATGCGACACACCAGACCACTGGTCTACGGCACCCCATACGAACATTTTATCATAATTGGAGTTCATCAGTGTTCATCGTGTTTCAAGCTCCATCTGATATCTCCAATCAGAAACAAATTCTTTCCAGTCCAAATATCAATATGCAGAATAAAAACAATCATAACACCTTTAAACAAAACAAGAAGCCTTCCCCGACCTATAACAAAAAGAGAGAGAAATGCAAAACAAGAACCAACTGCGAAAGACTGACCTGATTTTGTTGACCACTTTACGGATTGCCTGGTCCAGGCAGAGTGCTTCCACCGCCTCGTTACCATCCTCCCACTTCTCCTCAAACCATCGGGCGTAGTCTGACGGATCTACGTTGGCAGGTGGTATGGGCAGCGGAGTATGGCCTAGGGTCAGGCTGGCTGATTGGCTGGTGGTGGCCAGTATGACCTGATGGACGACGGTGGACAGGTAAAGCTTGTCCCAGTCGCTGGTCAAGGAGTTGCCGTACACCACCTGGATCAATACAACCAAAGATGACCAATCAGACCTTTACTTGATGTCAGTTTGAATACGGTCTAACAACAGACCTTCTCCAGCAAAATTTTCCCCACATGATGTCCCTCCACTCTCCAAAATATCTTTAATGTGCACCTCTTCATGTCAGGAACAGGACATTGGCGCTGAGATTCAAAGTACAATGTTTAATGCAAACTGCTTATCCATCTAAGTTTTGACCTGACACATGTGAAATAAAATGCTCGGAATTAGGAGGGCCAGACGTTTCGATCCTAACAGGATCTTTCTCAAAGGCTAAATGACAAGAGAACAAGAACATGCAAGAAATAATACACATGAATGGACAAGAGGATCACAACAAAAGGGAGCAGAGTGATCAGGGAAACAGATAAAGCATGCAACGAGGCTGGGAAACCACATGGAGAGGTCTGAGGTCAGCAAGAGTGGTCAAGGGATTCTGGGGATCTGAAATTTCAGGAAGTTCTTGTGAAGAAACCACTTCAAGAATCTTATGCTCATTATCTTCAAAACACAACGATACTCACGTCTGTCAAAAGAGTGCAGAGTTCATCCACAGTGATCTCCTTACTCTCCTGACCATCCACCTTCGACCCCAGGATGACATCCACGGCATGGTTGGGCTGGACGCCGGAGAAGGCATACCAACGGGACAGGCCCCGGGTACCGAACATCTGCCTGGCCGCTAGGATGCCGTGGATGACGCAAGCTCCGAAGGCTGCCCCGCGGATGTACGTGGACAGCTCCTGGATCTTCTTCCAGTTCTGTGCGGTGACGCTGTTCAGAGCTGACAAGATTGCTGTCGGAAAGAAAGAAGCCAAATGGTACTTCACAATCTTGGATAAAAATTTAGGTAGTCTTCTGACCATCTGGAGGAGGCGCAATGTGTTGTACACAGTAGTCAAGATCGGTACACCGCATGTCAAACAGGATTGCCCTTCATTTAGCAAGGTTATAGCCTGACAGGTGTCCAGGTTTTCATAGGACATAGGGATTGCTGTTTATTCAAGACAACCTGTTTCACCTGGAACTTTTCATGAAAAGGTATGGAATTTACAATATAAACAAGTTAAATTTGAATACCGTTTCGAAATCCTGACCCAAATCCAAAACTTTGGGGTTGATATACATGTAAACTCTGTTTGTTAACCTCAATTAGTCTGAACTATCAAGTAATTAGTGGGAGCATGTGCCGCGACAGCGCGTTGCCACACCATCCCCTAGAGCCAACTAGTCAACTAGTCAACATTCGTATTAATAGATGCTATGTGAAATTTCGACTGCGAAGAGGTTGTCATGTTTTGGTGACCTCAGCTTAGCTCCAGCTTAATACCTGTTTTCAGGATGCCATCCAGCGAGGAATCGGTGGCAGGTACCTCTGGTCCCGTGGAAGTCTCTTGCGAGGAGAGCAGTTCATCGGTCAGGTTATCCCAACAGATGATGCGCAGGGATTGGAGGAGAGCCTCAGAGAGCCTCACACATGGCTCGCTGGTCAGCCAGACACAGAAACGTGACTCTGAATCATGACTGATGGGGTTGAGCCCGAGTGGTCCTGTGGACAGATAACAACAAATTTCTGAGGTAAGGGACTGGCTTCTCAATTGTTTCAGACTTTAAAGTGGATGGTATTTCAGAATTGAAGGTACAACATGATTCTACTCCAAACCTGACTAATTTTACTACAACTCAAGTTGCCAACTTTAAGTGTCTGGTATCTTAGACTTGATGGTACAGCATGATTCTACTCCAAAACCTGACTATCTTTACTACAACTCAACAATGCAAAGCTGGAAACCTTAAGTACAAAAACTGCTTTCCAGTCAGAAATGTTTACCTCCTGTGTTGCCGACTCGTATGAGCTGATGTCGAAGGACTGAGAGGAGGTTTGCAGAGGCCAGATGCAAGTCCTCAATGACCAGCCATCCGTCGTGGTCAGCGGCCGTATCTATGGCGATGTCCACTCGAGATTCTGCTCCGTCACCAAGAGTGATGCAGTTAAATTGAATGTTCTTGCTCTGGTTACCGCAAAAAGACAAAAAAAGAAACACTGTCAGCACGGAGCCTTGTTCGTTACAGTCTTAGCACTAACACTACTATACACAATATGAGAGTAGGGGTCGATTTCACCAAACTCAATATAACTTTAATACTATCAATCGTAGGACTTATGAAGTATTGCAGCCCCACGTAGAAGTTGTCGCATATGATGGATTATCATTCGTAACTTGGGCTATGATCAATCGTAGGGTTTCCGTTAAATCAACCCCAGAACAATCAAACTCGAACTGGGTTTGTGCCAATTTGTTTTGATAACGCTCTGATTAACCCTTCTCCTAGTACATAGTGGAGAGAGTGGGGTATAAAATAAAAATCAGGATTTGTGGAAGACATTGTGACCTACCTGAGCGATTCCTCTGAGAACGTCCACTGGCCTAGTCTTCATCTTCAGACTGCTTCCCAACTGCTGATTCCCGAAGGCTGGTGAGGGAGGCAGCAGCACTAAGACCCCAAGGAGTCTCTCAGCACTGCCCATTATGCTCCCGACAGAGCTAGGTAAAGCCTTGACTGAGGTCAGGTGACGGCGGATGTACCGCTCGGCGGCTGCAGGGAAACGGTCCGGGCGGAGAAGACGGAGCAGGATGAGCTGGTGGAAGTCGTTTAGGCTGGACAAGTCTGGGCTGGACTGGGCCAAGGTCTGGCCATCACCATCCAAAGTCCGTGGCTGGTCTGGTAAGTATGAAAGTTTGAGGAAGAAGGTGGTAAATAGTCATTCAGGCAGGACAGGTCTGGGCTGAACTGAGGCTTAGCTTAAGTCTAGCTATCAGAATCCACAGTCTGATACTTGCCTGTGAGTATGAAATTTTAGGAGGAAGGTTGTTGAGAGGGTTATGGCTACCTAAAGACAATGTCGACAGCAGCTCTATTGGCCAGGCATAGCAATTTATAGTAAGGCAGAATTAGATGAGTCATAGAATTACAGGACTAACCTTCAGCGGCAGTTGCCGGTCTGTAAGGCAATGGTTCATCCTCGGCATTGGTGGTCTTGTACCACTCCTCCCATTCCTCAGGCCTCCTTGCGATCTGGACACACAGGCCATCCAGGGGACCTGGCAGGACTGATATGGCCATCAGGTCTTCCCACTTGTCTCGGGTCAGGAAGGACGGAACTGGGGAGTCGCAGTCAAAGTCAGCAAGGGACAGCTCCATGTTACCCAGGCCTGGGTTGCCTGCGAGGGAGGAGAGATGGTGGTTAGCGAAATGTAATACGTTAGAGATTCACAGAGGAATGTGTTGACATGTAGTCTTTATCGAGACTGCAGGCGGGATGCCCAGATGGGGAATGATCACCTCTATGATCATGAACACTGTGGCATTGTAGGCATACTTTTATCTCACAAGATCGAAGGAAGTGCGTCTGATTTGGAACATCGTCTGCTGTGGCTGTGCTAACCAATGCGGGGCAGGCAGACTCTGCCACAAGTGGAGCAGGTAAAAGGTCTGTCGCATGCGGCTGGCTGCAGGTTACTCTTCCAGACCTGCGGGAGTGTCTCTCCTCTGCAGCCTGGTGCTGCTTGGTCTCTGATCTGGCCAGGCTTGAGTGGAGTTTGTGCCTCCATCTGCCCCTGTCAGTGGCGAGTTCCTCTCATGTGTCGACATCGATGCCCACCGACTTGATTTCCCTCTTGCCTAGGGCTCTTGTCCCTGATCAACCCTACGACCAAGAACACTGGGGCATATTCTCTATTAAGTAATGACTGCAATAACACTTTCGATATTTTCGATGCGATATTCATGACTACACATGACGCCGATACAATGCGTATCACAGTAGTAACAAAACAGAAACAAAGTTAGTTTGCATCCTTATTACAAGGAGCTTGCTATAAATGATAAAGGAACCCTTTGTACTTTGAAACTTCCCTCATCGTTCCTTACCTTGGAGGAGGAGAGCTAGTTCTTCCTCGGAGTAGAGCTCCGTGGTCTCACACTGGATGTTCAGGCAGAGTATCGTTGAAAATAACAATCGATGTTCCTCATACAAAGACCTGCCAAGACAAAGATGTAATCAGAACAGAGCATACGAACTGTCTCTTAAGTGCAACGTTTAGCGATAGACAATTAAATTCTTGAGTTTCTAAGTTCTCAAAGTCTACTATCATTCTGAAGGCCAGAAAAAAAAGCTACAAATGCAGGAGTGGAATGGAAAGAGATACTGACTGTCTGACATTCTGGAAGATGGTCTGCGTCAGGCAATCCACCAGCTGCTTGACCAGGTTGGCCGACAGGCTGCTGTAGTCCACCCCGGGTGTGGGCAGATCTGGGAGGTCCTGGACGGCAATCTTGGCCATGATGCGCTTTTGGAGGCTGTCTTCTTGTGGCTTAGCGTCTGGGTTGGTGGTGATGTCCGGATCTTCCCCTTCAAATAGAAGAGAGATATAGTGCATAAAGATCTAAGGGTCTTGGAACATGAAGTGCACAGGCAATTCAGAGGCAGACAATTGCATGGCATGCAATAGGAACACACGAGCATCCCGAGAGACAGTGTCTTACTGTCCCCCAAAAAATAATGTGACAACCTGAAGGTGATAGTTTTCCCTCTCAAAGAAGAATCGATTGCCTATAAAATTCCACTTGTGATATGGCCGTAAGCACCTATCCCAGCAATGTCGTCTTGTTGAGGCTACCTCCTTCCAAATTAGTTGGTAGAAGCTCTTGGACCTTTACCTCTAAGTAGGAATAATCAATGCGTAGATGAGATTTGATCAACGGTGCCAAGCCTCCCACTGGGATCTTGATACTGTCTAGGATGATAGCAGTGACTGCTTCTTTTATTTTTAATTTGGAGTTATAAAATATATTTAATAGTGCAACATCTAACCTGTGGCCTCTGGTGGTTGACCGGCCTCCTGGTTGATGCCACTGTCCTGAGAGTCTGGGTCAGTCTGTGGGGGTGCATTATCTGTGAAGCGGGTGCTAGCGCTGGCACCGACTGGACGTATGGGAGACGAGCGGCTACCCTCTTCTGTCGCAGCATCAGGATCCTGAGGACATGAGGCACAGATGTTAGGCTATGATGTTCGGAGGAAGTATTGATGGTATTATGTTTATAGCAGTAGGTGTGTAATTCTTGTCGCATCACTTGTTAGAGAGGTGGTGGACAGACTGCTCCTTCCCTCTTTGTCTCCGATGATGTCAGCAGCGAGATGACCATCCTTTCATTATTCAGGCAATGAATGTTGGAAAGCAGAAAGGCTTGTAGTACCAAATCAATGTTGCCTGACACTGCAACCTGACAGATTATTCGATGAAACCTTTTATAATAAACACAGACAAGCCATCTTCTTTAGGTCAGTCTTGATTGGTGGCAGCGGTGGGATCGCCATAAAAACTCACCTCTTCATCAGAGTCTTCCTCCTCTTTCTGGTCCTCTCCAACGGCCTGGTCAAACATCCACATGAAGAAGGGCAGGGAGAACTGGTACTCCCGCTGTACTCCCACCAGACTGGCCACGATGGAGAAGAGCATGGCGCCGCGTTTGGCAACGGGCAAGAGGTCCTCTCTGATGTTTTCAAGAGTCTCCAGGATGCGTTCTGCTTCCAGCAGTTTAGCATACACCTTATTAAGATACACCCAAATGCCATTAGTCTTGGTCTCACAATTTAAAAATAAAATATAATATTTCTAGCTTAAAAAAAAATTCAGTGGAATTCTTTCAAACATTGGCTGTGAAGAGCAGTACCTGATCTTTGTTGTCTACGATGGCTGAGACGTACTCAGTGTGCGCTGTGATGTCTCCTGATCCCACCTCTCCCTCCAGAGTCTGTAGGAGCTGCTCCTCAAGGACCTAGACAAGGTAGAGAGTCAATGGAGACACTTGTCAAGAAGCTGACAGGTGGAAGATTGAAAGAGCTAAGGAACAAGGAAAAGTATTTCCTCCGGACATGGTCCTGTTAAACAGGACCATGGAAATAGATCAAAGATGTACCCAATCAGAGTCAGAATTTGTGATATGACTGTATGAACTATTTGTGAAGTTGCGAGGTCAAACAGGATTAGCTAGCTTCTTTGACTTGGCAGGGATGTGTTACCTCAACAGATGGTTGCAGCTGTATCACCTTGGAGTGGGATTTGTCTGAGGATCAAATTATCTAAGATTCTAGGGGAGCAGCTTCGCAGGAGATTGCCTCTGAGAGGTTGTTACCTGGAGAGTTGATCGGTGTTGCTGAATCGCTTTGAGGACCTTTCGGCGCTCGCCATGCAACTGAGGTGAGACTCTCTGGAAGGCCCTGGCAAGCAGCTCCTCCTTGAGTCCCTCAGGAGACGGGCTGTAGTTGATCAAGGTGGTGCAGGAGGCGATGCTGGGTGAGAACTGCGGGTTGGGCAGGGATGTGGTCATGGAGACACAGAAGTCTTGATGGCCCAAGAGACGTCGCCCGCAGTACTTGATGAGCCTGGCATCTGTTTAAGACATCATATTCAGACATTCATGTTAACAGGTATAACGATACTCTTCATGGAATAGGGCCCAGGGGTCAATTTCAACAAACTCATCGTAGGACTATTGTGATGCATTGCGAGCCTTACATAGGATACGATGTGTTATCTGATCGCAGCTAGGGCTTCATCAAATCGATCCCCAGTCACACAATGTGGGACATTTGACCGAAGACTAAGATATTTGTTTAACAACTTACACAATTAAAGATCCTTAGTGTGATGTCACAATACAAATCACTAAGGTGATACTACTTCTGCCAGCTCAAAGTTCAGATTAGTCTCTACTGATGTCACAAAACAAATCACTAAGTTAAAATTGAAAACTAAAAAGTCAAGATTCAGTCTTCAGTGATGTGTGAACTCCACACCTATTCCTACCTTCTGCAGTGCTGTGCTCATTGCCATGATTAGCATGATGGATGAGTGGCATGACCATACTGTCCAGTCTCTCATCACAGTTGACCAACACCAAGGGCAGGCCAGAGAGAATAGCCTTCTCAATCTGGACGACGATGGACGGGTCAAACCTGACAAATCAAGAGACAAGAAGCTGATTGTTTGAGTAAATGAGACTTGGATCCGAGTAGGCAGTGGATGGGATTGTTGGAGATTCTCAACGGACAAATTCTTTTTATCTGAAGAATTCTAATGTTGATTTTCACAAAAAGCAACGAACACACTCCAAGTTCAAAATCTTTATCTCGAATTATTAACACTTGAATTAGTGCAAATAGTCTAACTACAAGTTCTTTATAGAGACCTTGAAACAAAAGGCTATTTCAATGAAAATATACATTGTCAAAAGCACATTTTTGTCAGTATTTGGACTGGGTATAACTATCAAAATATCAAATATGTCAGGAGGGCAAAATATGTACATGACAATTACATGACAATTGTTTCAATAGCAAAATTATCAAAATATCTTGAGATTTACAAAAAACTGGGTAAAATACCGTGCTGTCCCAGCACAATGTGAGAGAAAAGGAGGGGGATCAATGGGGGCGTGGCTAGGGTGGGGAACAGGGGTGGGGGATTTCCCTTGCTTTGTAGCAGCAGCAGCAACCAGTAACCTGTACAGGTGCCGACCAAGCAAACCCTGCAAGCATAGCAACCTGTTAAAATGCAAAGCACCAAGCAGGATTGCACCGGCCATTCCTGTTTCCATAATGGGTGACTTTTGGAGAGTCGGTCTTGAGTCAACAGCGCACGCGCAAACCATGCATGCGCAATTGTGAGCATGCGCGCGTTGTATGCGCGTGAGTGCGTGTGCGCTGTTGACTCAAGACCGACTCTCCAAAAGTCTCCCATTGTAATGCAATGTGTTCATCCTGCAGCTAATTTAACCACTTGTAATAAAAGCTGAACATAAAAAAAGCGAACAAACAAACAAACAAACAAACAAACACACAAACGAACGAGCAAACGAACGAACAAATAAACCAGTGAAGGAACAAAGGAACAAGTGAACAGAGGAACAAACAAAAACAAACGAACCTATAAACAAACAACCTGCTTCTAATTAAACAAAGCAATGAACATCCAGTCATTATATAGCACCAACCCACTCAGGATAAAAGCTGTCTATGCTAGAATTAAGATTCATTTTCAAATTTCTAATCACTTCATAAATTGGTACAATAAATCACCATAACATTTCGAGACCTCCGGCCAAATGACATTCTTAAACAAAATCAACATACCCTAATTTTTCCTCCATGCGACTGTTTGTTTAAAAGCAAGCATGCAAATAAATATAAAATGGTAACAAATGCAATAAAATGTCAGCAGGGTTTTAACTTGGCAGCATTTTTTATATAAAGTTTGGTGCAAAATTCCATGATTTCAATGATATTTGAGATCCAACAAGATCAGGTTGAAGCCAAACTAGAAAAACTGTGGCAGAAAGTGCAGATTTTCAGAGAAAATAGAATATTTCTCCAAATTTTCAGAAAGTAGGCCTAAACTTTATATACTGTATCAATTGCTACAAAGGTTTGCCAGATAAAGAAATCCAGGAAAGTTGCACAAACTGTTTAATGTTCACCAAACAGAATAATAAAAAATAACCAAAACAAAAACAAATTGTTAGCCACACTTGTTGTGTGCAAAACCCAGTGAGAAGGCAGGAGACCAGACCAAAATATTCCTTGTTTCCTACTGTCCTCCAATATATTACACAGGTCTATCATTATGGTGCAGGTGCCATTGCCAATCAGAAGTCATATAAACCCATTATAAGCCATACAGGCACTTTACCTCTTTTTGCCAAAGATTCAATCCCCCATCCCCATAGTCAAATACAGTATGAACTTTCATCAGGGTGCCAGTCAGAAGCTAAATAAGTCATCAATAGGAAGACATGTCACCCATTTGAGATGCATACATTAGGGGCCAATTTCATAGAGCTGCTTAGCACAAAAATTTGCTAAGCATGACATTTCTGTCTAAGTAGTAAAAACAGGATTAACAACAAAATTTCCTTGTGTTGTGTATCACTTGTGATTGTTCTTTGGCTGTTGTTCACTGACCATGAATATCAAATGGAAATTTCAATGCAAGTTTGTTTTATTGAGCAAGCTTTTTTGTGCTAAGCAATTTTGTTGTGCTAAGCAGCTCTATGAAATTAGCCCCTGGTTTGCAAGGTGCGATGAGGTAGCATGAAGCATCAGGGTTAAGATGCATGCAAATGATCAATGAAATCACACAGCAAAAATAGAAAAAATTACCACAGCATTTCACACAAAGTTACAATAACTTTAAAATGACATCCAGATGAGGCCAGTGATCTTAGACAATGTTTAGATGTCTAGAGAAGCACCAAGATTAGCCTTCTTCCGACACCTGCTACGCTGCTCAAAATATGACCACATCAAGCTCCAGCTCTGTCAGTTAAAATAGACCTTCCTTTTATTTACAAACATTGGCTCGCAGTTGGCATGGGCGGCCAATGTTGCAAATCCTTTCGTCTTCTCGACAGATGGCGTGACCAAATTCAACACTTTTCCAAACTTTCCATAGCTGCACAAAATATACACTACCATTGCTTAGTGTTGTTTCCATTACATTCAGCAATATCTTTCAATGTTTATGAAATGTTGTGTTTAAATTGTGGTTATTTTATATGCCGCCATCTTGGTTGGCAAAAAAAACTCGGGCTGTGACGTTGCAAAAGAAAGGTCTACACAAGGTTTATGGGTGAGCTCCCTAACTCCAAGCATTCTATTTAGAATGTGCAAACAAACTGCAACACATGCACTCGTCAAACTGGAGATTATGCATTAGTTTTACACCACAAGGGAACATATGACAAATTTTGCCCAAATCTTGCAAAAAAAAAACCATGTCCAACTATCATCATTCTAATGCCTCACAGGATAAAATGGCTATTCCGCAAAAAAAAAACAACCCACACAGCACAGCAAACGGGTTTCAATCGTCCTTACAATTCAAAGGTCTCTTTGGAATAGATAGTAATTTGCTGATGACGCCTGTGTAACAAAAAGATTCACATTTCATTCAAGAACAGAGAAAGACAGATACAGCAAAGCGCAAGACAACAAAATACAAATACTAATAATAGATCTAGAAGGAAGAATCCAAAGTAAAAGAGCTACCACCAACAAAGTTCTCTTGACCCTTTTCCCAAGTAAATATACAAAGTGTATAGCAGCATTTCGACGATTTTGGGACACTTAAAGATTTACTGTAATCAAAACACATATTAAGTTAAATACAAACTTCTGTAACGTTATAAAACTCAACCTGGCTATCATTGTTTGTGCTAAAAAATATTGTATATAGAAAAAAGGCAGTATTTTAGACCCATAATTTGGCACCCCACTTTTCACGACGAAAAACCTTGCTTACGTCACATGCAGAACGCCACACAGTATACTGTGGTGCGAGCCTATACTAATTCTGTATGTGACGTCACAGGCTATTGTTGTGTGGATCGGTTCCCAGGAGGGCTTTTTTAGGGGGCGGGGCATACGTGTACTGATTTTGTAACTTTTTAGTCAAAATTAAGCACTTACATAAAAATATACATTTATACAGAAATTAATTATGCATTAAGCAATAATTTTAAAGCTCTTTTACCTCAATACTAATTTGGATTACAGTTAACCTTTAAGTCAAGTTACCACCTTCTAATCTTTCACGTTAGCATGCATTTCAAGGAACCATAAGTGGTTAGTGGTATACTTGCTGATTCCAAGAAAACATTTTTAAATTGGAGTCTTTCAAGAATGCTTGATCAAGGAACAGGTCAAAGCCAATGGGAGACTTTTGGAGAGTCGGTCTTGAGTCAACAGCTTGCGCAATTGTGAGCATGCGCGCGTTGTATTGTGCGTGCTTGACTCAAGACCGACTCTCCACTGTCTCCCATTAATCGGTAACTTACGCCACCGTGAAAAAATTGCTCAATGGGGTAATAAAAAAGAACTACACAAAACTGTTTTGCAAGAAATGAGTTTAACAAAAATCTTCTGGTTTTTTTCTGACATGTGACATTGTAATGTCCTTCCAACTTGATAGGAAAGGGTAAAAATGATACAATTTTTAAAAAAGTCTTTTCACCATTCTTGTCACTTTCAATAGTCACACACATAATTTCAGAGAGAAGATTTCTCATAACAGAACACTTATTGTTTATAAAGAATCAGTTTTGTTTTCAAACTGAGTGCAAAATCAATCATGATTACTGAATTTGCATGGAATACAATCTGGCAAATTTATGTCAAAGTCAGAATGTGGACATTTAGGCCTAAATAACAGACCAAGAAAAGAAAAAAAATGGTTAAAGAAAATGTTGACATTTAGGCCTAAATAACAGACCAAGAAAAGAAAAAAAATGGTTAAAGAAATAACCCTGAACACTGCAAACCACATACCATCTGTTACGATGTGAAAACATGCAAATTCCGAAGCACAGAGGCAAAGTTAGAACGGGAAATAAACAAAAGATCATATTAATATAATCATGCAAATTGATCAGTAAAATGTTGATGAAATCATCAAAGAATGCATCCAAGATAATGAACGTAGAACGTGTAGAGGATTGTAAGCCCCAAGACAGAATAATAACATGAAAAGCAGGAGGCCTCAAGTTTAGGAGGACTCAAACGTTGGATCACGTAGTGCTGGGCAAAAATAGGTAATTTCAAATCCGGTTTATATTGATTGCAAAAAAAAATCACGTTGAAGGTAGTATCATACTTTGGTAAGAGACCAAAGCAGAAATGTTCACAGATTTACGTATAACTTTCAGGGTATGAAGGTGGTGCTGGTAGAAACCTACTGTTAAATTTTTTCCGCCTGAAATGGTGTATTTATCTAGAAATGAGTATTAAAAACAAGGACCGAAAATCTTTTTGATCTTTTAAAAGATCAAAAATAAAAGAGAAAAGACTTAAGAAATACTGTGACCGTATTTCACAATTTTCTCAAAAAGTAGGCACCGTATGGGACTGAAATTTTCACAGATGAATGTGACTGTATTTTCCTTGATATTTATGTCCATGAATCTGTTCTTCTCTGACAAAAACCAAAGTATGATACTACCTTTAACAGTTAAGCTATGCAATCACGTGCAACATGCATGACATGTGCGATTTATGGTATATATTTATAGTCTTTTCAAATGTGATTGTCACTTTCAGAAAGCTTTTTAGGATGTTATTTTTTGTATCAAGCCTTTAGATCAAGTACGTACAATGTTTCTTTTAGATTCAGTATGTTAAAAGCGTGTTTCTACTTGGCAAAATGGACAAAATAACTGACTGAAATTCTAAAGTTTACAATTTTTGGGTTGTTGAGCATGAGCCAAACTTTCGTCACTTTTTTTTTCCTTTCAGTTTTGGCTAACGGTTAGTAAAAATTTGTAACTGGATAATTAAAATTCGGGTCAGTTAACCTATAAACGGATAAAAAACTCAGCACAAGGATCACGGCATATTTCTAAAAAAGGCTATTAAACAGATCCTGGTAATATTATTAAAATGGAGGGCCCTTTGGACCCTGTTAATCAGGGAATTGACACTGACCTTAACAAAAATTTAAGTCGACAAAGAAAAATTGACTGGAGCGGAATTCGAACCGGCGACCTCCTGAATACCTTACAGGCCTGTACGGTACGGTACGGTACAGGCCTGTACGGTATTCAGGAGGTCGCTGGTTCGAATCCCGCTCCAGTAAATTTTTCTTTGTTCACTTTTCAATGACTTAAAAAAACTCAGTCAGTTTCCCTTGTGGTTATTTCACGTAAAAATTTAAGTCATCGGCAAGTGAACAAAGAAAAATTTACTGAAGCGGGATTCTATTCGAACCAGTGACCTCCTGAACACCATACAGGTGCTCTTACCAACTGAGCTATCCAGCCCTAAGTTGGTGTTGTCCCTAATAGTCAGTTATCTTTGTTCGTATGGCAGTCAGAATTAACCACTCACAAACCACTACAAGAATTTGGCAAATAGTTGCCATTCGTTTTTGTTATCATTATTTTTGTATTTTAGTTTTGCTTTTTGAACTTTTGCTTGCATCGAATATTAAAAGAGCTTTTAAGGTGTTAAAAGTAACATTTTCAGCACTTTAGGATAGGATGGGCTGGGGCTGGGGGTAGAAGATGAATTTTTAAAGGAAAGAAAATTAAGCAGTGGGTAAAAGTGAGTAAAGCTGAAAACAGATAATAATGAAATTCTTCTGTTGAGGAAATAGGTGTG
This sequence comes from Astropecten irregularis, assembly GCA_963971285.1. Lineage (NCBI taxonomy): Eukaryota > Metazoa > Echinodermata > Asteroidea > Paxillosida > Astropectinidae > Astropecten > Astropecten irregularis. Next base: position 5,397,782 of record OZ020261.1, on the reverse strand, counting down.
GGTCGCGTTCACTTTATCACATCAAAATCATAATATACCAAATCAAAGAAATATAGTGGAAAGGGTTAAATTCATCGCGGAAGTTGAAACAGTGGAAGACGTCCATCAAAGTCGAGTGATGTCGTGCTGCTGGTGGCGAAATTTCGGTTGCAAAACTGGTACCCTTCATCAGGCCAAACATGTACAAAAATATTGCTTACGGATTCCATGAAATAGATTCCACGCGTATCAGTACCCGTAAATACACAAAAATAGGCCGTAACAGATTCCATGAAATTGGGCCCTGATCGCATGCGCATAACAAACAGGCCAATGGTTTATATCGAAGTTGGGTGGGGATGATAAGTAATCACATCTGCGAGAAAACAGGTCGCAAAAGCGTACGCAGCTGTGATCAGACGTTCTTACCTTGTGTGCATGTCGATGTTTGTCAGGCGTTTGCGATGGATCATCCGTCGAAGCCAGCGTACGCCCTCCATATGAGGATCGATGAGGAACGGCGGACGTTGCCAGGACGATTTCTGGATGGCTAGATTCTCCATCTGCTGCAGACAAAGTCCTGGGAGAAAAATAAACAATACAAGTATTAATGAACTGCACTGCAAACTGCTCATCAACCAAAGTAATGGCTTAGAGTTGGGAGGGCCTGACGTTTCGATCCTAGCAGGAACTTTTTCAAGGCTTAAGATGCTAAACGCTCTGAGTTAGGAGCAACTGACAATTCGATCCTAGCAGGATCTTTCTCAAAGGCTGCTCAAAGTTAGAAACGCACCTGGGGCCGATTTCACTAACGCTTTGCGATCATCGTAAAGCCCAAATCCATCGCGAAACGGAAAATTGCTACGCAAAGAAGCGATCGATTTTCCGTTTAGCGATGGATTTGGGCTTTACGATGGTCGCAAAGCGTTAGTGAAATCGGCCCCTGACGTTTCAATCCTAGCAGGAACTTTCTCAATGGTTGCTAAGAGTTAGGAGGACCTGACGTTTTGATCCCCGCAGGATCTTTTTCAAAGCCTGCTCAGAGTTAGGAGGGCCTGATGTTTCGATCCTAGCAGGATCTTTCTCAATAGTTGCTAAGAGTTAGGAGGGCCTGACGTTTTAATCCTAGCAAAATCTTTCTCAAAGGATACTCAGAGTTACGAGGGCCTGACGTTTCGATCCCAACAGGATCTTTCTCAAAGGCTGCTCAGATTCAGGAGAGTCTGACGTTTTGATCCTAGTAGAAACTTTCTTAAAGACGAAATGACAGAGACTGTTATTATCCCTGGGCAACTCCAAAATTACTATCTAGAACGAGATGACTATTTTTCGTTACCTTTTGTTATCCATTCTTGTAGGACCCTCTCGCCCACCAGGAGTTTGACCAACGCCTGGACGTAGCGATTGTAATCGTTGCTGCCGATCTGAGGGAAGTTATCCACGGTGTAGTTGTACTGACTCTCAGTGACTGTCTGCATGTCTGGGGACCGGGGAGGCAGGAAGTCCTCTAGTAGCACTCCCTCCCTGGGAATGTCTTTGATAGCTGCCAAGGAATACCAAGATTTAATCAACTCTATAAACTCTATGCAAGGTACCACTTTTATGAAAACTGGCTATCATCAAACGTAGGATGCGATGGGTTATCCTTCGGATTTAGTGGTACGATCAATCAAAGGCCTTCGTGAAATGGACCCAAGAACAGATATGGTTGGTAGGCAGGGTCCTGGCCATCCTGATCCATCTCTTTGATCACATTTTTAGGTTACAGCAGGAAGGCATCTTTGTCTTTATCTTCTTCATCTTGATTGTGGTCTTCATCTAGACCTGTGCCCTACTCTCCTTATCAATCATTGTACCGTCATCCTCTGCTTGTCCCTTGGCCTGCATCTATTTCCTTTTCCTCTGTTCCTCCTCTTCAATCACTTTACCTTCATCCTCTACATCTTTTTCTAGGCCTTCATCTAGACCTGCTTCCCTATTCTCCTTGTAACCATTCTTACCTTCATCCTCTGCTTGTCCCTGTTGGTCTGCCTCTGTTACCTCTTCTTCGTTCTCCTCTGCAATTGTCTGCTTCCCTCTATCATCCTCGTTTGCAATCTCTGCTTCCATTTCCTCGTCTTGCCGGTCTTGCGCGACATTCTCAATTGGTTCCTCTTTCGCTTCTTGTTCTGAGTCTTCTCCTTCTTCTTGATTTGATCCCTGGGGGGCATCCCTCGGTGTGTTTGGGACCTCCCCTACCATGGTATGGGATGAACTGGCTGCCGTGTTGGTGCGGGTGCTGTTGGGTTGGATGGCCCATTCCACTATCCATCCTACAGGGGTGGAAACAGAGACCAAATGTAATTTCATTGAAAAAATACTGATGGCTTAATTGTGAAGTAAAAATGTGAATTGTGAAAATGAATACAATGCAATGCCGCTATAACAGACAACACTATACCAAACATTTGGCAATACCAATCATCATCCTTGACTCCCAATTTTTGTGTACAATTGTAAAGGCATGCTGAACATTGTTCACTATAACAAACAACTACTATAACGAACAATTTCTGTGCATCCGGGCGTGTACATTATAGTGGTATTCCACTGTAATCATCATTGTGGTTTCCCAGCCTTATTGCATGCTTTCCCATTCCCAGTTTTCCTGGTCACTCTGTCCCCTTTTGTTCTGATCCTCTCATCAATTTAGGTGCCTGCAAGTTCTTCTCCTCTCGTCATTTTAATACCCTTTAAAAAGATCACATTAGGATCAAAATGTCAGGCCCTCCTAACTCCAAAAATTCAAATACAACATTGTACAATTGAGCCTCAACTTCATGGAATGGCATAATTACCTTTCATAGGATCTACAGCGTCAATCAGCAAGGGCACACCCCTCTCCTGTAGGCACATGGGCCACTGTATGGTCAACATGACCCGACGGAACCTGGGGTCGTAGGCCCCGAGGTACGAGGCAAAGGCCGATGCCATGGCTACGGCACCGGGGATGGCGAACTCTCTCTGGGGCAACGAGCGACAGATCTGGATGCAGTGCTTGTGTTCCATCGCAAGAATCTAAGAGGAATGAAAGATGACAAAAGAAATGTGAATTTCCCTCACACTGCATTAAGATTGTTTCATTTCACTAGACTGGAAGGGGTATCTAGTCCACAGCAAGGCAGCAATGAATGCCACCACCCCTATTGTGTGGAGAAACCAGTCCCTCACACTGAAACAAGACTGATGGACTCGTCACAGTATAAATAGGACTGGAAGGGATACCTAGTCCACAGCAAGGCAGCAATGAATGCCTCCAGCCCTATGGTGTGGAGAAACCAGTCCCTCAAACAGAAACAAGACTGCAGGTCTCTTCACATTACAAATAGGACTGGGAGGGGTACCTAGTCCACATCAAGGCAGCAATAAATGCCACAACCCTTCTGTTGTAGAGAAACCAGTTCCTCAAATTGAAACAAGACGGATGGTCACTTCACAGTATATATAGGACTGGAAGGGGTACCTAGTCCACAGCAAGGCAGTAATGAATGCCTCCATCCCTATGGTGTGGAGAAACCAGTCCCTCAAACTGAAACAAGACGGATGGTTACTTCACAGTACGAATAGGACTGGAAGGGGTACCTAGTCCACAGCAAGGCAGCAATCAATGCCTCCACCCCTATGGTGTGGAGAAACCAGTCCCTCAAACTGAAACAAGACTGATGGTCTCTTCACAGTATACATGTAAATAGGACTGGAAGGGGTACCTAGTCCACAGCAACGCAGCAATGAATACCTCCACCCTATGGTGTGGAGAAACCAGTCCCTTACACTAAAACAAGACTGATGGTCTCTTCACAGTATAAATAGGACTGGAAGGGGTACCTAGTCCACAGCAAGGCAGCAATGAATACCTCCACCCTATGGTGTGGAGAAACCAGTCCCTTACACTAAAACAAGACTGATGGTCTCTTCACAGTATAAATAGGACTGGAAGGGATACCTAGTCCACTGCTATTCACAATCCTGACAATTACAGACTAAAACGGAACCTATTCCATGGCAATGCAATTTCTTACCTCCACCCTATTTTGTATCTCCCTCTAGTTTTACTGTAACAATCACTGTCATTTAATGCCCCAAAAGAATTGTCAACCAACAGTCAACGTGCCTACACTTCAGTCCTTGTATCATTAGATTCTCTACAGTGTACGGTACAGCTGGCAGTGTCACGTTTCATCTGAATTCCTACAGCAGCCTTCCTCACCTCTCTGAACTTGTTAGCCGTCTCCAGCTGTCGGCTCATCTTCTTGGACAGGTCTTCCTGGTCGTTCTTGTCCACAGTGGCATCCTCGAAGCTCTGGGCCAGGTCCAGCAGCCGCATCTCCAGAGCCTAGGACCGGGAAAAAACCAAACTCAGAAACTAGGAACACCACATAGAGTTGGTATTCAACGTGCGTGTTGTCGGCACTCCGGCATGGACGCGCAGCCGCCATTAGTGGGGTGACTGAGGAACTGCAGTAGAGTCCAAATACCTGGACATTTCAACTGCGCGCACTGTGCGTAGCGTGACTGGGGGCGCAATGTATGGAACCATCCTGACATGTTAATTCCCTTGTCTGGCTGCGTGCAAAATCCGGGATATGAATGTATAATTACGCACCATTTAAAACGGGACACGCGCGTTTTTCTTAGGCAATGGCGCCGGCCATGGTCGAATGTATCAAGCACAAAGTACACACCCTAGTTTTTTTATTTAACACTATGGAACACCCTCATCAAACCAGCAGCTGAGTCGTGGAGTGATGGGCAATTCCACAATAACTTGTGTTAGATGCCAAGTGACTTAGACTTATATCTTGCTTAATCATTCTTGAAGGTCTCCAAATAAGAAAGGTGTTAATTGGAATCAGTAAGTATACCACTTAATATTCCTTGAAATGCATGTAAATATGGAAAAAAGAGGTCTCTCTCTCTGCCAAGTTGTACTTGCCTTCTTCTTGTTCTCCAATGTCGCCAGCTTGTGTTCAGCTTCTGCTACAGCTGCTGTGGTCTCTTCCACCTTGGAGTGCAGCGGCTTGACTTTTGAGATCATCAACCGATGATACCTAAGGTGAAGAGTACCGACAAATTGAACACTCCTTGAAAAACATCCCCCACGGCCAAACCAATATTAACTTCAAGATTATTTGATGGCATGATTAGTTCTGGCATTAAAAAGAATAGATTCACGGATATATGATGCACCTTCCTGTCATCAAACATTCCTTGGAATGAGTTCAATCTAGAATAAGTAGGATTGAAAGCTTTGCATGGTGGTAATAGAGTAACGTAATAGAGTAAGCTTGCAGAGACACCATGTAAAAACTCTTTGATAGATGTGTGGTTCTGAAGAGAACCGGTGAGAACAGTCTCGACACTCCGGCCAGTGTACACTGGCTAGAATAATCTAGAATAACTACCTTATTTTTAGTCCACTTGTGGGAAGTCATGGCTTTGGTGTGTTGGTCTTGCAATGAACATTTTACGCCTCAAAAGTAGAGTCTTAAGTCTCTAGGATTTAAGGGTATGTCCTGTTCCGGTCGTCAACATCCTTTCACCAAGTGCCGACTCTAACATGCTCCCTACTTGATGACCACCCACAGTCATTTAGAGAATCAGTTACCAGGTTGAATTAATAACAGTGTTGCATTGTTTGCTCTAGACATGAAAGTGTCAAGTATCAAGTCTCAATTGGATTCAGGGTGTTTCCTGATAGCTTCCCATCATCAAGCTCATCAACTACTAGGAGTCAACTGAAAGGTGAGTGCATCCTTACCTGACGACCCCTCGGACCCATTTGCAGAGGGAAGTGGCGGCAAGGTTGTTGGTCTTGCGCTGCATGTTCTGCGGTTGGAAGGAAGCCTTCTTCAGGTAAGGCTCCACCAGGTTCAGGGTGCTCTCCGGCAGCTCGTTGTCATCAAACTGCATCAACTCTTCCAGGAACCTGACAAGAGGAGAACATCACAATTGAAAAGAGGTAGACTGATCAAAATCAAATCATTCAAATTCTCTTTCCTCAGCCCTTAATCCACAGACACTGCCATCATTAGACCCTTAGGAGAGGATCAGAGAGAATGAAACCATGTTCTTACCTTTCGATGTTGGCCATTTGTCTCTTGGCTCCTTTACTCCAAGTCAGGTCAGACGACGGACTCTTCACTGCAACAAGAAATCACAACGATGCAAAACATTCAACAATGACTGCTTTGTATAAAGCTGAACCTGGGGCCAATTTCACGGCGCTGCTAAGCACAAAAATTTGCTTAGCACAAAAATGTCTTGCCCAATAAAATAAACCACAGTTAAAAATTTCATTTGATATTCATGGTCAGTCAACAACAGCCAAAGACTAATCACAAGTGATACAAAAAAACATGGAAATTTGGTTGATAACCCTGTTTTTATTAAGACTGAAATGTCATGCTTAGCAAATTTTTGTGCTAAGCAGCGCCGTGAAATTGGCCCCTGCTGTCGCTGGTTTTATCAAGTTGTCATGGGAGTTGTTAGTTGGAACAAGGATCTTGACCACATGGTATTTGGTAGGTTACATGGCTTCCAAATTTGCATTCCAATGGAAGCAGAGACTACATGAAAGATGGCATCATATAGGTAGATAACTAAGATGGTAGAGCAGTGGTAGTTGCTTGAGGTGTTTTCAACTATTGGCATCTAGTGCATTTACTTGTCTTTGTTGATCTTTCACCTCTATCTCAGTTTGGTTGATAATTTAAATTCAGAAACTGAAAGTTCAACTTCACTTGCACTCTGGTTGTTTATGTTTCATTTTATAGCAAAGACTTTTCCTGCTAAGCATTTTTGTGTGTACTTAAGCAGTTTAATGAGAATTGTTCTCGGATGAGTACTAGGGCCATTTTCATAGAGCTGGGTAAGCACCAAAATATTTGCTTAAGCACCAACAAACTTGGTAAACTAAAACAGCAAAGCTGTCATGGCTCGCTGCAGCCTTATGTGCAGTTACAAACATGATAGCAAACACCCATCCATCACACACATACCCATCGATGTTTTCAACTACTGTATTGGAATTTTTTGACCATCCCAAAAAAAATCAACATTTTGAAACAATAGAAAACAATTCAAAATTTTTCATTTACAATAATAACAACATTATTTTGGACAACATACCCATCAAAAAAAAAAACAATCAACATTTTGAAACAATAGAAAAAACTTCAGCATTTTGAAACAATAGAAAAAAACTTTAACAGTTTCCATTTACAATAATAACAACATTATATTGGACAACGCACCCATAAAAAAAAAAAAAAAATGGGGGTTCAAGCACATACTAAAAAACCTTTAACATTTCACGCAGACGGACCGACGGACGGGACGAACGGAACTACTACATAGGCTTCGCTTTGCTTCGCAGCTCGCCAATAAAATCAGTATGCCAGCCAAAACTCAGCAAGCAATGGCCGAACATCCCTTGAAAATTTGGTTGGTAATCCTGTTTGATCAAGAAAGACATGTCATGCTTAAGGAAAATCTGTGCTAATGCAGCTCTATGAAATTTGGCCCAGGCATCTTACGTATCATGATGATGGAGGCCATCAGGTCCTCAATGTCCACGTCAGGCTTCTGCATCCCTCGCAGCTCCCCCAGGGAGTTGATGTCCAGCTCTTGGACGATCTTCTTGGTGTCCTGGACGACGGCTACCGTCTTGTAGACGGCCCTGGCATGAGCCAAGGTGTACTGGGGCAAGGCCTGGTATCAACATGAATCAAGAAATTAGCTGATTTACCAGGAGACTAAGACACATTTGTCAGAAACAGTGTAGCATTTGAGAGGACACAAAGGCATCACTTAATGTGCAGTGGAAGAGACTTAGAGGTTTGGACCACTGCACAGACCTACTTCAACGGAAATACTGCTTAGCAAATTTGTACGGTTTAGAAACATAATCCGGGTCTGGACTTAACCAGACACAAAGAATGATCTTAACATTGAGTTGTCAATATTGGGAAAGAAACGTTGAAACTGGTTGGGCCCAGCCACTAAAATGGCTGGCCAGACCTGGGGTAGTTTTCCTGAGGTCTTTGGCTCGTATAAACCCTAGTCTTAAACTATCAACTTCAAGTCCCTGCTGTGTCCTGGATCAAAGTTGGCACTAACCTGATTGACAGATCGAGTCCAAATTGATCGTGGCCAGTATGCAAATGACAGGCTTGATTGAATTTAGGCAGCTCTATTGTAGAGAAGTTCAGGGCTGACAAGAGGAGGATTTCAGGCCAAAAGGCCAGCCCCTGACCAGGCTTTTTAAAGATCCTCTCAATTTTTTTCACGATTTAAGATAAACCCAAGAGCTTTGTGAAATTGAACCCAGGACCACTGACAATGAAGCAGAGTGACACCACCTCTACATTACCTTCTTCAGTTTCTGTATCTTCTCCATCTGTTTGTGGACTATCTTGATCTGCTGCTCAGCGATGGCCTTGTCTTGACCAATTTGAGATAGAAGCTTGACGGTACCCTAATAAAAAATCAAACAAAACCAAAATTCACTCACAAAAATCAAGAAGATCTCTGGTAAAAACTGATATGAAAAATTATTTTCTGATTATCTGCCAGAATTTCTAAGACATTGAAAAGTGAACAAAGAGAAATTGATTCTGGATTCGAATCAACGACCTCCGGAATGCCGTACCGGTGCTCATACCAACTGAGCACAATATTATCAATTCATATGTAAAACAGATCATGCTTTAGTTGACAGTGTGCTGCAAATTTCGCTAGCTCAGAAGAACTTCTCGGGATGGATGATGAGGACGTTAAGTCCAACCTCACATCTCATCACAACTATAAGCAGCGTCTAGCTGATAGATTCAACGAGCATCTCCGTAGTGCCCGTCGCCAGCTTCCCGGACTCCATGTGGCGCGCCATTTCACCGAGCCGATGCACACGTGCGATGATATGCGCGTGTGTGTCCTGACGACCACAACAACCAACGCTCAATGGAGATGGAACAATGCGCATATTCCAACTGACTGGGGATGCTCGCACCTGGTGGCCTGAATGTAGAATTCCCTGCATTTGGGTCACCATTCCAAGCCCTGACGAAGACCCAGTAGGGTAAAAAATTTGGCCAACACTTTAAATGGTGAGCACTTTTTAATAATCTCTCCTAAGCTCTCATCACATATGCTGTTTTCCGATGATGAAATGACTTGGATTCGTCATGGTAACGCATCCTTACCTCTTTCCTCTCTTCCAGCACCACCAGTTCATGCTCCAGTTGTTTCTGCAGCTTACTGGCGAGTTTGTTCTCCTTGTTGATGTGTTCTAGGGCTCTGGTCACCGTCACATGTTCCTCCTGGATCTTGACTTGGCGATGGTGGTACATGGACAGGAACCTGTCGGAGGTCCATCGGGGTAGGAAATGAGAACTTAGGTCATTTCAGCAAGTAGTTCACTAAGACACAACTTTAAGCTATGCATGGCAGAAGTACTTAGTAAGATAAGGTAAGGTTTGTGGTACCACTATGTATTAGAATCTCATCTGTGAGTGTGTGGTTCTGAGAAGAACTCATGATTCAACACTTGACGTTCCGAACAGTGTGCTCTGTTCGTCTTCAAGAGGATGACAAACAGACCCTACTCTTTGGAACATCGAGAGTTAAACCATCGGTTCTTCTCAGAATCACACACGCTTACAGTTAGAGATTCATGGTGTCACCACAAACCTACCTAATATCTATACAGTAATTCGATCACACGGTTTTGAATGGCGCCCTCTTTTGATTATAACAGGAAACTGCAGTGGTGTCAGTATATCATTTTGTACACCGCCAAACATCTTTTATTGAAATCTGGGAAGCTGGAAAGCTGGAATCATGAGCAAAAGACCTGTGGGGAAATCCGGGACATGTAGTTCATGCCAAATATTCTTCTAACTCTGTCTTTCAGGAACAAATCACGCGCCACGCACCAAGCCGGAGTTGTAGTGCATTTAGAAAGATAAACACCACCGCAGTTTCTTGTTTTAATCAAAAGAGGAAGCCATTCAAAACTGTGTGCTCGGATTACTGTATACTAGACACGTTTCTAAACAATACTTGAAGTGCAGGTGCTTCCAAAGACCTAGGACGCAATTAACTACAGACAGATAGCGACAATGTCCGAGTCCTCTCTAACGAGATGGAGTCTGAACGAGACTGACCTCTCCACAAACTTCTCATAGGTGGTGTTGGTCAGGTGGCTGTATTGACCAGGTCCCTTCTCCTCTCCGTCCAGCTGGCGGATGGCCAGGTGCATCGTGGCCAGCAGGTGAGCTAGGTTCTCCTTCTGAATGTAGTTGAGGGTCGACACGTCTGTTGGAGGAAGGAGTGGAGGTACAAGGTTAAGGATTTGGACTCTGAGGAAGTTGGGAGGGAATGTCTGGATACAAGATGACAACGCAGGCCTTGAATTTGGTTATGGAAAGGGGAGAGGCCACTTTTTCAATGTAAGGGGCACTTCCATTGGAAAATCATGTTGTCTATAGGAACATTTGAAGAGGGCACCAAGGCCAAGAACCAGGGTAAAGAAGGCCATGGCCTCCGTTGAATTCAAGGCTTGATATCCTTCATAACTGGTTGTCTAGTTTTTCAAAACATGAGATAAGTGTCACACCTGTTATTAGAAGCAACAAAGGGACAAATGTCCACGAGTTGAAAACGGAAGCGATGGGTTTGGGGAAGAGATTCAAGTCCAGCAGACTTGAGGTGCCAGTGGTAGAGGTCTGCCTTTCACACAATGGGCTGATGTAACATTGCAACAGCAAAAAGGATGATGTGTCAAGTAGAGGTGGACGTCACACATCACATCTACATAGGAGTTTCTTACAATGTCAGCATCACTTTTATCCACGAATCAACTAGCAAATCCACTATTGAACTCTTGAGATAATCCACAAGCCTCTGTCACAGTGGAATCTAGTAAAATGCTGTAATATTTAACTTAAGAGAATCTGTTCAGATACTGCCTCTGTTGTTTCAGAAACTTTGTCATCCACTTATCAACTAATTTATCCACTAATCCACTTTAATACTCATCAGAAGGAAGAGAACATGATCCACAAGTGCTCTCTTGGGACCAGTGCTGACACCAGTAGCCCAAACCTTAACCCAACTGCATTGGTTGTTTTTATCGACCTTTTCATCAACTTATCAACTAGATTATCCACTTACTCTTGAGGTGGAACTGAGCATGATCCACAAGTCTTTCGCGGGACCAGTGCTGATACCACTGGCAGCTGAGGTGAGCCGTCAGCGCCGGATACTGTCTGCAACGGTCCTGGAAGGCCACTCCGCTTGAGGAGGAGACTAAGACCACACGGAAGTTACTCCTGACAGCTCTGTAGGACAAAAAAAATCAAATATCCTCATCAATATCGGAACATTTTGTAAGACAAGCCTTGAAGTTATTTAAATATGAAGCTTTTAAGCTTTTAAGGAGCAAGGTTGGACATTATTAGGAGAAACTAAGATGGTGCTGTGGCCTAGTGGTCTGGCGTGTTGAACTCAAAGTCTTGTGGCAAATTTTGCAAGATAAGCCTTGAAGTTATTTAATTATCAAGGTGGTATTGTTTTACCAACTAGACCACTTAGAAGCTTTGAGGAGCAACATTGGACATCTTTAAGGGAGACTAAGATGACATGGAAGTTACTTCTAGCAGCAATTCTGAAAGACGCTAAGATCAAAATGTTTTATCAACTGATTGCACATGTTTAAGAAAGCTCTTGTTGTAAGATGTCCCGAGGAGTATTCTTGGTCATCTCCAGAGAAAGAGATGTCAGAACTTGTGATAAGATCAAACAGACTCATCAGCACATTCTAAAGACAACCCTCGCTGGAATGCCATCAGTAAGGTGCTGCTGTTTGATTCACAAGATGTTCCAAGGAGTATTCTTGGTCATCTCCAGAGAAAGAGATGTCAGAACTTGTGATAAGATCAAACAGTCTCATCAGCACATTCTTAAGACAACCCTCGCTGGAATGTTATCATTAACTTCATTAAGGTGCTGCTGTTTGATTCAAAAGATGTTCCAAGGAGTAATCTTGGCCATCTTTAGAGGAAGCAATGAGGGAACGTGTGCTTACTTGAGGAAGAACTCCCAGGCCGTCTCTCTGGTGTAGGTAAGCCCGGCAGCTGTGACCTCCGTGCGGATGGAGTTGATGACCGATGTCTGCTCTTCCGTTGAGAACAGATGAGTGATGGCTCCCGTCACCACAAACTCTCCAACGTACACCAGGTAGTCTTCGTTCAAGAGCTCTTCCTCCGTCAAGAGAAGGAGGATCTTCTCTCCCTGGTATGACAAGGATGTTAGTCAACAGAAATTTAGAAAATGAGGGAAAAACTTCAGCTTCAATGAAAAAACACAAACGATATTTTCAGCATATGAATGACAGAACGGGAGCCTGAGCCAAAGCCTGAGCCAAAGCCTGAGCTTGAGCTTGAGCTTGAGCCCGAGCCCGAGCCCGAGCCCGAGCCCGAGTCTGAGCCTGAGCCTGAGCCAAAGCCTGAGCTTGAGCCTGAGCCCGAGCCCGAGCCCGAGCCCGAGCCCGAGCCTGAGCCCGAGCCCGAGCCCGAGCCCGAGCCCGAGCCCGAGCCCGAGCCCGAGCCTGAGCCTGAGCCTGAGCCTGAGCCTGAGCATGAGCATGAGCATGAGCATGAGACAGAGCCTGAACCTGAGCCTTTTGTTTCGTAAACCCCCTATATCTAGCAGTCACATGGATGATGAAAATTGATTGGGTCTAGTACCTTGACTCCAGCCTTGGTGTAAGCTGCCACCAGGTCAGCCTTGAACTGGTCCAGCTTATAGGTCACTGAAGCAGAGACGGGCGAAGGGTTGACCTCGAAGACGCTGAACCCACAGAGGTGAGCTCCTAGACGAGCAAAGAGGTTGCTGAGGCCCGGGTTGCCCTCAGCGACCAGGGTGCCATGGCCGACGTCGTGAGGAGACATGATGCAGCGGGCAATACGACAGACACGCTGGATGGTCTCCTAAGAAACAAAAAAAGATAATTCATGAAAGTAAGCTTCTATCATATACCTTGCGAACAAATCAATTGTTCAAAGCATTTGGTCAAATCTACACGGCTCTATTTTACAACCAGACACACTGCACAGCAATAGACCGATCCATTAAGCCTCGCCCTATTTGTTTCTGACCAATCACATCTGTGGCTTATGTCCGGCAAGCTTTCTCTATGGTCCGACTAGTATATGCGCACATATGGAGCACGCATGTGGAACATGCAGTGTCATTAGAGAGGAACGCATGTTTAATGCAGTGGAAGGGCCTTAAAGGCATTGCATACGTTTGGTAATGACTCTGAACATTTATGGCAATAAAAACTTACTTGGTGAGAAGTACAGCTGCTTTGGAAAGTATAATGCATATTGAGAAACGTTCAATTCGAAGTACCGCGGTTATGGAAAAATATGTCACTTTTTATCTCCAAAAATTATGAATCTGAGAAGCGTTATGGCCGTAACGCTTCTCAGCTATTGACTTACTGTTATCTGGCGTTAAATAACCGGTCTAGTTTGTCGCCAAAATCTCACAAACGCTACCACCTTTTGAATTGAAACTTTCACAGGTTAGTTTTATGGTATATATATACAATTATATTGGTTTGAAACAAACAATAGGCTCAAATTACCAAACGTATGCAACCCCTTTAAGGATAGTATCATACTTTGGTTTTTGTCAAAGAAGTACAGATTAATGGACAAAAATATCAAGGAAGATACAGTCGCAGTCATCTGTGGAAATTTCAGTCCCATACGGTGCCCACTTTTTGAGAAAGTCGTGAAAATCAGCCGCAGTATTTCTTAAGTCTTTTCTCTTTTATTTTTGATCTTTTAAAAGATCAAAAAGATTTCCGGTCGTTGTTTTAATTTCGGGATAAGCGCACAATTTCAGGTGGAAAAAAATTTACGGTAGGTTTCTACCAGCTCCATCTTTATACCCTGTAAGTTATACGTACATCTGTGAACATGTCTGTTTTGGTGTCTTACCAAAGTATGATACTACCTTTAAGACTGGATCGGTCTATAGGCTTGTACTATTTTACTTGCATTCATTTTATATATTTGACATCACCAACATCACAATCAGCCTACATGTATAGAGAATAATGACAAAAGAAATCAATAGGACTACATCAATAGCGCTCCGCACTTGCGCTAAAAATAGCACATTGGATCTCAGACAAACATTGCTAACGTGTGTACGTGTGTGCATGAAGTTTTTCTGACATCCAAAGATTTTGTACACGCGCACTCTTGTGGCGTTATTAGTGCGAAGCGCTATTTACTTATTGAACAAGGATTAAACATATGTACACAAAGATTTGTGTGCAGTGTATACTGAGTGCCACTCACAAACCATAAAAATAACACAAACATTTTACCTGCTAAACTTTCCCTAAAATTCAAGAATCCGTTTGTGGTTCAATAGCAAGTTCTTCAAGATGTTTAAATTTCACTTATGACTTACCCTGTAGAGCGCTAGCTTTATCTTAGCGTGGGATTTATTGTACTCCTCCACCGCGTCTTGCAACAGCGCCCTCACGCTGTCCACGTCCTCGCAGGGACGGTACTGGTCGGTGGGGTCATCTTCCCCTATGCTGCTACCTGTGGAGGTGGTGCGGTACCCGCCGGCCGTCACGATACCGGAATCTTGCTGGACTAGGTTGCTGAAGAGGGGCTGGGATGGACTGATGACTAGCTGCAGCTACGGGGACCGGAACAAAAATGAATAAACGCTTTAATACGGGTCAGGCCGAGCCCCTGAAAAGCCTGGCCAGGCATGGGCTTTGCTTAGGCTCTTGGGTTTCTATAATGCCAAGCCTTGAACTACCAACTTCAAGACCTTGCTGTGTCCTGGATCAGAGCTGGCATAAGCTTGATTGACAGGTTCAGTCCATGCTGAGGGTGGACAGTATCCAGAAGCCAGGAGTTATTGGTTTTAAGCACATCTAAATTATTGAAGCATATAAAGGTAAATGAGTCACTCACTGATCGTGATTGCCTGGGTCCAATTTTATGAAACCTGTTACCGTAAGCAAAGATTCTCCACTTACAGTAGCAATTGTTTGGGCTTATATGCTAACAGCGTAATTTATGGAAGAGTTTTCACTCTTGCTAGGCTAAGCAAGGACTTTCTGCAGAATGTGGGTATACATGACAGCGCATTAGAAAAAATAATCACGGTTAGCTCAGAAATTCTTCGCTATAACCCAAAAGTCTTGCTTAATACAGATTCCATGAAATATATTTCATGCATAGCAGTGCCCGTAAGCACAATTTGTGAATAAACCTAGGCTGAGCTAGCCGATAGAAGTTAAAAAATTGACATGAATAAATTGTTTGGCCTTTGTAAGGGCCACAAACCTGCATGAAATGGTCAGAATGTTGCCACAAATCTGAAAGAATCGTGCCGCTGGCATATAAAAGGCCACAAAGTAAAAACCTATATGAAACAATCTATAATGACCTTTGTAAGGCCACAAATCTACATGAACCATTCTCAGATAGCACGTTGTTCAAGGCAGCGTATTAATTTCAACTGTTCTATAATGACCAGTACAGCTACAGACAAACAAGCAGTGGTCTGCTCCATCAGAGGAATTTATTTCAGGATGATTCTTTCCACTTCAAGGATGAAATAAGACAAAGATCAAACCTAGCAACTCTACAGTCAAACCAACTAGGCCTATAACATACACACAGGAATGGAATCACACATATACACCGATCCGACGGCACGATATATTGTCCGCCAATTATCCCTGCCAGTAAATTAGGGGATGTACACCCTGTAATATAGAGTGCAGAAGAGCGTAAATTCTTTCGTTGCCGGACAAAAGGCAAGCGGGGACACCGCAGTAATAACGGATGGTAAATCCTGCTGTCGGATCGGTGTATATTTGTGAAGACACAGCTTTGTTCTTGCGTACTAAATCAGGCCTGGAATTTGATTCTGAAAGTGGCAAGCCAACTTTTCCATTGCAAGGGGCACTTTCATTGAAAAATCATAATGTCTATTGAAATATTTGAAGGGGCACCAAGGCCAAGAACCAGGGCAACGAAGGCCATGGCCTCCGTTAAATTCCAGGCTTGCTATTAAATGAACACTCTCTGAATAGCAGCATTGAAATCAATCCCATTTGAACCAGAATCATTTTCCTGGGTTGAAATTTCAAGCGAACATCCCTTAACACTACTCTTTGCAACAAATAAATTTGCCATGGAAATTCATCCTTTTCGAGTTAATTCTAAATCGTGAAAACCTTGTAGAGACCTATGCACCTTTAGAATGTCCCTGTGGAGACATATTGAACCTATTGTGCTCGGTCTCCACAAGGCACCAGAAATGCGTCCGCTATGGTCAAACCAACTGAAATACACACATGGGATCATTTGAGATTGATAACAAACATGTAGTGCACTTGATCTGGGTGGTAGGTGTGTGTCCGTGCAATCATGAATGGGTGAATACATGTAATGTGTGTTGAGTGTGTGTTGAGTGTGCGTGCATCATCACCCATTACCATATGATGCAACTCCCACTCTGGTCTCGGACCCTCAAGTTTCTTCAAAACAAAACCAAACGAAAGTTTGCCTTTGAGAAAGATCCTGTTAGGATCAAAACGCGTCAGGCCCTCCTAACTTTAAGCATTTGATATATTTCAGGTCATTTTGGCTGATGAGCAGTTTGCAGCAGTTTATTACTTGTATTGAAATTATCATCTAACAAACTAAGACAATTGACTATTCAGTTGGTAAGAGTCAGTGCCGGTACGGTATTCCAGGGGCCGCTGGTTCGAATCCAGCTCCAGTCAATTTTTCTTTGTTCACTTTTCAATAAAAAAAGAGAAATTGACAATTTAACCTCGGCGGATCATTTCAGTAATTTTAGCAGATCGCAGTTGATGTTTTTTGTTTTGTTTTTTTCTCCTTAATTTATTTGATACAAACTTAATAATCAAATATATTCAAGAAAAAAATAAGGTAGTTTTGCAGTGACACCATGTAATCTCTTCTGTGAGAGAGTGTGTGGTTCTGAGAATAACCGGTGGTATTCAAAATTTAAGAGGGACATTAAATGAACCGAGAAAAGGTAACAGACAAACAAAAACAACAAACAAACAAATAAACAAAAACTAAAAATTATGTGAGGAATAAATGAAAAAAAATGTGAAAAAGGATTGCCCAAATATTCAACTAAATAACTGTTTACTGCTTTACGAATTACAAGACAATATAACCACACTGACAAACGAACAAAGATAATTGACTATTGGGGTCACCACCAACGTAAGGCTGGATGGCTCAGTTGGTAGAGTGCCTGTACAGTATTCAGGAGGTCGCCGGTTCGAGTCCTACCCCTGTCAATTTTTCTTTGTTCACTTTTCAATGAAGATAAAAAGCAAATAGATTTCATAAGCTAGAATACTTCCACAGTTCCATTTCACGAAGCCCTACAATCGATTGTGACCCGACTTTACCACAGATAACCCATCGCATCCTACGTAGGACTGCAATGCATCACAAGTCCTAAGATTGATAGTAAGTTACGATGAGTTTGGTGAAATCTGCCCC
Source organism: Astropecten irregularis (assembly GCA_963971285.1). NCBI lineage: Eukaryota > Metazoa > Echinodermata > Asteroidea > Paxillosida > Astropectinidae > Astropecten > Astropecten irregularis. Next base: position 5,380,167 of record OZ020261.1, on the reverse strand, counting down.
TGGTCTAAAGATTCTATAATCGGATGGATGAAAAGAATACGATTAGTCCCTTACCAGTTCTTCGCTGGAGAATTCCTTCCGGGCAGCGGTAACGAAGGCCTGCTGGTAACGGTCAAAGTCCACCGGACTGACCAGCCGTTGGCCGTAGATGAACTCGCACTCGTGTCGCCATAGCAACAGCAGATTCTCTCTCGTGGTGTTGGGACGGAGAGACAGACACAGGTTTCTGTAGGAATGACGGACGACTCAATGAACAATTGTGTACATGGTTCACATCCCTCCTAAGGTCAATTTTAAGACCCTTTTCTACAACCTCTAAAACGCTATACTCAGGTATGCAACTTGGACTTTAAGGTAGTATCATACTTTGGTTTTCATCAAAGAAATACTGATTCATGGGAAAAAATATCAAGACAGATACAGTAACAGTCATCTGTGAAATTCTCAGTTCCATACGGTGCCCACTTTTTGAGAAAACAGTGAAAAACAGCCACAGAATTTCTTAAGTCTTTTCTGTTTTATTTTTGATCTTTTAAAAGATCAAAAAGATTTTCGGTCGTTGTTTGACTAATTTCTGGATAAATACAGCATTTCAAGGGGAACAATTTTAACGGTATGTTTCTACCACCACCATCTTCATACCATGTAAGTTATATGTAAATCTGTGAATATTTCTGTTTTGATTTCTTCCCAAAGTATTATACTACCTTTAAACAACAAAACCCCAGAAATTCCAAACTTTAATACTTTGTGCAGTGTTTTTCATATTTCAATGGAATAAGATTGAAGTGGAAAAAAGAGAAAGTCAGCAGGGACCAATATAACAGCCCTCCTTAGCACAAACATTTGTTAGCCATGGAATTTCTTCTGACTTTTAATAAAAAACAGGATTAACAACCAAATTTACAAGTGTTGTGTATCACTTTTGATTATTCTTTGGCTGTTGTCCGCTGACTATGAATATCAAATAGAATTGTTAATAGTGGTTAATTGTTTTATTGAGCAAGCCATTTTGTGCTAAGCATTTTTTTGCTTAACAGCATCATGAAATTAGCCCCTGATTTGAGGAAAAGTTGCATGTCTGTTGTACTGCAGACCTGGGGCCAATTTCATAAAACTGTTAAGCACAAAAATTCGCTTAGCACAAAAATGTCTTGCCCAATAAAACAAACCACCATTAAAAACTCCATTTGATATTCATGGTCAGCGAACAACAGCCAAAAAACAATCACAAGTGATACACAACACCTGGAAATTTGGTTGTAAATCCTGTTTTTATTAAGACAGAAATGTCATGCTTAGCAAATTGTTGTGCTTAACAGTTTTATGAAATTGCCCCCTGATTAGAAGACCACTGTCTACGAAAGAATTGCTCACTCACGGATGACCATCATTCACAATTTGAAAGGGGGTCGATTTCATGAACCTTAAAGATCGATCGTAGTTTGAGTTGCGATGGATATAAACCAATCATATCCTATCCATCTAACTCCTACGATTGATAGCAAGTAACGATGCGTTTTGGGTAAAATTGACCCATGGGGCTGATTTCACTAACACTTTGCGATCATCCCTAAAGCCCAAATCCATCGCTGCTAAATGGAAAATCGATCGCTACTTTGCTTAGCAATTTTCCATTTAGCGATGGATTTGGGATTTAGCGATGATCGCAAAGTGTTAGTGAAATCGACCCCTGGAAACTTCAACCAACACTAAACCTTATGTCTTGCAACAAATTGATCTAGGAAGCTTGTGCCACACGTACCTGAAGATCTTGCGCATGTCTCTGAGGGTGAAGATGTAATGACAGCGCTCAGCGGTAGGAAGGTACATGGTCCTCATTCTGTCCTGGACTTCGATGGTGACGTTCACGACCATGGACATGAGAGCTCTCAACTGCTCCTCTTCCTTGTCAATGATGTGGTGTCGCTGAGTAACAGAAAGGACAAGACCAATAAACGTAGTATCATACCTTGGTAAGACACCAAAACAGAAATGTTCACAGATTTACGTATAACTTACAGGGTATGAAGATGGTGCTGGTAGAAACATACCATTATTAATGTTACCACCTGAAATGGTGTATTTATCCAGAAATTAGTAAAACAACGACCGAAAATCATTTTGATCTTTTAAAAGATCAAAAATAAAAGAGAAAAGACTTGAGAAATACTGTGGCCGTTTTGCACTGTTTCCTCAAAATTGGGCACCATATGGGACCGAAATTTTCACAGATGACTGTTACTGTATCTGTCTTGATATTTTTGCCCATAAATATGCATTTCTTTGACAAAAACCAAAGTATGATATTACCTTTAATAGTAAAGATCTCAAATTTGGACAGAAAAAACCCCAAAATGCCTCCATCCAGCATAAAAGCTTGGTTTAAAAAAGCTAACACAAATGGGAATTTCCCTTGTTGGTTATTTGATGATTATATTTTAGCAAAAAGCCGCATCCTCTTTGAGTGATCCCATGTACTGTTTCTCAAGTTGCGGCATCGCTAATGCTTGGGAGCAGGGTCGATTTCACCAATCTCATCATAACTTACTATCAATCGTAGGACTTAAAGGTACAATACATGATTGGTAAAGGTCACAGGACTGCACTCATACTTTGTCTGATCAAACATGTACATGAAATAGTACACCTGTGAAAATTTGAGCTCAATCGGACATCTGAGTCACAAGAAAATAGCGAAAACTCGACTCCATTTTAAAAACATGAAGAATAGTCTACTTTATGTTTGTTCCAAAAATCGTTTGGACGAAATTTTGATTTGCTTGAAAAACCCAGCATCTGATGAACCAAGATTTCCCGTGGTGACTGTTTGCACTGTTTACGAACTGTTGAGTCCATTTTCTGTCTCAAACTCAATAAATTTTTTTGGAGGCCTTGCATATCCTATATGCTCTCTTTAAGATGCACTGCAGCCCTACGTAGGATACGATAGGTTATCCTTCGTAACTCGAGTTACAATGGATCGTAGGGTTACATGAAATAGATCATCAGTCACAGATGTCCATGGTGATTGGGGGCAGACTTACCTTGTCCCTGGCCGATGTTGAAGAGGTTGTGGCTGGTGTCAAGAAGTGAGTGTTGAGCAATGTGGTGAAGATGGTGTGTACTTCGCACGATCTGTAAAACACGGACGAGAAATAAGTGGAAGGACATGGAAAAATAAAGAGAGGGTTAATTTGCTGGGTGAGACATTCACTGAGAAGGCGTAAGGGAAGGAGCTGCTTCAGAGGAGAAAGGTCTTGCTGGGATGGAAACCTCAGGCCCTCCTTACTCTGAGCAGCCTTAGAGAAAGATCCTGCTAGGGTCCAAATGTCAGGCCCTCCTTACTCTGAGCAGCCTTAGAGAAAGGTCCTGCTAGGATCCAAATGTCACGCCCTCCTAACTCTGACCATTTAGACTTTGAGAAAGATCCTGCTAGGATGAAAACGTCAGGCCCCCCTAACTCTGAGCATTTAGACTTTGAGAAAGATCCTGCTAGGATGGAAACATCAGGCCCTCCTAACTCTGAGCAGCCTTAGAGAAAGGTCCTGCTAGGATGGAAACCTCAGGCCCTCCTTACTCTGAGCAGCCTTAGAGAAAGATCCTTCTAGGATCCAAACGTCAGGCCCTCCTAACTCTGAGCATTTAGCCTTTAAGAAAGATCCTGCTAGGGTCGAAACCTCAGGCCCTCCTTAACTTTGAGAATTTAGTCTTTGAGAAAGTTCCTGCTAGGATCGAAACGCCAGGCTTTAGTTACTCTGAGCATGTGAGAAAAGTCCTGTTAGGATTGTAACATGAGGCCCTCCTTACTCTGAGCATTTAGCCTTAAAGAAAGTTCCTTCTAGGGTCGAAATGTACATCCCTCCAAACTCCTAAGGTTTTAGCCTTTGAGAAAGATCCTGCTAGGACACCGGCGCACCCAGGATTTTGTCTTGGGGGGGCTCAAAGAAAATTTTTCTCCCACAAAACATTTTGTGACTCTTGCTCCTCTCCCTTTCCCTCCCCCCCCCTTTTTTCTTTTTTTTTTTCTTCTTTTTTTTTCGTTTTTTTTTTTTCAGGGACCCTCTTGGGGGGGGCTCAAGCCCCCCGAGCCCCCCCCCCCCCTGGGTGCGCCACTGTGCTAGGATTGAAACGTCAGGCCCACCTACCTCCAAATACAATAAAGGGTTCAATTATAGACTCACTTTGGGTAAGGCACTCCGAAGACTGAGAAATGCCGGATGAGTCGCTGGCTGGGTTTTGGCACGCTAGCCGGAGAGTTAGGGTTGATCGTAGTGACGTACGTAACGTTCTTCACCTCTCGTAGTCTGTGAGTATCAGGCTCGTATATACCGCCTGAATCAAGATGCTGACGAACCATCTCACAGGCCGACTGTCGGCCAAAATCATCAACCTGAAAAACAAAAACAATGAGTGCTATTGTTTCGGCTTTTTCATATGAAATGTGACCTATATGGCAGGAGGTTATTTCAATTCAATTCAATAGCACATTTATTTCCAAAGTGACATCACAATTAACAAGAATGTAAAGATTATTCTTAGTGCTTTATGAAATCGGGCTAATCTGGCTTTCCAACAGTTGGGTCTCACCAGTATCAAAGTTTTTTTACCTTAAAGAGGATGTTCAACACATCTCTAAGCCCGCAAGGTCGCTGAATTTCGTCAATGGGGGCAGCAGACAAATTTGTGGGATTTTGTGACATCAGATATGGGAGCCTTTTCTTTTAACAGGCTCCCATATCTGACGTCACAAAATCACACAAATTTATCTGCTGCCCCCATTGACAAAATTCAGAGAACCTGAATTATGGGAAGCTTGCGGGTTGAGCACGTTGAGAGAAAAATCATCAAAAAGACTCTCTTTCTGTGTTCAGTGTGAGATAAATATTTTTTTTCTCATGTCAAGTAATTTAAGGATAATAGTTCTAATAAATAAAGAGAGGTTTATTGAGTGTTGAACAACCTCTTTAAGGTGTCTGGGATGAACTCACGTGAGCAAGGTTAAGATCATCCACATGGCACATGAGCTTCTTGCTACCCTTGGGTATGTAGGTACGGCCGTGCTTCCACTCTAGTCTCTCCTCAAGTCTCTGCCACAGGACACGGCTCGTGGTGAACCTTTCAAACAAATCAAATGTAACGCGGATCTTACATTAAGAGAGATTTGAGGCTTTGCATGGTGACAATTGGTATGTGGATCGGTTTGCGGAAACACCATTTAAGAATCGTTTGTACTTTCGCACTTCTGTTTCGTTCGCACTTCTCGTAAGGTCTCAACGTTTGGACTAGCCTGCTCTAGTCCTCATCAGGAGAATCTTACATTATTAATGTAAGATGTAAGATGCTTGGTGTATTCACCAGCTATCAAACATGTCGAAGGAAGATACTGTGCGTGAGGCCGTGTCCAAAATCTCCGGCTGCAAATTACACATGCACCTATGGCAGCCACTAGCCAGTGACTGCAGCCGTTTCCATAGACTTGTGTGTTATTTGAAGTTACAGCCAGAGATTTAGGACACAGGAGGAACTGATCAAGACACCTACATTATTATTATCGCTGTTCAATGAACTATACATGAACATTCCCGAACATTCGGAGGAAGGGAGGGGCGAGACCTACCTGTTGGTCGTGATCGACAGAGAGAGGACCTCTGCTACCTCTCCGGAGCAGACGGTTCGAATCCTGTCATTGACGATGGCCGTCTTACCGCATCCTCCTTCTCCAGTGAACAGGACGGGTCTTCCGGCATCGGAGAGGAGACCAAGGAGATAGGAGGTTTGCTGTTTGTGACAAGAAGGAGGAAGAATGTTTGCTCAGGGTGCCAGTCAGAAGCCATATAACCCATTAACTGCCATACCAATACTCTACCATCTGAGCTATCCAGCCCTAAGATAGGGCCTCCCTATAGTCAACTATCTTTGCTCAGGGTGCCAGTCAGAAGCCATATAAACCATTAACTGCCATACTAGTGCTCTACCTTCTGAGCTATCCAGCTCTGTGATGTGGCCTCCCTATAGACAACTATCTTTGCTCAGGGTGCCAGTCAGAAGCCATATAAACCATTAACTGCCATACTAGTGCTCTACCTTCTGAGCTATCCAGCTCTGTGATGTGGCCTCCCTATAGACAACTATCTTTGCTCAGGGTGCCAGTCAGAAGCCATATAAACCATTAACTGCCATACTAGTGCTCTACCTTCTGAGCTATCCAGCTCTGTGATGTGGCCTCCCTATAGACAACTATCTTTGCTCAGGGTGCCAGTCAGAAGCCATATAAACCATTAACTGCCATACTAGTGCTCTACCTTCTGAGCTATCCAGCTCTGTGATGTGGCCTCCCTATAGACAACTATCTTTGCTCATTAAGTAGCCATATAACTTCACAAACTATCACACAAGTACCTTCATTCTAATCCTTCAAAAACTGCCAACTATGGGAACAATTTACAAATTCAGAAGAAATTAATTTACCAAAGAGCCAAGTTTAAGTCCCGGCAAAGTTTCTGGGCTCCGACTGGAGGCAGAAGGCAAAGTGGCTTGTGTTGCACATGTTGTTGTTGATTTAAGGAACTACGAAACCTACCTCCACACTGACGGTGTGTACAAATGCATCAGGCGGTATGCCCTCATGCGGAGGCATGCTGTAAGGAGGCACGGCCTCGTTCCAGTGAACAAACTCCTGCGACTCGCCATCCACAAAATAGTCAAATACCTGAGGGGAAGGACACAACCATAGGACTATTAAATACAACGGAAATTTTAGGGAATTATAGGGCAACCAGTTCCAGGCAATCTCAAAGAGGATGTAACATTCATTTTTAAATCTTGAGTGAGAAACTTTCTCGGAAAGCCCTTGGCCTAGCTTCTTTCGATGCTGTTTTTGTTGTTGTTGGCTGTTGCTTTCATTGCTGCTGCTGCTGGTGTTGATGTCCTGGCAGCTGCTGTGAATGCTGCCCTAGACACTATTGCTGCTGCTGTTGCTGATGTTGTTACTACTGCTGCTGCTGATGATGATGATGATGATGCTACTGCTGCTACTGTTGCTGCTGCTGATGGTGCTGCTGCTGCTGCTGCTAATGCTGCTGTTGTTGATGCTACTGCTGCTGTTGCTGATGCTAATGATTCTACTGCTGCTGCTACTGCTGCTGTTGCTGCTTCTGCTGCTGCTGATGATGCTAATGCTGCTACTGCTGCTGTTGCTGCTACTGTTGCTGCTCCTTTTGCTTATGCGGTTGCCGCTGCTGCTACTCATGGACAATCAAGCTGTCACTGCTATTGTAACAACCAGTCGATCTTGCTATTACCGCTGCAACTTTAAATTCCTTCATTTCAAAAGGATCCAAAATCCTGAGAAAAATACTGCTACACAATACTTTTTACGCTGAGCACAAATCAAGCAAGTGGTTGTTAATAAAGGAACGACTACCAATGGTGGTGGATTTAGGATTATAGAGTCGATCATGACTTACATCTGCGCCTTTTGGGTAGTCGACAAACTGTGCAAACTGCTGATGCCACCAGGTGCTGAAGGTTGACCGGTACCTCTCCTCCAGGGTACCAGCGAATGCCCAGATACAGGCAAAGTTGACGTAGCGTTCATACTGGTTGGATTCCAGCTCAGTGCCTTGAGAGATCAGCGCCTGGGGGGGAATGGACATCAATTATGGACAGATTGAAGAGGCGTGAGCCACTGTCAAAGGTGGAATATTCATGTGTCTTAGAAAATGGATCAGAACTGAAACTGAACTGAAATATCAGCGCCTGGGGATGGACATCAGTAGTGGATGGGTTTTGAGGGTCATGAGCTTCAGCTTGTGTCGATAGTGGAATATTCATGTCTCTAGAAAATGGATCGGAACTGAAACTGAACTGAAATATCAGCGCCTGGGGGATGGACATCACTAGCGGATGGGTTTTGAGGGACATGAGCTTCGGCTTGTGTCGATAGTGGAATATTCATGTCTCTAGAAAATTGATCGGAACTAAAACTGAACTGAAATATCAGCGCCTGGGGGATGGACATCAATAGTGGATGTATTTGAGGGTCGTGAGCTCAAGCTTGTGTAGATAGTGGAATATTCATGTCTCTAGAAAATGGACTGCAACTGGAACTCAGCTAAAATTACAGCTAATAATTATGAAGATTTGGGAGGCTACTTTGGGAGGCTAATCGTTTCGACTGGCAGCTGCGGAGCTGAGTTGCCTAGGATGAGGTTGCCACAGCGATCGAATTGCGAACATGCTGGGGTGCTAGTGCTACCAGCTTTCAGCCACATCAACCCCTATACGGCCAGAGACCACTGCCTATTGAAGATCAGAAGTGTTTTAATTTTGTTGAGGGAAGAAAACCAGAGAACCTGGAGAAAGGTCCTGATTGCACAGGTGAGAACAGAACTCTACCCATATGTAACAAAAGCAGGGATCGAACCCGTGCCACAGTGGTGAAAGGCAAGTGCCCTACACATGCCAGCTGAGCCAACCCCACAAGTTTGATTTTTGTGGCTGTTGGAAAACCAGCGCTGGATTTCGCGAAACTTTCGGATTAATCTTATAGTTGTCAATATCAAAATTGTATAGTGACATTACACTTTGCTTTAAGCAATTAAGATTAGTTCTTGATTTAAGATTTATCTTAGTGCTTGGTGAAATCGACTGTAGAGATCCTGCAGAAATAAACACTGGTAGCTCTTAAAAGAGAGAAGTAAGGCACAACTCTACTCAAAAATGACCCGGGTAGGAATTGAACCCGGGCCACATCAGAATCAGAGGATGATAATGTCCTATGCACAAGCCATCAACAGTGCCATCCCGACAGAGATTGATTCTGAATAATTCATCCCAAGCTTCTCACCTCCAAGAGGCTGCAGAACGTCATGACCATGCTGACATCGGACACGTCTACCATCCTCTTCATCCGACCCTTCTCCTGCTGAGACCTCTCTTCCTTGGTGCTGCCGACCATCATGGCCGGCCGGGTGCATCGGTCCAGGTACTCCAAGGTAGGTCCTACGTAACGGTCAGTCAGCTCCTTCAGGCTCTCCTGGTCCTTCTCGGGACAGCGGTCAAGCCAGCTGGCCAGGACTAGGCGCCAGGAGACGTCTGAGGTGTCCATGGAGAGGAGACCAGCCTGGGAGAGGGTGGAGGGGCTCAGGTTGGCTGCGGAATCCATCTACGGGAAAACGATGAGAAATCAGTAAGAATCAGTCAAACGCAACGCTTCACAAAATCTTTGGGTTGTCGAATCCATCAAAAATAGCAACTATTAGAAGACCATTTTTTGGATTTGCATCTTGGATTTGCAAGTTTGTTTATTTCATGAATTTTCTGTTCATTTTGGGGATTTCTTTCATTGTTCAATTTCTTAAGATTTCATTTTTAAATAGCCCAGATTTTTTTCTCAAAGTTGTCAGGTTTCTTTTAGTTGTAAACAAAGATAAAATAATTTACACTCCGCCGCACTCTATACTGCACGGTGTAAGTGCACTGATTAGGGGGAGGTACACCCTGTAGTACAGAGTGCGACAGAGCATAAATTCTTCAGTTCCCGGAAAAAAGGCAGACGGGGACACTGCAGTAATGGCGGACGGTATGTCACGCCCTCGGATCGGCGCATACCATTAAATCCCTTGTCATCCTGTAAAAAAAAAACGCACCTCCCAGAATATCCTGAGGTTGTCCGGTATGTGGATGCGCTCGTTGTTGGCCAGCACGAGGGCGCTGTCACTGTGAAAGACGGAGCTGAAGATCTCCATCTGGGCTGGGTCGATACCGCCGTCCAGGTGAAGTGTCTTCATGATAGGTCGGCTGTTGGTGAAGTCCGTGTTGTGTACCAGGCAGAGCTTCCGTAGCAGAGAGGTGAAGAGACCATCTTTCCACTCCCTGTAAGTAAGGACAGGGTATGACAGAGTCAGTTACTAATTTCAGTTAGCTCTAACGTTGCGAAGCACAGAGTAGACACGAGGAGGATTTCAGGCCTGAACGTCAAGTCCTGGCCAGGCTTGCACTAAACCCTTACCCTATCACCCAACTGACAGACTGAGTCCACACTGATCATGGACAGAATCTAGAAGCCAGGCTTTGCTGATTTCAAGCAGCTCTATTGTAGTGAAGCACAGAGTAGACACGAGGAGGATTTCAGGCCTGAACGTCAAGTCCTGGCCAGGCTTGCACTAAACCCAAACCCTAGCACCCAAATGACAGACTGAGTCCACACTGATCATGGACAGAATCCAGAAGCCAGGCTTTACTGATTTCAAGCAGCTCTATTGTAGTGAAGCTAAGAGTAGACAAGAGGAGGATTTCAGGCCTGAAGGTCCGGTCCTAGCCAGGCTTGCACTAAACCTTAACACTAACCAAATTGACAAACTGAGTCCACACGGATCATGGACAGAATCCAGAAGCCAGGCGTTACTGATTTCAAGCAGTTCTATTGTTGCAAAGCACAGTGTTGACAAGAGGAGGATTTCAGGCCTGAACATCCGGTCGAGGACAGGCTTGCCAATGGCTGGGCCTGACCAGATTTCATCTTTCTCTCCCATGTGTTCAAAATTTCGGATTCTTCTGACTTACTTGGTCTTAGGGTCGGCATAACCCAGGAGTTCCTGTGATTCCACTGCTTGTGTGAAGATCCTCTGAGCAGTGACTACGTTGCCCATCTCACGTTGGGCTCCGACCAAGGTCTTAATGCACTCACTCTTACCACAACCTGCTGGACCAACAATTATCACCTGAAAAAAATAGAAAGTCATCGGTAGAATCTGATAAGTAAGTTCCATTCTTTGACAAGTAAGTCTTCTTTCTAGTACATTACCAAGAATACAGTGCTGTAAGGTAGGGATGCGAACCTGGAACCACCTGTTCACTAGCACGGGCACGCTAACAATGTCCATGCACAATAAGTCAACAAAAGCATGGAAGGGATGGGAACCTAGACTTGAGTACGGACGTCGACGTAAGTACCGAGTACACAGTAGAAGAGGTTGGATTTGAACCTGAGACCTCCTGGTTCAGACATTGGAGTAAAGAATTGAGTGTACAGTGCTACAGGGAAGGTTTATGAACCCAAGACTAATGTTTACTAGTGCAGACACACAGGTCAAGTATCAATATAATGTAGAGTGCTGCAAGGTAGTGATGTGAACCTGATACCTCCTGGGGCCAATTTCATAGAGAAGCTTAGCACACAAAAAATTGCTTAGCACAAAAATGGCTTGCCCAATAAAACAAACCACCATTGAAAATTTGATTTGATATTCATGGTCAGCAAACAACAGCCAAAGAACAATTGCAAGTGATACACAACACATGGAAATTTGGTTGTTAATCCTGTCCATGCACGAAAGCTACTGTGCGTCAAACAGACATGGCAACTCTGTCATTTATGGCACGTACAGTCTGATGGCTGTCGGTCAGCTGAGCTAGCTGAGCAACACGAGCCTGGAACGACGTCCCCGGCAACAGTCCCAGCTCATTAGTTGCCACGGCAATGGCGGAGTGAATATCCTCCAATGGCTGTTTGTCCTGTGCTCCTGACGGGCTGACTAGCTGGGTGGCCGTGGAGGCCGGATGGGTGCTGACCACCGGGGTGTTCAAGCTCACTGTGCCTGGGAATGGAAGTCAGGGAACAAGACCAATCCTTTGACAATCAATGAGTAACATCTCAAGGAAAGAATGCACAGAGACAAGTTTCTAAGTTTAGAATGTAGTCAATGCTCAAAGTGTCGTAAATACAACGTTAGGCCTCAGGTCTGGCTCAGGCTCAAGCTCCATTTCGTGCATCCACTACAAAGTAGAGGTTTTGGCTACGGCTTGAAAGTAGAAAGCTTCAGCTTCAATGAAAAAAACACAACCTATAGTTTCAGCATATGGATGACAGAGCTGGAGCCTGAGCATGAGCCTGAACCGAATCAGAGTGGCATTTTTATAGACAACAGAGCTTCGAAAAACCACAACCTGTATCTTCTGCTTATGGATGACAGAGACAAAGCCGGAGCCAGAGTCAGAGCCAGAGCCGAAGCCAGGCTTTTAAAGACAACAAATCTTGGCAGTACCATGACGTTCACCTACCGTCTTTCTTCCCAGCTTCGTTCAAGCCGGCAAATCCCATCGGCACTCGGACATCAAGAAAGACGTCCTCCACCATACTGACGAACATCTCGGCGTCGCTACCGTGTAGACGTGGCATGAAGTTATTCCTCAAAGCAGTAACGATAGCCTCCGCCTCGTACTTAGTCAGACTCTCCGGAAGTTCATTGGCACCTGACCATTGAAAAGAACACAATTTGTATGTACAGTACATGTGTGAAGCAGGATACCAGACACGAAGTTTCACTAAAGACCAAACGCAAACTTTATTAAGCTGCTCAGCCCAAAAATTCTACTTAGCACAAAAAGTCAGACTTAAAATTATTTTTCTAGTCTTGAGCTTTTCTTCTGCTAATTATTTAGCTAAGCTTGACGTAACTAGAGATTTATATTACCTTTTTCAGGTACATGCACATCACTCTCTACTTCGGCGATGTTCTCCAGCGATTCTGCGTTCAGAGCTGTGGAAGAGAAGACAATATTTCAGCAAATGAAGCTCAGGGAATGTGCTTGAGTTATGGCCAAGTCTTTAATGTACTTCTGTTGAGTGCGACGCAATTGCTGCATGAAGCGATTCTTGAAGGTACCAACAACAGAGCATGTTAAAGGAGGGCTTTTAAGACTATGTAAGGGACTTGGGCCTCTTACATCTTTGACCACTTGCACTGCTATGGACTCGAACCTGAGCAGGCCTCAGACTAGGGGGACTTGGACTTGACAGGACTTGACCTCAGAATCTGAAGATGACATCCTGATAAGGACCCATACTCTGATCCAGGTCAGTCCATGGATCAAGCTCTTACCTCGATCTAAGTGAGACTTGCAGAGACACCATGTATACCCTTTTGGGAAGGTGTGTGGTCCTGAGAAGGACCGGTGAGAGTAAGTTTCGGCCAGTGTGCTCTGGCCGTCCTCAGGAGAGAGAGAGAGAGAGCTCTTACCTCGTTCATGTTCCTCCGCCAGCTGTAGGACTATAAGCTGATCCAAGATGGCACCAGCCTCTGAGATGATAGAGCGAGTGCTCTGAATACTCCAGCCCATTGTGTCCTCACACGAATCTCTCCCTGACGGTCAAATATAACACAAAGAGGTCATTTCGTTTGATTCTTGCACAAGTTGACTGTAACAATAACATTTTTCATCTCTATGAATGTCGGGCATGTCGGGTGGGATTCGAACTCACGACATCCTGCTTACTACTGCACCTGTCATAACAATAGATTTTCATTTCTATAGCACCAAATGATGGCTCCGGTAGGATTTGAATCTACAACACCCTGCTTAGGCCATACAAAAAAATTGTTGTATTGGAGTAACGGAGGGTTGGAAAATAGGGTAGGGCGGGCGGATTTTTTTTTTTTTTTTTTTTTTTTCCCTGTATTAAATGCTTTTTTTCCTGTATATCACAGTATTTGACGAGTCAAATAAAGACAAGAAATGGCGTAACAACTTTAACCAGTCTGGTTTCCATCTTTGGCTCCTTTTAAGCTTTTAATCTGCATACAAATTTGCGATTTTTTTTTTTTTCCGATTTGTTCTTATTATTTTTTAATTATTTTTATTTTGGTTTAAAATGTTTACGGTCGGGGCGTATTTTTGGGTCGGGCGGGTTACGCCAAAACAACAATTTTTTTTATGGCCTTACTAGTGCACCTGTCATACTGTTAATTTTCATTTTTATAGCATAGAATGATGCCTTGAGTGGGATTTGAACCCATGACATACTGCAGCTTACTAGCGCACCTGTCATACCGTTAGATCTTCATTTCTATAGCACCAAATGATGGCTCGGGTAGGATTCGAACCCACGGCATCCTCCCTTATTGATGCACCTGTCGTACCAATAGTCCACCAAGCTAGCTTGTGACAAATGCTCAGCAATGGGGGGTTACACTGGAAAGGTTTACTGCATCTGCCCCTATCTAAACTTTGAAAGGACCTCCCCTCCCCCTAAGGGCACCAGGACATTTATAGCTTACCGACTTTGACGTCTTGCAGCGTAGCCAGTGTGCTGGGTATCATCCTTGTGTGCATCTCACGCAGAGACATCACCCTGTGTGACAACTCAACGGCTTGCGTGAAACCTACAGAGAAAAAGACAGAGGGTCAGAATTTGTCAGGTTTTGCACTCCATACTTTACCACCAGGCCACGATAGGAGCGTCGACAAGATTGAACAGATCAACAAGATCAACTGAATCGACAAAAACTGCTAACCCTATCACCACCACTAGCAAGTTACAAGTTACACCAGTTACGTTACCACCAGGCCAAAGAGAAAGTGATTTTGAGAGGGTACATGGTACACTTGCACTGCTAAGGATTCAGACGTGAGCAAGACTTCGACTTGAGGGACTTAGACTTGATCAGGACTTTATAGACTTGAGGGACTTGGACGAGAGCAGGACTGAGACTTGAGGGACTTGGACCTGAGCAGGACTAGGACTTGAGGGACAGAGACTAGTACTTGGACATGGCTGAAAAGACTCAAAGTTAGACTAAGATGTGGTGGACTCATAAACAGCACTGGTATGACATAGTTGTTTGATGGATTCTTTCCAATGATAGCTCTCTTTACCACCAGCTCCAGCATCTAACAGAAAAACAGCATCAAGACTCACCTTGAGCCAGCAGCATGGACTCCAGGGAAATCCTGAAATCCACGTCCACCATGGACACCGTCCTGAAGAGCTTGGTCAGCTCGCTGGGCAGCAGAGCGGTGGCAGAGTTCAGGATGATGCGACCGTCCACTGCTGCCGATGAGGACGACACTCCAGGTAAGGTGATGGAGCTGTCCAACGTAGCCAGACAGACTCCGTGGGCGCTGACTGCTACCTCCTCCGACTGGAACGGGAAGACGGTGGCCGACCGGCCCGTCCGGAGGGCATCCAGGAAGCTCTGGAGAAGCTGCGCAAAGGTGCTGAGGACGGGAGGAGTGATGTGGCCGAGGTTGTTGAAGCAGACCCAGGCACCTGTCAGGAATTGACAGCATCAATCCAGAGTCAGTCACAAAGAAAGAAGCTTTGGCAAGAGATACTCTGTTTTGTCTTCGATGATAAACACCGGCTTGTATTTTCAGCTTTCACAAACAGACATGAAGCCTGAGCTTGACCCTGAGCGGAGGCTTCAATCAAGCCCATTATGGATTCTGGGAATGCTTACCGGTGGATGCAAGACCTCTGAATATGTCGCCCAGCATCTGGGAGTCCGTGGTACGGGAACAGTTGAAGAGATAGAGAGGCTGGCCAAGAGTTCGCCCCATCTCCTGAACAAGCTCCAGACGTCCGTTCCACTAGAGACAAGAGAACAATGAGTAGAAATCAGCAATTTTATGCACAGGGCCTCTTCTTTAAAGGCGCTTTCAACAAGAAGTCAAAAGAGGGTCGCTCATGGGCCCATCCTCTGTGTCATGCATACATTGTCTCATGACCATTTTGCTCTTAAGATGAAGACTAAGGTCTAAGGTGTCTGTACATAAGAAATTTAAAAGAGAATGTGTTTACTTTTTGAAGATTGCATCAAAGTGAATGAAATTGTCCAAGGAGGAATTTTGGGTTTGAAACTAGGGCCAGTTTTTTAGATCTGCATCAGAAACAAAACTTTTAAAGCGTGAAAGACTTTACTGAAAAAAATCGCACTGCCAGGCAAAATTCTCTTTGAATGTTATGTATACACCGATCCGACGGCGTGACCTTGGAGGTAGGAAACACCTGCCATTACTGCAGTGTCAGGTCCCTGTCTGCCTTTTGTCTGGCAACAAATGAATGTGCATCCGCAGCACTCTATAACGCAGGGTCTACATCCCCTAATCATGAGTGCTGCGAAGCGTAAATTCTTTTGTTGCCGGACAAAAGGCAGGCGGGGACACTGCAGTAATGGCGGACAGTATATCGTGCCGTCAGATCGGTGTATACAAATTATAAACTCAACAAACGTCTTAAGAAAATTTGGTGTGTCATTCTGTCTTGCTAAGCAAGCATTTCTCGCTTTTAAAGAGGATTCATGGAATTGCACCCTGATTGGGGACTCACCGAGGGTCCGATGCAGAGTCCGGCCATATGTGCCTTGACCGCTTGGGCGATGGTCAGAAACACTCTCTCCGTGGCAGGGGTCAAGACCAGACGACTGACCGATCCCATGTACTCAAAGCCGTAGTCAAAGGAGTTATCCAACATCTGCAAGACAAATGACAACCAAACAAACAACGTCACTACACTACGAAATGATCCAGGGGCCAATTTCATAAAACTGTTAAGCACAAAAATTTGCTAAGCATGACATTTCTGTCTTAATAAAACAGGATTAACAGCCAAATTTCCACATGTTGTGTATCACTTGTGATTGTTCTTTGGCTGTTGTTTGCTGACCGTGAATATCAAATAGATTTTTTAATGGTGGTTTGTTTTATTGGGCAAGACTTTTTTGTGCTAAGCAAATTTTTGTGCTTAAACAGTTTTATGAAATTGGCCCCAGGTAAGCCTTGATCATGCATCATGAGAATGCTTTGTGTTATTAAAACGAACCCGACGCCACACCTGTGGTCGATTTCACAAAGCCCTACGATTGACCGTAACTCCAGTTACGAAGGATAACCCATCGTATCCTACGTAAGGCTGCAAAGCCTCACAAGTTCTACGATTCATCTGGGAAAATTTCAGTCCCATACGGTGCCCACTTTTTTAGAAAACTGTGAAAAACGGCCATCAGTATTTCTTAAGTCTTTTCTCTTATATCTGTTTATCTTTAAAAGATCAAAAATTGATTTTGGTCATTAGTTTTACTCTTTTCTGAATAAATACAGCATTTCAGGCAGAAAAATTTGAATGATACGTTTCTACCATCACCATCTTTATAACCTGTAAGTTATAAGTAAATCTGTGAAGATGTCTGTTTTGGAATGATACCAAAGTATGATACTACCTTTAAGTGTTTGCATTTAGTGGGATAGGGACTGGTTGGCTTTTATACATACCTTGACTGAGAGGCTGTTGGTTGTTTCATTCCAGACGTAGCGCAGATGAGCGCGCCACTCAAAGGATTCCAGCAGTGACCCCGTTGTTTCATCCTGCTTGTCGATCAGCCTGATAAATATAATCAAAATAAATAATCTCATTCCAAAATATTGGATGGCAGAGTTGTTGGCTCAAGTCGGTGACTTGGACTCGAATCCGAATCGAGTCACAAATTTTTGTGACATGACTTGACTTGGAACAAAATGACTCGAGACTTGACTTGACTTGAGAGAATTTGACTCGCGACTTGACTTGGCTTGAGAGAATTTGACTTGAAAACATTGCGGGGTTTCGTACTTTATTTTAGATTATTTTATCAAAAAAAAATTGATTTGGTTACAACTCTGTTGGATGGTAAACACAGGTCTTTCTGTTATAGCAATTGTTGATTGTTGGATAAAAATCAATCAAGTTCCCATTGGAAACACGTTATCATGAAGACATTTATCACCTTTTTGAATTAAGGTATTAACTGAAGCACCATGACCAAACCCAAACTGACCCAACCTCCTCCAACATGACCCAATAATACCT
This sequence comes from Astropecten irregularis, assembly GCA_963971285.1. NCBI lineage: Eukaryota > Metazoa > Echinodermata > Asteroidea > Paxillosida > Astropectinidae > Astropecten > Astropecten irregularis. Next base: position 5,362,538 of record OZ020261.1, on the reverse strand, counting down.
TTATAAGAGGGTACGTTCTATGATGCGCCAGTAGAGAGCTTCCAGAGCTACGGCTAGGTCTATTGTCTTGTTGTTTCCGTGTATTGTCAATGGAGCAAAGACCTAGACCTAGCTCTAGACAACAGATTCAGATGCAGCCTGATCTTCTGGATCTGACCTGAGCTGAGTTGACCTGACTTGACCTGACCTGACCCGACCCAGTTCTACCTTTGTAAGAGGTCTCTCTGATGTGCCAGTAGAGTGATCAAGTTACTTATCTTCTGGATCTGATCTGACCTGACCTGACCCGACCTGACCTGACCTGACCCAACCCAGTCCTACCTTTGTAAGAGGTCTCTCTGATGTGCCAGTAGAGTGATAAAGTTACTGATCTTATGGATCTGATCTGACCTCACCTGACACAACATGTCCCGACCCAGTCCTACCTTTGTAAGAGGTCTCTCTGATGTGCCAGTAGAGTGATCAAGTTACTGATCTTATGGATCTGATCTGACCTCACCTGACACAACATGTCCCGACCCAGTCCTACCTTTGTAAGAGGTCTCTCTGATGTGCCAGTAGAGTGATAAAGTTACTGATCTTCTGGATCTGATCTGACCTGACCTGACCCAACCCAGTCCTACCTTTGTAAGAGGTCTCTCTGATGTGCCAGTAGAGTGATCAAGTTACTGATCTTCTGGATCTGATCTGACCTGACCTGACCCAACCCAGTCCTACCTTTGTAAGAGGTCTCTCTGATGTGCCAGTAGAGTGATCAAGTTACTGATCTTCTGGATTTGTCCGGGGAACAGCATCAGCTGCAACTCGCTCTTGTCGATCTTCTCCTCAACTTTGACCTTGACCTTTGGCCTCTCCGGAGGCAGGACAACCTTCATGGTATCCAGGGGCTTGTTGGCTACTGAGAGAGGAGAACAAAAGATGCATATGAACAAATTGCAAATTATTACATTGCAAGCAGAGACACAACTGTTACCACATAGAACATGAACTTATTAGCAAAAAATGTCAACCAAGACGATTTACCAGGGGTCAATTTCACGAAGCCCTACGATCGATCGTAACTCGAGTTATGAATCCCAGGTAGGGCTGCAATGCATCATACAGCCTACGATTGATGCCAAGTTACAAAGAGTTTGGTGAAATCGACCCTAGGACAAACAGTCACAAGTAAAAGCTGTCATAATTTTGACCAAAAAATATCCTAGTATGAAAATGGGCGAAATGTATTGGTATTAATTAAAACAAGCAAAACCAAATAACTAGACATAAAAATCAAATAAAAGAAAAGTTGTACTGAAAAAAAAAACCAAATAACTGATAAAATATCTATATACAGATTTATTAATGTGGGGATCTGCGCTTTGCCCGCCCCCATATATCTTATGTTATCCTCATTATAATATGCAAATTAGTGTTTCCGGTTCGAGGAAATGACTTGTCACACAGTAACTTAGAATAAGTCCCTCATAGAAAATAGGGCTCCGGGATAATTTCTCTTTTATTAAACTCATCATTCTATAATTGTACTATTACATATTAATACAAAGCTATTATACAACATCCTTTGTATTAAGTAACTTAATATTTATCTTGGGGTAAATTATTGTCTTATTTTAATGACGGCGCAGTAATATGTTTGTTTGCCTTCGGGTGATGTGTCGGCGTACAGGCGCGAAACCACTCACTTTCTGTGGAGTTGTCAAACTTGCAACTTTTGGTGCATTATTTTGCATCTTTGTGCATGCTCTTTGAGCATGGATAGGCCGTGAAGCCTCTGTGGTTATGTAGGCAACACCTTCCAGAACGTGTGGTGAGTGCCCTTTTGTTGTAAATTGATGAAGAAAGTGTGATTTGGCATGTTTTAGGCGATGACATTATGTTTGTTTATGGCCGTTGTTAGCCATATTTGTGTGTGTGTGACCATTCACGTACACTACAGTACACTGTGTATGTACTGTTTCTATGCAGCCATTGTATTGCACGCATGTAATGCTGCGTGTAGTGTATTAATTGTACACAGTGAACCTGACCTTTGACCGCCTATGTATACACTGCACACACTGTATCACTGACCACTGTACACATTTTTAGTTGCCGTTCTGTTTTTTGTCTCGTTTTACCTGCAGACACTTACTACCCCAGGGATCTTGATCTTGTTCTTGTTTTCATCTTGTTTGAGATCTTGTCTTAAATCTTGATCTTGACATCATTTTATTTGGGGGTTGGAGGAGAGCTTCATTCTTCTTCTTCCGGTTGGCTGCTATTGATTATTGAACTGTGATTGATTCCTTGATTTCTCCAATCTTCAAATGAACACACTGATTGACTGAATAAATTCTTCTATTGATTAACTGAAATTCAACTTCATCTGTCTCTGTGTCTCCTAATTACTGATGATTGACTTCACTGATCCCAATTAACTTTGTGATGAGCCCCATCTCGTATGCTGTGAAACCGCAGCACTGGTGAAATCACTACAAAAAATGGCGACGAGGATGGGATCCAGTGAATTTTGATCTTCACGAGATTCTTCATCGGTGTGATGTAGCTGAGTGATGTTACTACTACTAGTACTAGTCTACTTTCAAGATCCCTGGGTGTAGCTGAACGGAGGCGGGACAACTTCCACTTCGACGTGACTGTATGACGAACGGCGGAACTGCTGATCGAGTCACTACGTGGAGGCCTCTACAACTTGAGGACCTGGCAGAGAGCTAAGTTGAAGCCGCTCCGGTTGTCTATATTTATACTTATATTGTATAATTTTGATTTTGCATAATTATGTGAAATTGAGAATGTTTTTAGTGTCCATTGCTGGATATGCCTACACTATAGACACGTTTTGTTTATTTCAAATTCCATCTTGTATGTCCAATGCTTGATAACAAGATAGTGGGAATTATTTGTGTCAATGGCCTACACATGTAGTTTGTAAGCTAAAAATTTAGCTTTCGTATGCGTGTCTTATTCTGAAAGGTATTCTTCTTATTCTTAGAAGGGTAGGTGAGATTTGAATTCACCTTGTGTTCCCCCTTTGTGGGACTGAGTTCAATATGTAATATTGACTTTTTTTGTTGTTATCTGGTGATTGAGTGTGGCATAGAGCTGTAACCATGGCCATGCCTGAAGTGATGGCTGAGGCCATCTTCAAATCTAATCAAGCTTTAGCCGAGACTCTAGCTAGCGCTTTCTCAAACTTGAAGTATCAGAGGGCCCCGACCATCAAACTGACTAAGTTTCGGGGGACCCCTAGAAAAACGGGTGACCCCACTCTTAAGGAATGGTTGGTTGATCTGGAAACCTATGCTGGGCAGTTGAGTCTAACTGATGAGGAAAAAGTTAGTGCAACATTGGATCACCTTTCTGGCTCTGCCCGTGAGGAGGTACTTTGTTGTCCTTTGAAGGACAGGAATGAATTTAGTAAGCTTAAGGAATTACTGCGGTTGCGATTTGGGTCCCCTGAGACCGTTCAGTCGTTGAACTATGCGTTCTACTCACGAGAGCAACTTGAGGGTGAGAGTCTCACTGATTTCAGCCGAACAATTATGCGGTTGTATGATAGGATGGAGTCCATGGCCACTGATTCTAAAGAAAAGGCAGCTTTGAATCAGCTGAGGGAAGGTGCCCTCAAAGAACAATTTGTTAGGGGAGTTACAGACCCCTCAGTTCGTAGAGAACTACGCCGTCTCGTAGTTGACCATCCTAAATCAACATTCTTTGATTTGAGAAATCTTGCCCTGAAGCTGTTCCAAGATGTAGATAGACTGCCAAATTGCAAAAGTTCTAGTGACCCAGTATGTTCCGTAGATCAAACAGATCACATGATCAGTAGGGCCAGCTGTGGAGACTTGGCTAGCACTAAGGCATTGGGTGACCTGGTTGAAAGTCAGAAAGGCCTCACTACCACCATAGATAAATTAGTGCAGCAACAAGCTGTAATGATGCAACAGCAGAGTGCTGTATTACAGCAATTAACAGCCAATAATGATTGCCTTCAGCGTTTGGCTAGTGCTATAGAGAAGGGACAGAGGGGTTTCCCCAAGTCTAATGTAACATGCTCGTTTTGCAAAAAGCCTGGTCATGCCATGGACAACTGCTACAAGCGAAGAAATATGCTTGAAAGAAAGGGCAAACAGCCCACAGTGGAACCTAGCCCCACTTGCAATGGCGAGTCGGGAAAAGGTATTCCTCCGCCATAGAGGGCGCTATGTCGGGGGGTGATCCCGAGCCCACAAACCAAACAGATGGTGTTGAACCTCTAAGTTTGGACAGACTCATTTCAGCAGATGAAAGGAAAAAGCTCATTGCGAGCTCTCCTTCTGCTAGTATTCTGATAGCTGGGGCTCGGGCAAATTGTGTGTTGGATACGGGTGCCGTTACTTCCTTGGTGTCTGCCAAATTTTATCGTGAACAATTGTCCAAGAAATTAGGAGAATTAGATGATGTGGGGGAATTTGTGAAACTAGTTGGCGTAAATGGCCAATCTGTCCCAGTAGATGGGTATTTGGAGGCCCCAGTTGAGATTTTTGGGCAAAAGTTTGTTGCTAGCTTTCTTGTATTAAGTGATGAGGCCAATGGCAAAATCCGTGAAAAAAGTCCAGTTCTGCTAGGTTGTAATATTCTGCGAGAATTGTCATCTAGACTGAATAAATTTAGGAACTTGGAGTTGAGTGAGGATTTAGGGCTAGCATTGCAGTGGTTTAATTCAGTTGAGAACCCTGAAAGAGGGGTCAGTGAGTCAGGTTGCCAGGAAAGTAATGTAACACCTGTAGTTTTTGAGGTGTGTGCCAGTGAGCACACCATTATACCTGCAAGGTCTGTTGGGGCCGTGCGTTGTAATTTGAGTGACCCTCGTGTCACTGTTGCGGAGAAGTCCGTGTTGGTGCAATCATGTTCTCCTGTGTCGGTGATTGGTGATGATGAATCTTCACCAAACACCTTTAAAGTGTTAGATGGGGTCCAACGGGTGGATGAGGGCCCAATTTCGGTGTTAGTGGCAAACACAAATCCTGAGCCATTAGTTATCCCTGCACTTGTTAAAGTAGCAGAGGCAGTGGAGGTGGAGGTGACGGAACAAATTTTGTTGGATAGTTGTGATGTTGGCTATGAAGTTTCCGTTCACCAAGTTTTTGTTGACCATAGGCACAATGAGGGGCCTGGTGTGGATTTGCATGAGTGTAGTGATGTCAATAATGACAATCCGAGTAGCAAATCAAGAGAATTGTTTACATTCTCAGATGGGTCGACGTATTTTTTACCTCCTGGTCTTAGTCTTGGGGAGTTGGGAGCCACTGATGCTGAAGCAGCAGCTAGGTTAATACAGAAGCATGAGAAAGCATTTTCCTTAGGACCATTTGACTTGGGATGTTGTGATTTAATCCCTCATGAGATTAAGGTCTGTGATGATAAACCTATAAATCTGCCATATCGTCGCATAGTTCCAAGTCAGGCTGCTGAAGTTAAGAAATTGTTGCAAGACTTATTGGACCAAAATGTGATACAGAAATCCAAGAGTCCATATGCCAGTCCTGTTGTTTTGGTGAGAAAGAAGAATGGGCAGTTAAGATTATGTATAGATTACAGGTGCCTGAATGCAAAGACGAAGAAAGATGCATTCCCTCTCCCTAGAATAGAGGAGACGTTAGAGTCTTTGGGTGGGTCCCGACTCTTCTCATCATTGGATCTGGCGCATGGATACTTTCAAGTAGCCATGCACCAGGATTCTATACATAAGACTGCTTTTCGGGTTCCATGGGGCCTATATGAGTTTTTAAGACTCCCCCAAGGGCTTGTTAATAGCCCAAGTACTTTTCAGCGCATCATGGAGTCGATATTTGCAGATATGAATCTTTCTGAATTGGTTTTGTACTTGGATGACTTGCTTGTATTTTCTACGACAGTGGAAGAACACCTAGATAGATTGGGCAAAGTATTTGTCAGACTGGAACAGTTTGGTTTGAAGCTAAATGGTTCGAAGTGTCAGTTATTCCAGGCTTCTGTGTCTCATTTGGGTCACATTGTGAGTGACCGAGGAGTTTCTGTTGACCCTGGTAAAGTTGATCATGTTCGTAATTGGCCAGTCCCTGCCAATAGGGAACAATTGCGGTCATTTCTTGGGCTTGCGTCCTACTATAGGCGTTATGTTAAGGACTTTTCGAAGATAGCGGGTCCCTTGCATGCATTGAGCGGTAAGGCAGAAGTAAAAGTAGGGAACCCCACTGGATCCCTGCCTTGGTCAGATGAAGCAGATCAAGCTTTCAATGAGCTTAAGCAGGCGCTCTGTAGTACCCCAGTTTTAGCCTATCCGAGGTTTGATCGTGATTTTGTAGTAGAGGTTGATGCCTCTCTGAAGGGACTAGGGGCATGTCTGTCACAATATGATGATAGTGGGAATTTGCACCCTGTGGTCTACGCCAGTCGTTGTCTGAGGGGGGCTGAGAAGGGATATTCTGATTTGTCCAGCTTTAAGCTGGAGTTACTTGCTCTTAAGTGGGCAGTCTCCGAAAAGTTTCGGGAGTATTTGTTGGGTCGCCACACCACAGTGTGGACTGATAACAATCCCTTAGCCCACTTCCAGACAGCTAAATTGGGGGCCACAGAGCAGCGATGGGTCGCTCAGCTTTCAGTTTTTGATCTTGAGATCAGGTATAGGTCAGGCCGTTCAAACAAATGTGCGGACGCGCTTAGCCGCTGTCCACCCAGTATGTCTGTGTCTGAGACGACGGACATTTTGCAGACCGTTACTCAGTGCACTCCTTTGCCCCACTCATTGCGCCTTGTTCAGACAACTGAATGTATTCAGATACGAGAATTGATGGAGGATGTAGAATCTCCAGTACTGGCCTCTTCAGTGTTGCCATCATACTCATTTGAGGATTTAGCCTCTATACAAAAGGGAGATGATTCACTTGGGGAAGTGTGGCAGTTGTGGGAGCGTAAATGGGATCCTGGTCAAGGTGGCTTAAATTCCAGCCAGAACACACAAGGAATTAAATCTTGGTTGCGTGAGTGGCCCAGGATTGTTGAGCAACATGGAGTTTTGTATAGAGTAGTTGGTGATGTTGATTCTGGTAAGACATTCCAGTTATTGGTACCTAAGCAGCTCCAGTCTGATATTATTAAAGCTGCGCATGACCAATGGGGTCACCGAGGAGTTGGGAGGACACTTGGGTTGATCAAGAAACGCTGTTTTTGGCCTAGTATGACTCTTCATGTTAAGGAGCACATTCAAAAGTGTTTTCATTGTACGGTAACCAAGGCAACTACACCAGTGGTCCGACCCCCAATGCGACATCTCCTGGCATTCCAGCCCCTGGAATGTTTGGCTATAGACTTTCTGAAGTTAGATCAAGGCCATGGTAACATAGAAGATGTGTTGGTTATGACCGACGCCTTCACAAAGGTTGCATTGGCAGTCCCCTGTAGAAATCAGACTGCAGAGGTGGTGGCCCAGGTTCTTCACGACCATTGGTTCGTACACTATGGTATACCTACCCGGATCCACTCGGATCAAGGTAGAAATTTCGAGAGTCGCCTTATCCAAGAATTATGTGATCTATATGGAGTAACAAAAACTAGAACCAGCCCTTACCATCCTCAAGGAAATGGACAGACAGAGCGGTTCAATAAAACGCTCTGTGGTCTCATTAAGTCTGTGGATCTCAAGAACCGCAGAAAATGGCCAAAACTCCTTCCGCACTTAGTGTTTGTTTACAACAGCACGCCACACTGTATAACTGGTTATGCCCCTTATACTTTGATGTTTGGCAGGGAGCCATCTATCCCTTTAGATCACTTGCTTGCCAATACACATAAGAACTGGGATGAAGACACTATCCAACAGCGAGCTAAGTTTATCCAGAAGACACATGCAGTTGCTAGGGACCGATTAACTAAGGCCGCAGAGAGAAATAAGAGGCAATATGATCAGCGAGCACATGCGGAACCTCTCCCAGTGGGTACTAGGGTATTGCTTAAGAAGTGCCATTTCACTGATAGGCATAAACTTAGTGATAATTTTGATAGTGAGCAGTATGTGGTGGTTAGGCATAATTCCCATGGGGATGTGTATGCTGTGAGACCTATTACAGGTGGAACAGAAAAATGGCTCAACAGAAAAATGATCATTGTGGACCCCAGGGGCGAGTTGCCTGAACCTACAAGTAGGACCCCATTCCAGAATCTCCCTGTGTCGGATGATTCCTCAGATGAGGATAGTGAGTCCAAGTCAGAAAGTTCGGATGATGAAGTGTTGGTGTCACTGCCCCCGTTGTTTAAACAAGCAGTACCCCAGCAGATACATGGTGATGTGCCACAGCCAGAGCCGGCCGTGCACAAACCAGTTGTGAGACGTTCAAAACGGCTAAGGAAGAAGAAACGGATGGGCCAATGGCCGAATGAGATAACTTAGAATGATGGAGATGAACCGGATAGGAGGCTGCCTGCTTCATGCTTGTGATGCGGGACATGGTTGTTACCACCTCATTGACTGTTCATTATCCATCATCCATTTCTACAAGATTTGTAGTTTGATACCTGTTTATGATAACTATTTGGCAGGATGCCAGTATTTATACTTGTACATGTGTTTAAGTATTGTTCTTTTGTGAGCAGAATAGGACAAATCTAATCTATACTGATAATTAATCATGATGCTAGTGTTTTTCACCAGGTCACGCCTTTGTCACATGTTCTGGAAGCTAACGCTTATATTGCCATTTTTGTGCACACATTTTTATTAGTATTATGTCAGAGCAAAGACATGTATTTTTATTTGGACACTCATTTGTTGCGCGACTGTCCAGGGAGGCCCAGAGATGCCATCAATCAGTTTGTGATCTTATTGGTGTGCAGGATGTTTGCACTCTGTTTGCAGAAGGCCATCCAGGTCTTTCTTATGAGAGAATATTCTCAAGTTCAGATCATTATCTGAAAGAGCTGAAAAAGAGACAAATTGATGTTTTAATTATTGACATGGGCACGAATGACCTATGTAATCAAGAGGGTACCCCTGCAGTTTTGCTGCAGAATACATTTAAATTCCTTGATTTGCTTAAGGCCCAGGGGATTAATCCCCAACGTGTTGTATTATTATCTGTTGTGCAACGCACACAAATTACAAGGTATGGGCAGGTTGATGTTGCCACATTCAATCACCGGGTCAAGCGAGTAAATACTCTTTTTGCAAGAGAATGTAAGGACTACCCTATTGTATGCCAGTATTCGCAAAGAAGAGTGAATTATCCTAAATATGTATGTGAAGATGGATGTCATTTGACTAGAGAGGGAATGACAAAATATTGTCGTGGACTTAAAGAAGTCATTTACAGATATGTCTTATGATTGTGTAAAGACAGAACCTTCTATATCAGCTTTTAATTGTACTTTGTGTAAATCGATGCTTTATTGTATGGATATTTGAAATTGCAAGCTTAGAGCATGTATTTTGATTTTGCATAAAATCTGAAACCTGTTTGTTTCACTTGGACATGTGAAAAGTTACATGTTACATGTAACATGTGTTTATATGCTCATGTTGTGTTGTGATTAGTGATGTTTGCTTTATTTACATGTGTAAATAGAGACAGGGTATTACCCACATCAATGGTCACTAATGCAAGTTGTGTTATGTGTAGATCCATGTATTCTACATGTATTGTTAATGTTGTTAAAAGAAATGTTATTGTTGACTTTGAAAGCCTCCCACACAAAAATATTCTATAGAACTCTATAAAAAAAATATCTATAGAATTTCTATAGAAAAACTCTCTGTCAACCTCTATGGGTTTGTATAGATTTGGTTCTAAAGAAACCCTATAGAAGTTGTATAGAATACGTATAGAGATTCTAAAGAAATCTGTATAGAATTTTTGCCCATTTTCTTTAGAGTTTCTTTAGATTTTCTATAGAATGCATCTGGATTTGCATGAAAGATGCTACTGAATGTTAAAGAATTCCCATAGAGGTTCTATAGAGCCTCCATAGAGGTTCTATAGAACCTCGAAAGAGATTCTATAGAGCCCCTATAGAGATTCTATAGAGCCTTAGAGGTTCTATAGAACCTCGATAGAGTTTCTAAAGAGCCCCTATAGAGGTTCTATAGAGCCTTAGAGGTTCTATAGAACCTCGATAGAGTTTCTAAAGAGCCCCTATAGAGGTTCTATAGAGCCTCTATAGAGGTTTGATAGATATTCTATAGAGCTCCTATAGAGCCTCTATAGAGGTTATATAGAACCTTGATAGAGATTCTATAGAGCCCCTATAGAGATTCTATAGAGGTTCTGTAGAGCTTCCATAGAGGTTCTTTAGAGCCCCATAGGGTTTCTATAAAGCTCCTATGAGGGTTTTATAGGGTGCACTTGAAGTTGAATTTATCATCACATATACTAAAACTCGAAAAAAAACAACTTTTAAAAGTACACATACTTCCAGCCACATCATTTTTATTGCTTTTAAAACGGGTTCAAATCCATTCTATTGTTTTGCTGTAAAACAAATTATCTCAATGTCTCCTGCAATCTGAGTGACCTGTGGGAAATGGGCAAAGGCGGAATGGACTGTAAAACATTATTACAGTACAAAAACATCTAATGGAAAACTGTCTAAAATCTCCTATTCTATCTCTGAGAAAAAAGGTGTACTCTTTTTTAGTGTAAGGGAAACAACCTTTGGAGGAGGGCCAGCAAATCTTTAGACAACCATATTGCAAATTGATTATTTTCCACATACAATAAAACTAGTAATTACATGTACATGCACATAATTTGATTTCGTCCTTTACAAGTTGCAACATCATCGTATTGTGTCAATAGGATTAGTAAAAACAATTACAAATATAATTCTAATTTGTTTCCATGCAGCTGGAAATTACACTTTAAACAACACATAGATATATTTGTTTTGGCACTAGTATAAATTATGCCAATCTTATCAATCAATCTTATCTTATCAATCTTATTCAATGTTTTTCATGCATTTTAAATTTAGTGCAAGTCTTTTTTTTTCTTACACGTAAATACATGTACAAAAATCCCCCACTTTGTACAAATGAAATCAAGCTTACAGAATTACATCTATGTGTTTCAATCCTTTTTATACAATTTTCATTTTCTAAAAGAATTAGAACTGTGTTGAAATTGTTTATTTTGAGCTAATGAAAAATTATGTTTTCCGTATTGTGCATCAATACATTCATTGTGTTATTCGTGTAACGTATAATTTTTTTCCTTCTCCGCTGACATTAGCTAATTTTTGAAGGGTTCGATAACTATAAAGTATAAAGAAATAAAAACATTAAATAAAAACAACTTTAAATTGTGTCTAACTTCACCAAAAGATGTTTTTATTTCCTTTATAGTTATCGTACCATTCAAATTACGATCTTTGATATGATTTTAGGACATTTTGATATTTTATACCGTACAATTGATTTTTTCATGCCTAAAATTTAGTCAAAGGAATTTGATGTTTGTCAAAAACCTGTGCGAGTTTCAGTTTCATCAAGACGTGGTGGCTTGCTGATATTTCTGGACCAACCCCGAACTTTCATCTGCTGCATGGTGTCAGGCTGCTTGAACTTCGAAGTGTGTACCTCAACCATGTCAATGCTCTTTTTGGTCCTCCCAACGTGAACTTTGAAGCTGTTTCTCCAAGCCTTTCTGTTTCAAATAAAAATAAATACCTCGATTGTTATGGAACGTAAATAAATAAAGGGAAATATAATTAGGCATATGTAGGCCCTAGGCGTACTAGGTACTTACTAACCCAAATTTCATAGGACTTTGAAATGCAAAAGAAATACAGATTTATAGGCAAAAATATCATGATGGTACTTAGTACAGTTTAGACTTTAGCCTAGTAAAAAATTCCTAGATATACGGTGGTGCCCACTTTAACTTACACACCTGACTTAGAAAACATCTAATCGCCCACAGGAAGATCAAAATTGTTTTGGACTCATTTTTTGGAAGCTTTTCCGGCAGAAGATTTTAAAATGGTCGGCATAAGCCCTATTGTATCAATAACGGTAACAAGAGGAACAATTTGCACTGACGGCTATCGCTGTGCACTACCTGACTACCGTGTCACCCATGCACGGCTGTGCATATGGGTCATGGCAAGGTTAGCCGAAATGCCGAATGAAATTTTAGGCCTACAGTGGCAGGTAATAAAAACACTTACCATGTTCCCAAACTGTATATTGTGCGGCTGTAAACTCTCCCCTTTTCCAGCACAACTCAAAAATCTTCTCACGGCCAGATCGGGATTCTTTGGAATCTTGCAATGTTGCATTTACTTCTTCGCGCGATCGTCAACGGATTTCATTCAAATAAACCACAACTCAGATTTTTCACTGGTGTTCATCACACACGTAAACACACCCACACTGCAGCGCGTGATGGGTACCAGCGACCGGAAGGGACTGGTTGTGTAATACTATACTATTCCCACACACAGCACGAGGTCACTTGCTTACAAGGCACGTAGCATGTACATGTACATGTACACTGTGCACATTGTACACGCGTGTACGACGTAGTTAGTTGCGGGGACGCGATGGTAAAATACACCCTCGACCCCATTAAATTCGCATGTAATCATTGATCTCCATTAGAAAGTCTTTCTAATGGAGATCAATGCATGTAATATACGTGACGAACCTTCCGTGAATTTGGATACTACGAACGTAAAGTTGCGCTCAGTGTACATGTGGGTGCATGTATGTCTATGTGTATTGTTCATGTACACAAGTACTGTACGTCAAAAATAGTGGTATGGGGTAGTACATGATGTAGTTGACATAATTTTCGAGGCGTCGGCGGACAAAACACGAATGGTCGGACAACTTGTCATCAAGTGTAATTTCTATTGAGCTAATTATGACGACCCCTACCAATTATAAGAAGTGTAAATTATATAGAACAATTGGCTCTAATTGAAGTTTATATAATATTCTACATAACGTGTACATGCATGTATACATTTCAATAGACTGCTCAAGTTTATAGATCGAGTTCTATATAGGCCTAGAAAGACATTCTGAATCACTCAATTAGGCTGTCTGCATAATTATGTCTCTATAGAATTGAAGGGAACTCATTCTATAGAACTTCCGATAACCTGAAAAATGTACATTCTATAGAACTTCTATAGCATTCTATAGAAAGAAAAAAATTCTATAGAGTTCTGAAACAGATTTTTATAGAACCCATACAGCTCTATACAGCTGTATAGAACTCTATATAAGTTTCTATAGATTTGTATAGAATATTTTTGTATGGGCTTATTTGAGTGCGGGGTTGAATGTTTTCAAATCTGTAACAATTATTGCCGCAGCCCTGATTCAAATACTCTAATGTGAATTTTAATTTGTGAAATCGGATAACATGTGGTTGGGACCACTCGGGTCGCGTGGTTTTAAAGTAGGGAATTTGTGGGGATCTGCGCTTTGCCCGCCCCCATATATCTTATGTTATCCTCATTATAATATGCAAATTAGTGTTTCCGGTTCGAGGAAATGACTTGTCACACAGTAACTTAGAATAAGTCCCTCATAGAAAATAGGGCTCCGGGATAATTTCTCTTTTATTAAACTCATCATTCTATAATTGTACTATTACATATTAATACAAAGCTATTATACAACATCCTTTGTATTAAGTAACTTAATATTTATCTTGGGGTAAATTATTGTCTTATTTTAATGACGGCGCAGTAATATGTTTGTTTGCCTTCGGGTGATGTGTCGGCGTACAGGCGCGAAACCACTCACTTTCTGTGGAGTTGTCAAACTTGCAACTTTTGGTGCATTATTTTGCATCTTTGTGCATGCTCTTTGAGCATGGATAGGCCGTGAAGCCTCTGTGGTTATGTAGGCAACACCTTCCAGAACGTGTGGTGAGTGCCCTTTTGTTGTAAATTGATGAAGAAAGTGTGATTTGGCATGTTTTAGGCGATGACATTATGTTTGTTTATGGCCGTTGTTAGCCATATTTGTGTGTGTGTGACCATTCACGTACACTACAGTACACTGTGTATGTACTGTTTCTATGCAGCCATTGTATTGCACGCATGTAATGCTGCGTGTAGTGTATTAATTGTACACAGTGAACCTGACCTTTGACCGCCTATGTATACACTGCACACACTGTATCACTGACCACTGTACACATTTTTAGTTGCCGTTCTGTTTTTTGTCTCGTTTTACCTGCAGACACTTACTACCCCAGGGATCTTGATCTTGTTCTTGTTTTCATCTTGTTTGAGATCTTGTCTTAAATCTTGATCTTGACATCATTTTATTTGGGGGTTGGAGGAGAGCTTCATTCTTCTTCTTCCGGTTGGCTGCTATTGATTATTGAACTGTGATTGATTCCTTGATTTCTCCAATCTTCAAATGAACACACTGATTGACTGAATAAATTCTTCTATTGATTAACTGAAATTCAACTTCATCTGTCTCTGTGTCTCCTAATTACTGATGATTGACTTCACTGATCCCAATTAACTTTGTGATGAGCCCCATCTCGTATGCTGTGAAACCGCAGCACTGGTGAAATCACTACATTAATTACTTCATTCATTCAATGCGCGGTATTTTTGAACGTTTGAGGGCGCTTCGAATTACTTCCGGGGGTCATTTGACAATGCCTTGTTCTTGTGTACCGCTGTGTCAGAATACAACTCGTACATGTCGTAGTAAAAATATACACTTCTATCATATCCCAAAAGACAAAATTGTCCGTAAATGACCTCTGCTCAATTGACAATTAACGGGACCGTACCCCCGGAAGTAAATAAAGTTGTACACATAACAGCGCCCTCATGCGTTCAAAAATACCGCGCATTATTAAGGCACCATACAAAAATACAATAAAAATTACTCTACATGCAAAACTATAAACTATAGCATGATTAAAAGCCCAGGCAGCCTGTCAAACGGCGCCCTCTATTAGAATATTCTACAGATTTCTGTTAGGAGGGAAGAATACAGGGCAAGAGGCGTGTTTACCTGGCTCCGCCCCTTCTCCATTCTCTCCTTGGTGTCCAGACAGTGTACTTCCTTCCTCAGCGATGGTCGGCTGGTTCCCCGTGATGGCGTTCTCGTTGTTCAGACTCCACTGGGAGTTCTTGTAAGACTGTGAGCTCTGGCGACCGGCGTTAGAGACGACGGTTCCCGTGTCCATGGCACTGGTCTGCTCAGACTCTCTCACGGCAGCCGCTGTTTGATCAAAAAAGCGAATATAGACAGTGGAGGGTATGGTTCTGTACTCAACTTTTACATCTGGGGTTCACAGTTCGAATCCCATCAAGTGCTCTTTGATAGGTGGATTGGCTTTTTTACAGCCCAGTTTTCATCACAGGTTTCCATGCCTTTAGAAACCCTATTTTGGCTAGGAACCTTCCTGAATCTGCCAGAGTCCAACACTGTGCAGTATCCCTATGGCACATTCTGTAACCCTAACCCCCTGGGCATTTTGTCTAGGAACCTTCCTGAATCTGCCAAAGTCCAACACTGCAGTATCCCTACGGCACATTCTGTAACCCTAACCCATGGACCCTTTGGCTAGGAACCTTCCTGAATCTGCCCAAGTCCAACACTGTGCAGTATCCCTATGGCACATTCTGTAATCCTAAACCCCTGGGAATTTTGGCTAGGAACCTTCCTGAATCTGCTTAGGTCAAACACTGTGCAATATCCCGATGGCACATTATGTAACCCTAACCCTCTGGCTGTCTGTTGAAACCTGAGACAATTAAGGAGATTTGAATGGGATTAGTCAACAGAATGTTGCTTTTTTGAATAGCTGGACAGGCTGATGACACCTGTTGACTTTCCACTCATTCAACCTGTGTCTTCTAATGTTTGTTATGGATGTCACATGCTGGTCATAATTCCTCATACAGTATATTAGTACATCATCTCTGTGTGTACTGAAAGTTGCAATACTGAAAGTGAAATATATTTGGATCAAAGAAATTTTTAATAGGGCAAAAGTCATTCCCATTGTGTGATGTACATTAGAACAATGTGGTTTTGTTTCCCTGTCTCAAGTAAAATAAGAGCTCCATGCGGCTTATGTTTCTATAAGTGGTTGTAAATAATTCAGTTCAGTGTCTTTTAAATTTATAAAAGAAAAAATGAAAGTGGAAGATGGAAAGTGGAAGAAATTGTTTGTTTTTATACATGTACTTTTGATTAGTTAAAAATCTGGACTTCACTGTGAGTACAAATTGTGATGCATGTATATTAAACAGTCATTCTTCCTAAAGGTTGCATCAGTGTTTCACCACATTATCAGTCAATGTAACATTAACATGTAGGCCTCGGAAAACAGGCTGGTTTATATGTGGATATTGAGGCTGCAGTGGAGTGTGGAACTGTAGTGGATTCTGAGGGTGCAGTGGAGTGTGGAACTGTAGTGGATTCTGAGGGTGCAGTGGAGTGTGGAACTGTAGTGGATTCTGAGGGTGCAGTGGAGTGTGGAACTGTAGTGGATTATGAGGGTGCAAATCATTAAGGCAGGAACACAGGTAGCTGCATCTATCTGGACAGTTTGATCTGAAAATCAAACAAAATGGCAAATTGGACAGATGAGGAAAATGGCATCTTCAGAGCTTATGAAGATTTGCAGCGACATTACAATAGAGATACTCAGATATATATGAACACGGTGAATTATGTGGTACCATTTGGTCTGCTTATGAATGTCATCTTCCTGTATGTCATTGCACGTGTTAAATCCATGCACTCCATCATCAATGTCTACTTGGGCAACTTAGCAGTGGCTGACAGTATCATACTGATCGCATTTATAATACGCTTGAACATGACAGACATTATTGTCATCTCTGCTTGTCTTTTCATCGTTTTTATCGGTCACTTTTCATCATATGGTTTTGTAACCGCTCTGGCATTTGAGCGATTCTTTGCCATACGACAACCGATAACATTCAGAGCTACAGCCAGTAAATGTCGAGCTGCTAAGATATCAGCTGCTGTATGGCTGATTGCAATTCTCATGGGGATACCTCTACACTGATCCATAGATTGGAGTGATTCTCTTGGGTACATGTATTTCATTTTGTATACACTCATGTATGCAATCCTTGTATTGATCAACCTTGTACTGTACATTTACATACTATTGAAAGTACGACAGCCACAATCACTGCATTCAACACGACAGAACCAATTTGGAAGAGTAGTTGTCATGCTACTTTTAAACACAGTCATGTTTTTTGCATGTAATTTAGTTAATCTTGCTTTAGGCATCAAATATTTGATACTATTTCATGAAGAATCAAACCTATCTCCTGTTGACTGGATCAAACAGGTTGATGCACAGATCCACCTAAAACTTGCAAACATCATACTTCTATTAATTAATAGCTCCATTAATCCCCTGATATTCAGTGGGACAAATTCAGATTACAGAGCAGCCTTTGTAAAGGCTTTTGCTTTTCTCAACTGTGCAAGATATTGCTATGGAAACAGTCTGACACAACAGCAGTCAAATGAACAAATTGCACTGCACAATATTGCCAGGAAAGCAGCAAACAGTGACGCCTCACAAGGGCCAATAGATCACATCTCAGTGGAAGTTCCTCCCCAAGAACCAGCAAACAGTGACGCCTCACAAGGGCCAATAGATCACATCTCAGTGGAAGTTCCTTCCCAAGAACCAGCAAACAGTGACGCCTCACAAGGGCCAATAGATCACATCTCAGTGGAAGTTCCTCCCCAAGAACCAGCAAACAGTGACGCCTCACAAGGGCCAATAGATCACATCTCAGTGGAAGTTCCTCCCCAAGAACCAGCAAACAGTGACGCCTCACAAGGGCCAATAGATCACATCTCAGTGGAAGTTCCTCCCCAAGAACCAGCAAACAGTGACGCCTCACAAGGGCCAATAGATCACATCTCAGTGGAAGTTCCTCCCCAAGAACCAGAAAACAGTGACGCCTCACAAGGGCCAATAGATCACATCTCAGTGGAAGTTCCTCCCCAAGAACCAGCAAACAGTGACGCCTCACAAGGGCCAATAGATCACATCTCAGTGGAAGTTCCTCCCCAAGAACCAGCAAACAGTGATGCCTCACAAGGGTCAATAGATCACATCTCAGTGGAAGTTCCTCCCCAAGAACCAGCAAACAGTGACGCCTCACAAGGGCCAAAAGATCACATCTCAGTGGAGGTTCCTCCCCAAGAACCAGCAAACAGTGACGCCTCACTAGGGCCAATAGATCACATCTCAATGGAAGTTCCTCCCCAAGAACCAGCAAACAGTGACGCCTCACAAGGGCCAATAGATCACATCTCAGTAGAAGTTCCTCCCCAAGAACCAGCAAACAGTGACGCCTCACAAGGGCCAATAGATCACATCTCAGTGGAAGTTCCTCCCCAAGAACCAGCAAACAGTAACAGCTCTTAAATGTCAATGGATCAATAGACCCTCAACTGAATAAATTGGCCCTCATACTGGTATTACATGTATGTTTGTATATAGGCACTATATTGTGCATATATCTTTTGCCTTTAAGAGATAAGAGCTGTTATTCAAATCAGAAACTTTGCAGACTAAACAATGCAGGGTTTAAAAGAGAAACAAGGAAATAAGGGAAGATAATTTTTTTCCAAAACGAAAGTCGGATCCATGAAACTGAATATGATATGCAGTTCCTGTCATCCGATGCTCAAGCTGGTATATAATGTTTTCAAGTGTGTATTTGTGTGAAAAGGTCATGGCTTCACTGCATCCTCATTTGCATAATTGTACATAAGGTCATGTAAATATAGGCAGTGTAAACCATACAGAAATTGTGCAGTCATCGATCCAGGAACTTTGGCAGAACTTTCAAAAAGTGGAACATTTTGACACACAAATTTTCAAATTGTGCTTATACTTCTGAAGTAATGACTGTCACTGCTCTTCTGTAGTTTGAACTTTTCCCATCTAAAAAAAGTCAAATTTAGAAGTTGTCAAGATGTCTCTATGATGGTTTCCTTGGAGACATAATCCTGAAAAAATTGCATTTTTTGGTAAAAATTCTGTAAATTGTGTATAGTTCATTTTTATTCAATCCAGGAATTTGTATGATTATTTGCAGCGTCCGGATGAAATTGTGAATTGCAAGGCCTTCAGCTTGGCCAATCCCAAAGGAAATCATTGATTTGTTATCAAATAAAGTTGGAACCAAATTGAAGAATTGGAATTCTCTGCAGAGAACTTGAAATATAAACGTTTTTGTCTGTTTGACATACATGTAAGAATATTGAATGTAATTACAAGCTACGTGCCCATGATGCACTTGATAATTGGCTCCACTAACCCCGCCCCCATCCTCCCTCCCGATTATAATAATAATAACAATTATTTTCACAAAAAGATCAAAGTGCTGCACAGAATATTTGGAGGAACAAATAGACAAAGACAGGGGTTATGAGAACAAGAATGTTTGAAGACGTTTCCTGAAAATAGTGATAGAAGGAGCATTCCTGATGTTGATGGGGACAGAGTTTCACAGTTTGGGAGCAGCTATAGAAAAACGATTTACGTGTATCTCTGAAAGATTTTGAAACTGTAGGAATAGACAGAAGAAGTTAAGTATAATTATTATGATCTTAACATTTAGGAAGACTTCAGAATAATCAGTCATTTTTGTAAGTTAATAACCCCCCATGAGTATTAATTCCACATACAGTATTGTAGTACATCATCTCTGTGTGTACTGAAAGATGCAATACTGAAAGTGAAAGGTAATTGGATCAAAGAAATTATTTAATAGGGTTAATATATTCCCATTGTCTGATGTACAGTAATAGAACAATGTGGTTTTGTTTCCCTGTCTCAAGTAATATAAGAGCTCCCTGCATGTACTGTTTCTTTAAGTGGTTATAAATATTCAGCTGCTGTCTTTTAAATTGGCAAAAGTAAAATTGAAAGTGAAGATAATTTGATCTTAGAAATTGTTCGTTTTACTTTTGATCAGTGAAAAAACTGGACTTCACTGTGAGTACAAATTGTGATGCATGTAGTTTAAGAAGTCATTCGTCCTAAAGGTTGCATCAGTGTTTCACTACATTATCAGTCAATGTAACATAAATTTTACATGTAGGCCTCGGATAATATTCTGGTTTGTATATGTGGATGTTGAAGGTGCAGTGGAGCGTGGAACTGTAGTGGATGTACATGTAAGGATGCAGATCATTAAGGCAGGAACACAGGTAGCTGCATCTATCTGGACAGTTTGATCTGAAAATCAAACAAAATGGCAAATTGGACAGATGAGGAAAATGATATCTTCAGAGCTTATCAAGAATATGAGCAACATTACAATAAAAGTGCTCTGATATGGCAGAACTTTGTGAATTATGTAGCACCATTTGGTCTGCTTATGAATGTCATCTTCCTGTATGTCGTTGCACGTGTTAAATCCATGCACTCAATCATCAATGTCTACTTGGGCAACTTAGCATTGGCTGACAGTATCATACTGATCGCAGTTATAATTGACGTGAACAATGCAGACAATTACACTGTCCTTACTGGTTTGAACTCCATTGTTAACATCAGTAGCCTTTCATCATATGGTTTTGTAACAGCTCTGGCCTTTGAGCGATTCTTTGCCATACGACAACCGATAACATTCAGAGCTACAGCCAGTAAATGTCGAGCTGCTAAGATATCAGCTGCTGTATGGCTGATGGCATTCGTCATCGCGATAACTTTACGCAGCTCCAAAGAATGGAGTGGTATTGGGTTTCTTATTTCTTATACACTCCTAAATGCAATCATCGTATTTATCAACCTTGTATTGTACATTTACGTACTATTGAAAGTACGACAGCCACAACCACTGCATTCAACACGACGGAGCCATTTTGGGAGAGTATTTACCATGCTTCTTATTAACACAGTTGTGTTTTTTGCCTGTAATGCAGCTTCTGTTGCTGTAGGCATTAAAGCACTGACACTACAACCTGAAGCACCAAACCTCTATACTGTTGACAGGATCAAACAGACTGAGGCACTGATCGACCTAGTACTCACAAACGAAATCCTCATATTAATTAATAGCTCCATTAATCCCCTGATATTCAGCGGGACAAATTCAGATTACAGAGCAGCCTTTGTAAAGGCTTTTGCTTTTCTCAACTGTGCAAGATGTTGCCATGGAAACAGTCCAACCCAACAGCGCCAAAATGAACAAATTGCACTGCACAATATTGCCAAGAAAGCAGCAAACAGTGACGCCTCACAAGGGTCAATAGATTACATCTCAGTGGAAGTTCCTCCCCAAGAACCAGCAAACAGTGACGCTTCACAAGGGCCAATAGATCGCATCTCAGTGGAAGTTCCTCCACAAGAACCAGCAAACAGTGACGCCTCACAAGGGCCAATAGATCACATCTCAGTGGAAGTTCCTCCCCAAGAACCAGCAAACAGTGACACATCACAAGGGCCAATAGATCACATCTCAGTGGAAGTTCCTTCCCAAGAACCAGCAAACAGTGATGCCTCAAAAGGGCCAATAGATCACATCTCAGTGAAAGTTCCTCCCCAAGAACCAGCAAACAGTGACGCCTCACAAGGGCCAATAGATCACATCTCAGTGGAAGTTCCTCCCCAAGAACCAGCAAACAGTGACGCCTCACAAGGGCCAATAGATCACATTTCAGTGGAAGTTCCTCCCCAAGAACCAGCAAACAGTGACGCCTCACAAGGGCCAATAGATCACATCTCAGTGGAAGTTCCTCCCCAAGAACCAGCAAACAGTGACGCCTCACAAGGGCCAATAGATCACATCTCAGTGGAAGTTCCTCCCCAAGAACCAGCAAACAGTGACGCCTCACAAGGGCCAATAAATCACATCTCAGTGGAAGTTCCTCCCCAAGAACCAGCAAACAGTGACGCCTCACAAGGGCCAATAGATCACATCTCAGTGGAAGTTCCTCCCCAAGAACCAGCAAACAGTGACGCCTCACAAGGGCCAATAGATC
This sequence comes from Astropecten irregularis, assembly GCA_963971285.1. NCBI lineage: Eukaryota > Metazoa > Echinodermata > Asteroidea > Paxillosida > Astropectinidae > Astropecten > Astropecten irregularis. The sequence continues at coordinate 5,340,535 of OZ020261.1, read as the reverse complement.
ACATCTCAGTAGAAGTTCCTCCCCAAGAACCAGCAAACAGTAACAGCTCTTAAATGTCAATTGATCAATAGGCCTAGATCCTCAACTGAATAATTTGGCCCTCATACTGGTATTACAATTACATGTATACATGTTTGTATAGGCACTATATTGTGCGTATCTTTTGCCTTTAAGAGATAAGAGCTGTTATAAGTTAAAATCAAAAACTTTGTGCAGATTAAACAATGCACTGGGTTTAAAAGAGAAACAAGGAAATAGGGGAAGATATTTTCCCCAAAATGAAAGTAGAATCCATGAAACTGAATATGTATATATATGCAGTTCCTGTCATCCGATGCTTAAGCTGGTATATAATGTTGTCAAGTGTGCATTTGTTTGAAAATGTCACGGTTTCACTGCCTCCTCATCATTTGCATGAATTTACATGTAATAGGTTCTGGCAAAAACAGGCTGTGTATACCAATTGTGTTTGTGCATACATCCAGGAACTTTGAAAGAACTTTGGCAGAACTTTGCCAGAGATTTGGCAGAACTTTGCCAGAGTTTTGGCAGAACTTTGGCAGAACTTTGAAAGATTTTAGAAAGAACTTCGGCAGAACTTTGGAAGAACTTTGGAAGAAATTTGGTAGGATTTTGGAAAAAGGGAACATTTTGACTCAGAAACTTACAAATTGTGCTCAAAGACTTCTGAGGTGACAAATATCAAGTACATTTTTGTTCATATTTGTTTTCTAAGTGAGAGAACGTTACCTCCAATTTTCATCAATTTCATACTGAAAAGTGCGTAAAGGATTGGGGAGATAAGTCATACAGCCTCGGCCGCCAAAATAAAAATCACCTAAAATTTAAAAAGTTCTGCTCCTACCCCACCCTTCGGCTGTTATCCGTTGGAGAGAATCACATACATGTACAATACAGTGGAACGTCGCTATAATGAACATGATGAAATCCACAGATATTGTCTGTTATAGCGGTCATTTGTTATAGCAATTGTACACAAACACTGTTTCGGTATTTGGTATGTTTTGTGTACACAAAAAACGGTAGCTAAGGATGATGTTCAGTACAGCCAAATGTTTGTTATATGTAGCAGTGTTTAATAGTGCTGTGCTTTTTATTCAGTTATAGATTAACCCACACGGCTTGAACGTTTCCGTTTACTAATTTAAAAAAAAGATTAACCGAAACCAACACCAACAAAATATGGACTCACCGTAGCTCACGTTTGGTTCATGCAAAAAGACATAACCATCGTTTATTTTCTACATTCGCCAAGTAGAAACATACAGTTCATATGAATTTCAGTCGGTTATTTTGTCCATATGGCCAGGTAGAAACACATTTTTACGAATTTAATCTGAAAATATATCGTGCAAAATCCATCCGAAAGCGACGATCACATTGAAGAAGACGTAAACAGGCAGCACGCTGTCTGGAAATTTCCATAACTACAGTACCCAAGCCCAACGTAAGCGACGATAAGTAACGTGCACAAGCGAAATACATATCAGATCTTACTCCATGTAGTCTGGAATTATTGCGCCCAATCCGTGAGCCAAATACGCTGCTAGCTTCAGTCATGTTGGCCGGAAGCGATAAGCATACATTGCACAATTTTGTGTGCAACTCGGCATAGTGCACGTGCACACAGCACAGTGAAGTTAGCACGGCCAGCACGTGTAGGCTTCATGCAGTCATGAAGGCCGGAAGTGCAGCGTACATTGTACATTATGCTGTCAAGTAGCGCTCTGGACTGCATGGATTTCGGTCGTCTTCGGTGCAGATTTTGCCGTAATAAATCTGCTTTTAACATCGCAAGCATCTACAAATTTTGCAGTAATCTGTATGTTTTGGTCGTCGCAAAAAGTAGCTCATGAGCTGCTCTGATTTTAATGTCCATACCGTCTGTCAACGCTGCTTTTATTCATCAGGCACTTTTATTCTTCACTGAGCACGCACGATCATCCCCACTAGCGCTGTCATTTTAAAGGAGATTAAATCGTATAACACTTTATTATATGTACAGTAGGCCCTATAATCTTCTTATTTTTTAATTCCGTAAACGAATATTAAATTACCCTATTTTGCACAGCACTAGTGTTTAATAATAACTGGTATAAAATGCCAAAGTGCTGCAAAGAACGTATAGACAAACAACAAGACAAAGATAGGGGTAATCATGGGAACAAATATTATCTTAATAAGTCTTTTCTTAAAAACAGTGACAGAAGGAGAATTCCTGATGTTGATAGGGACAGAGTTCCGGTCCACAGTTTGGGACCAGCTATAGAAAATGATCTATCTCTGAAAGAATTTGACCGAGTAGGAATAGACAGAAGAAGTTTATCATCAGAAGATCGGAGTCACGATCTGCCTGGTTGATATAAATTGAGTAATTGAGACAAATGGTGGAGAAATACCGTACAAGTACTTGTAGACCATGAGAAGAAGTTTGAAAGATAGACGCTGTTTGATAGGTAGCCAATGAAGTTTTGTAAGTTTTACTGTACATGTAAGCCTCTCAAGACAAAATCAATGTAAATATTTCACCTATGCATCACAGTAGCTTGTTCAACATTCTTTTTTGAAAGTCATTTTCATTGATTTTCAAGATCAAAAGCAACCAAGTCTGATGTCTTGAATGTAATGGCTATCTCTGCTCTTCTGTCGTTTGAACTTTTCTCAACTTACAAAAATCAAATTTAGGAGTTGTCAAGGCCTCTCTATGATGGTTTCCTCGAAGACGCATTCCTGTAAAATTTGTATTTTTTGGGTATAAAATGTGTAATATATGTATAGTTCATATTTATTTAATCCAGGAATTTGTATGATTATTTGCAGCATCCAAATGAAATTGTAAAAAGCTTGGCCAATCCCAAAGGAAATCGTTGATGTGTAATCAAATAAAGTTGGAACCAAATTGAAGAATTGAAATTCCCTGCAGAGAACTTGAAATATAAATGCTTTTGTCTGTTTGACATACAATGTAAGAATATTGAATGTAATAACATGCTACATGCCCATGATGCACTTGATCATTGGGTCCACTAACCCCCCCCCCCCCTCCCAATTGTAATTATAATAACAGGTATTTTTTTAAAGGGATCAAAGCGCTGTACAAAATATTCAGAGAAACAAAGAGTTATGAGAACTAAAAATGGGTCATCTATACCCAGGGTCCTCTAGTCACTCTGCTCCATAGTCCCCACAACCCAGCAGTATTGGAGTACTCGTACTCGTGTTACGAGTGCAACTCGAATACATGTAAATACTCGGCACGTACTCGAGTTAAAGTACTTGAGAAAAAATTGTACTTTGCCCATAATCGATAAACCATTTTCCATGTTTTTCACGGAGTTCTCTGCAAATTTCCACTAACCGTTAACCGAAACTGAAAGGGGAAAAAAGAGGGCGAACCTTTGGCTCATGCTCAACAACCCAAAAAGTGTAAAAGCAGAATTTCTTAAGTTAGTTATTTTGACCATTTTGCCAAGTAGAAACACACTTTTCTCATACTGGATCTAAAAGAAACATTGTATGTACTGGATCTAAATGCTTGATCTGCCGTGACAAATAACATCGTAAAAAGCATTCTGACAGCGACAATCATATCTCATTGAAGAAGACATACCATAAATCGCACATGTTCCTCGTATTTAATTACATAGGTTAACTGTTAACCTTAATTTTTTTGCAATCAGTAACTGGATATGAAATTACCCGATTTTGTCCAGCACTATTCACTGGCACTCATAATGTGTACCTCTCCAAGACTGGAATCTGGTTCAGGTTAGCAATACACGGGTTTACACTTCTAAAAAAGCGCATGCGTGATAGTGCCTCGTTTCGAAGTCGCGATCAAAACCGCCGAAGTGTAAACCCATGTATTGTCTTCGACAATGGACGGTCTTACACTTCGAAAAGTGCGCATGCGTGGAAGTGCCTCGTTTTGAAGTTGCGATCAAAATCTAAGATGGCTGCCATGGTGTAAACCTGTATATGCATAGCTAGTGTTTCACAGGTACCTGTCATATGTATGGTAGTGTTTAAAGGTACACACCGGCTTCAAAGTCCAAAAAAATTATGAGTGAAGAGTATAACACAATATTTCTAGAACACTTGATGAAGGTTTTCGTGAAAAAAAATCTGAAATATGTCGTTTAATTAGGGTTAATTAACGGAAATCAAAATAAGGTCAAAGGTTAGCGTATACGCATTTCCAGCCGTAACAAGTGTTGGAAGGATGTGGCACACCAATGGTTTTAGACTGGTACTCGTAGCTGTGACTAATGTTGCAGCTCCCGTATGATAATTCCAGGAACGCGACGTACGTTCAAGCTGTTTACAATACTAAAATCATTGGCAAAACAACAAAACAAATCTGTTGAAAAAATAAGGCTTTTCAAAATTATTCACAAAATGTTTCGAAGTTGACACAATTTTTTTGAGTTGATGCAATGTTTTTGAGTGCGCAATGTTTGCGATTTGACGCAGTGTTTTTGATGAAAGGATTTTGGGGCATGATGGATGAAACAATTTTGATCTGTTCCAAGCTCAATGTGTCGAGGGACCGAAACGATTTCCACATGAATATACAAATTATAATTTTTATAGCTTCAGAAAGTCATTGTACAAAGAAAAACTGACTGGAGCTGGATTCTAACCCGCGACCCACAGAATACCGTACCGGTGCTCTTGTTATTCTTTAAAAATGAATTTTCAGAAAGCTTAGAAACCTTTTTTCAGCAGCTTGATTGGTGCTCTAATATGGCACTACATCTGCACTAAGTAGTGACCAAGAGGTCATGGGTTCAAATTCCACCCGAGCCAGCATATCAGTTTTTCCTATGGAAGTCTTATGCATTGTTTTTCTTGCAAACAATTCTAGCATTTCATCGTGCACACTTGTGAACTTTTTACTTTGTGTGGTCTTGATTCCAGGTTATTAATGCTTTCTCCGAGGAACTGCAGTTGAATAACCTGACTCTCTTGGCCAAGGAGTCATTTCAGGCTGGAGAAAAGCCTACAGTCCAACTCCAGAACATTAAGGTTGGTGACCGTTAAACTAGTCTCTACCAAAACTAGCCTCTCCATAACTAGCCTCTCCATAACTAGCCTCTCCATAACTAGCCTCTCCATAACTAGCCTCTCCATAACTAGCCTCTCCATAACTAGCCTCTCCATAACTAGCCTGTACCAATTAGGCTCTACCATAATTAAGCTCTACCATAAGTAGCCTGTACCATGATAGCCTCTCCATAACTAGCCTCTCCATAACTAGCCTGTACCAATTAGGCTCTACCATAATTAAGCTCTACCATAAGTAGCCTGTACCATGATAGTCTCTACCATAACTAGCCTCTCCATAACTAGCCTGTACCAATTAGGCTCTACCATAATTAAGCTCTACCATAAGTAGCCTGTACCATGATAGTCTCTACCATAACTAGCCTCTCCATAACTAGCCTGTACCAATTAGGCTCTACCATAATTAAGCTCTACCATAAGTAGCCTGTACCATGATAGGCTCTACCAAAATTAGCCTCTTCATAACTAGGCCCAAACATAACTAGGCTGTACCATAACAAGGCTCTCCATAACTATCCTGTATGTACCATAACTAGGCTCTCCCATAGAGTTAAATAAAAAAACTAGAGTGTGCACTCTGCGCGTGTTGCTCGAACCATGGCCAGCGCCATTGCATTATTAGGAAACAAGGGAAAACGCGTGCGTCCCGTTTCAAATTGTGCGTAAATATTCTTACCCCGGTTCGTGCGCACAGCACTGTGCATAAAATATACGTCGCGTCACGCACAGTGCGCGCAGTTCTTCGAGTAACAGGTATTCCAGGTTATTAATGCTTTCTCCGAGGAACTGCAGTTGAATAACCTGACTCTCTTGGCCAAGGAGTCATTTCAGGCTGGAGAAAAGCCTACAGTCCAACTCCAGAACATTAAGGTTGGTGACCGTTAAACTAGTCTCTACCAAAACTAGCCTCTCCATAACTAGCCTCTCCATAACTAGCCTCTCCATAACTAGCCTCTCCATAACTAGCCTCTCCATAACTAGCCTCTCCATAACTAGCCTCTCCATAACTAGCCTGTACCAATTAGGCTCTACCATAATTAAGCTCTACCATAAGTAGCCTGTACCATGATAGCCTCTCCATAACTAGCCTCTCCATAACTAGCCTGTACCAATTAGGCTCTACCATAATTAAGCTCTACCATAAGTAGCCTGTACCATGATAGTCTCTACCATAACTAGCCTCTCCATAACTAGCCTGTACCAATTAGGCTCTACCATAATTAAGCTCTACCATAAGTAGCCTGTACCATGATAGTCTCTACCATAACTAGCCTCTCCATAACTAGCCTGTACCAATTAGGCTCTACCATAATTAAGCTCTACCATAAGTAGCCTGTACCATGATAGGCTCTACCAAAATTAGCCTCTTCATAACTAGGCCCAAACATAACTAGGCTGTACCATAACAAGGCTCTCCATAACTATCCTGTATGTACCATAACTAGGCTCTCCCATAGAGTTAAATAAAAAAACTAGAGTGTGCACTCTGCGCGTGTTGCTCGAACCATGGCCAGCGCCATTGCATTATTAGGAAACAAGGGAAAACGCGTGCGTCCCGTTTCAAATTGTGCGTAAATATTCTTACCCCGGTTCGTGCGCACAGCACTGTGCATAAAATATACGTCGCGTCACGCACAGTGCGCGCAGTTCTTCGAGTAACATCTGGGTACCTTATTTGGACTCTACTGTGGTTGCTCAGTCACCCCAACTAAAATGGCGGCTGCGCGTCCGTGCCAGAGTGCCGAGAGCACGCACATTGAATACGAAGCGCGCACTCTAGTTATTTAACTCTATGGGCTCTCCATAACTATCCTGTACCATAACTATAAATAGGCTCTACCATAACTAAGCACTATCATAGCTGTGCTCTATAAATTTTACTTTGATTTTATAGGGTGTTATCTTGATATGCTATAGGTCAACATTTTCCTAAATATTTTTCGTTTTGTTATTAATTTTTCCAGAATAAAGATGCCCGCATCATCGTGGCCAGTGCATACGAAGATGGACTGAAGCAAATCTTCTGTGAAGTAAGATTTCCATTTTTTTTACATTAAACTTCATAAGTAATGTGATCTAAACACCATTGGTAAAAGACAATTTATGATATTTTAGTTATATATACAGGATTATATGAGTAGAAATATATGTTTAGCAATGCCATGCTCATTGGGGTATGTTCTAGGAGTCCGTATTAACCCTTACCCACATGCTGTTTACCACAATCTACCAGTCACATTGTTTTTCCTGTGGTAAGTGTGGTATCCTGATGAATACCACAAGTGTTGTTTGTGTGGTAATGCATGGTTTATGATCCAGTCCCCCTGTGGAAACTGTGGTAGTGTGTGGTAAACAGCTCTTGTCTAGTTTGGTACAAAGGGTTCGGGTTAATTTGTAATAACTGTCATTTGTTATTGTCCATAGGTCTACCATTTAGTGTTGTATGGCCCTAGGTATGTTTGGATGATAGAAAGCTGGAACAGTCTCCATTGGTGGAAGAATGCCACGTATTTGGGCTGCTCTGATCAGGAGATGTTCAAAGTTGCCAACAACTATGTCGGAACGGTGTTCCTCAACTTGAGAACGGACGGCAAACGAGCTGTATCGGGATTGGTGAGTTAACTTTGCTTCACCAATAGAGGGCGGTATGATAGTCAAGCCAAAGCCTCTGTAGGGCCCTTTTTCAAACCTCGGCTCCAGCTCTGGCTCTGGCTCTGGCTCTGACTCTGGCTTTGGAAGTAAATACTTTATTTTGAACAAGAAAACAGACATTCAGCTTCAATGAAAACCTACAACCTACATTTTCAGCACAATTATGGATGACAGCACCAGAGCCGGAGCCGAAGCCGAGGTTGAGAAAAGGGCCCATGCTTGAGGGTAGGCTTGGGACTTATTTCGCTGCTGCCTAATTTTGAGGCCCACAAAAAGAAAGAAGCCGAAGAAAGCCCCAGCTTTGCCATGTATCTCAAGCCCTTCATTTCATATAGGACACAAAATGGCGGTAGCAAAATAAATGCCAAGCCTAGCCTTATGCTTCATTTCGTAAAAGCCCATAATGTGCATATATAGCTTGGTATGTTGTCTATTCTTCACCAGTAGAGGGCGGTATGATAGTCAAAGCTTTTACTCTGGAAAACAATACTACTACATGGGTATTTTGGCTAGGACCACATTCCCTAGACTTGGACCAATTTGAGTGGTCATGACTCTGTACCAGGCTGCTGTGCCAGGGCTCTTTCAAAATTCTGCCTCGCAAGATACATACTGTACTTTGGACTGCTCAATGGACCTACCTTCTTTCTTCTTCCGTTCTTTTTCCAGTCGGACTCTTCGTTCGTTCTCGTCCTCGACCCCCTTCAGCATGACAACAGCGGCCTGGATGCTGGCTTTCACCTTCTCAAGGGTCTCCTAAGAACAGACAGGAGGCCAAGATCTTCATTAAACCTATTCTTAAATCTGTAAATTCTGATCCAGGACAGTGGAGAGGCTTGAAGTTGGTAGTTCAAGGCTGGGCATGCAAAGCCCAGGCTAGGGGTCGATTTCACTAACGCTTTGCGATCATCGCTAAATCCATCGCTAAACGGAAAATCGATCGTTACTTTGCGCAGCAATTTTCCGTATAGCAATGGATTTGGGGTTCAGCAATGATTGCAAAGCGTTAGTGGAATCGGTCCCTGGCCAGGTTTTCCAGTGGATGGCCCAACCAGTATTGAAGTTTTTCTCACTAAGCCTGATCTGACTGCATTAAATTGTATTGAGTAATTACTCTAAGACAGATGCCAAGCAACTGCAAGGAATGGATTCACCGCCTTAAAGGAAGGAGGATTCCAACTTGACTAGCTCCGGGTAAAACTTACGCTCATGGCATTCTTCTCCCCAGCCTGTAGGAGCTTCAGACACTTCTCCGTCTGCTCCGTGATCTGAATCTGCGTGGCCAGGTGCACCACCTCGGTCACGTGGTCCAGCATCCAGGAGGAGGGACCGTGGCGACCGTCGTAACCGCGGTTGCGGCTGTCCTGGGAATCCCGGGTGCCGGGGCGATTATGTCCACGGCTGCCCGTGCGGCTGCCTGCTCGACTTCTGGCTGTGCCTGAAGAGAAGAGGATGAACAAGAGTGGAAAATCAGAGCCACTCTAAGGGACAGACAGAGGTGCAACTTGGAAGGGCACGAAGACATGAACAAGAGAGTGGAAAATCAGAGCCACTATAAGGGACAGACAGAGGTGAAACTCGGAAGGCACGAAGACATTAACAAGAGAGTGGAAAATAGTAGCCACTCTGAGAGACAGACAGAGGTGGAACTCGGAAGGGCACGTGGACATGAACAAGAGAGTTGAAAATCAGAGCCACTCTAAGGGACAGACAGAGGTGGAACTCGGAAGGCACGAAGACATGACCAAGAGAGTGGAAAATCAGAGTCACTCTTAAGGGACAGACAGATGAGGTGGAACTCGGAAGGGCACGAAGACATGAACAAGAGAGTAGAAAATCAGAGCCACTCTAAGGGACAGACAGAGGTGGAACTCGGAAGGCACAAACACATGAACAAGAGAGTGGAAAATCAGAGCCACTCTAAGAGACAGACAGAGGTGGAACTCAGAAGGGCACGAAGACATGAACAAGAGAGTGGAAAATCAGAGCCACTCTAAGAGACAGACAGAGGTGGAACTCGGAAGGGCACGAAGACATGAACAAGAGAGTAGAAAATCAGAGCCACTCTAGGGACAGACAGAGGTGGAACTCAGAAGGGCACGAGGACATGAACAAGAGAGTGGAAAATCAGAGCCACTCTAAGGGACAGACAGAGGTGGAACTCGGAAGGGCACGAGGACATGAACAAGAGAGTGGAAAATCAGAGCCACTCTAAGGGACAGACAGAGGTGGAACTTGGAAGGGCACGAGGACGCAGCAATGTCTCATATGGCTACAAGAACAACTGCAACCAGGACTAGAAGTCTTACCTTTCCGCTCCTCTTTGCCAACGGTGACCCTCCTGGCCCCAGCAGAGTGGATCTCCCTCTCCCCTCTCCTGGGTGTGCCTGGAGGTTCCAGGGTCTCGTTCCCCAGGGCCGATGACAGTTGAGTCTGCAGGGAAATTCTGATCATAGGGAGAAGGTTGGACAGCCAGTTCTCGATGGGACCATCGCAGGACACGACCTTCACGTGGGAAAAAGAAGGAAATGCAGATGAAACATAGTAACACGACCTGGGGTGGATTTCACAAAGCCTTACTATAGAACGTAACTCAAGGGAAGGATAACCCTTTGTAAGCAGAAATTTTGCTTAACCATGAAAAGTCTTCCTTGATCAAATAGGATTGACAAACAAATTTTCATATGATGTTTTAATACTGTTTTTGACTTGTATTGGTCAATGTTTGCTGAGCATAACATCCACAATGAATTTAGCCTAGCATACTGATTTTATTTACCACGATTTTGCTGCTTAAGCAATTTTTGGTGCTTAAGCAAGCTCTATGAAATTGGCCCCTAATATCATGTTAGTTTTAAGGATGGGCAGTGAATGAAGTTGTAATGGTTACCTGTTTGAGAGGCATCTTCTCTCCCATGTTACTGATGAGACCGGTGATGTTGAAGGTGCACTCCGATGCCTCGGATGGGTTCTCCTCGTACTCAAGGCGGCCCAGGTTCTCAAACAACTTGGGAAGGTACAGGTTCACCTGGTGCAGGTCATAGCCTGAGCAGCAACAAAATCATGGTAGAGTGAAACCTCCAGAAATATTGTACACTACGGTAAACTGTGGTAAACTGAAGGAAACTGTGCTAAGCCGTGGCACACCTGTAGCGAATCTGTGACAACCTTTGGTGTGCACTGTGATGATTAAACTGTGGCAACCTGAGGTTGACTGCGGTGAAGTATGAGGGCAAGTTGTTAACCTGTGGTAAAACCGTGGTAAAGCTGCATTTTACCTGTGGAAAAACTGTGGTAACCTGATGTAAACTGCAATGAAGTGCAAGGGCAGCCTGTTAACCTGTGGTAAAACCGTGGTAACCTGCCGTTTACCTGTGGAAAAACTGGTGAACCAATGCTTATCCTGTGGTCAGGAATGCCTGTAGCGCAACTACAACTGGTTTGGTTTGTTTTACAAGTTTGGGACCAAATAGCCCGACTCCATCGGCCATGGCTGATAAATCCTAGTTTTTTGCCTTGATGAGCAGCATTGTCTACGTTTTTAGTGTCCAATTAGAATGACAGGTCTCCATAGCAGAAGTCAGTCTCAGATCTGCTGGAGTTGAAGGACTCTTTCCCATATTAAAAAGCCTTCTTGTATCTTCTTCCTGTATCTACATGTCTCTACAACACCGAGAGTACATTTAAAAATGACGAGAGACATGGAGTGGCTAGGTTGAAGGGAGCTCTTACCATTGCAGACAATGTGCAAGACATCCTCCATGGACAGGAAGTAGAAGCGAGGGAATCGCTGGCGTCTCTTCTCCAGGTACTGGATCAGAGACCGACGGCACATCTCTAGATTGTTGTTCATTTTCTCCAAGATGTTCAAGATTCCTGCCAGTGAGAATGGTAGAGGGGAGTTGAAAAGAGCAGTTGGTGCACAGACAATGACCAGGGTCATCAAGATGAAGACAGGGAAACACTAATTCGACCCTCTCAAATAGGTCGATAAAGATGCTGCCCTCCGATGGTAAGTACCCTCTTCTATTAGAGGTTGCTGGTTTATACGAACCTCTTCTCTGGCAGCACTGCAGGACATTGGGATTCTTCTCGGATGCCCGCATGAGGAGACGGAAGTCTCTGTTAGCTGAGTTGAAGAGACCCGCCTCGTGGCTCAGCGAGTTCTTGACATCCGCCCCGCTGAAAATCTGTTAGAAGAGATGGAAGCAATTATTAGCGTGAGACTTCCTGACTTATCAGTTTGTCCCCAGACACTCTGACCTGCCGTTGGTCTTTTTGAATCGCTGTGTTGATACAAGAGTCTGCTTTGAGAGAGAGAGAAGAGCAACAACCAAGAGCTTCCTCTATAAATCAGACCTTCTAGAGTCCTTGGTTTCAGCTTTGGTTCCAGTTTATCAACCAAACAGTGTATCCTCCAACAAGTACAGTCTGCCCAGGAAGATCAAATGTCCTAAAAGGGTTCGACTGCCGGACTGTTGGTTGGTCAACCTGTCTGTTTCATGATACTCAGTTGATGAGCCTACCTCTTCCAGTTCAACCCACTTCTCCTGCACCTCCAGCCAGGTAGACAGCACTGCCTCGATGGTCTGCAGTCTCTTCTGCCACTTGGTGACCTCATCCAGGAATGAGCCAGCGGCACTGCTTCCCTGCATGCTCTGGAGGGCCACCTGGTGGGACTCCAGCTCCGTGAAGATGGGATCCGTCTCGTGGAGGAGATAGATGGCACCACAGTCCTGCAAGATGCCAAATCAAGGATGGGGTTTCTTATTTAGAGCCTGATAGTATTAAGAATCATTTCAGTCCTCTTACAACTCTCCTGCTGAAGGACTGACCTTCATAATTCTTACACGTTAGTTTGATTATGTTTTCTGCAATTCCCATTTCCCTTTTGCTATCATGGGATTAGCAGCTTAAACACGACAGCCCTTGCAGGTTAATTCTGTCTCATGCAATCCTCATTGAGAGAGTTATTTTCCTTTTATAAGAAAGGTGCTGTACGTGTGTTGTGTGGACAGGTTGTTGTTGGCAAGTTGCTGGAGTAGCTTCCAGCGGACATGCATTTTGAGAATAATCACATGCAAACAGAATGGGCATTCAATGCAAACCGGGTACTACACACATGTTTGGTACCACATATGCATACTTAGTACCACGTGCATACTGGGTATGCATACTGGGTACTACACACACACTGGATATTCAATGCAAACTGGGTGTTCAATTCATACTTGGTACCACACACGTCTGGTTCCACATGCATACTGAGTATTGCACCCATACTTAGTACCACATGCATACTGGGTACCAAATGCATACTGGGTACCACATATACACTGCACATGTATGCATACTGGGTACCACATGCATAATGGGTACCACATATGCATACTGGGTACCACATGTATGCATACTGGGTACCACATGCATAATGGGTACCACATATGCATACTGGGTACCACATGCATACGGGGTACCAAATGCATACTGGGTACCACATATATATACAAGTATGTATACTGGGTACCACATCTATGCATAATGGGTACCACATATATGCATACTGGGTACCACATGTATACTGGGTACCACATACATACTCGGTACCATATACATACTGGGTACCACATTTAGATGAGTAGTCTATTCAAACGGGTGTTAACAGCATAAAAGGTTCCTGATGCACAGTGCGCATTCCATTGCATAGAACCACAGAGTACCAGTGGGAAACCATGTGCATTTAGCTTACAGTCACTGGAAAAACTTCACAGTTACAGGTCTTGTGGTCAATCTACAGATTGTGGGTTCGAATCCAGCCATGGGCTAGTGGTGTTTGCGTCCTTGGGCAAGACGCTTTGTCACATAATTATTGTTCCTCTTCGCTCAGGAGTAAATGGGTACCTGTGAGGGTAGCGATGGCTTTGTGTTTCATTAGCCTTGATGCACCTTAATAAAGTAGCCGGGACTGTTCTCCCCAAGAAGTTGAGATGGTTTCAGGAAAGTAAATTATGGCCCAATGATTGGGGATAATATTAAATTTATAATGCGCAGTAGAGTATTATTCATATAGTAGCTGCGCGATATAAATGTCCCATATATAGCAGCATGGGGAGTTAAATACATTGGGCATAACATGAATTCTCTGAACCTGAAAGGTACTAGTTTATTACTGCAGTAAAAAGGTACAGGCACTGCATTTGAAAAGCAAGGGTATGAAGGGTGTGACTAGGTGTGCGAAGCATTGGCAGGCAGGTAGGTAGCTTGCAAAGATATTGCATGCAGTGGCATCAGCTTTTAAACTAGAGGTCGATTTCACTAAGCCCTGGGATCAATCGTAATTCAAGATATGAAGGACAACCCATCGTATCCTTCGCCTTCTTTGTGAGGCTGCATTGCATCATAAGTCCTACGACAGGCCTCAAATTTAGTTCTGAAAGGGGAAAGATAACCTGTCGGTTTAGGAGAAACCTGACTGGTTACACCACTTTTCCATTGCAAGGGGCACTTCCATTGGAAAATCATAATGTCTATGGAAACATTTGAAGGGAGGCACCAAGGCCAAGAACGAGGCCAATGAAGGCCAAGAGCCAGGGCCACGAAGGCCGTGGCCTCCGTGGCCTCCGTTAAATTCAAGCCTTGAGAGCAAGTTACGATGAGTTTGGTGAAATCGACCCCTGGCATCACAAAGTGACTGGAAAATCAGAAGGTGTGATCAGCTATTATCAAGAAGCAAACATTCTCCTGACTTGAACATTCTTGCTGATGCCAGGTTTAAAACTTTGGAAGAGGCGGAGGAGGAAAGCTAGCAATGACGTCCCCTTCATACTTACGAAGAACTCGTAAAGTGCCTCGGTGTCCTTTTGTCAGGGTATGAAGCGGGGTAGAAAAATGACGGAGTTTATTACATCAAAATTCTCGGACATTTAACAGGTTTGGCAGATGAGATGAGATGGTGGGAGCAATGAGTCATGGATGGAGGTTTGGTGTATTTAGAGAACATCTACAGAGGTCTAGAGAGGGACTAACTGATTTAACTCAATGATCATACCTCAGAGGAAATTTTGCTTTTTTTCATGATTGCTAAAAGGTACAATACATGATTGCTACTGATCACAGGACAGCACTCAAACAGTCTGATCAAACATGTACATGAAATAATAAACCTGTGAAAATTTGAGCTCAATCGGACATCTGAGTCACGAGAAAATATCGAAAACCTGACTCGATTTTTCTTATAAAACATGAAGAATAGTTTACTTTATGTTTGTTCCAAAAATCGTTCGGACAAACGACCTTTGGAAAAGACACTAAATCTTGATTTCCTTGAAAAACCCAGCATCTGATGAACCAAGATTTCCCATGGTGACTGTTTGCACTGTTTACGAACTGTTGAGTCCATTTTCTGTCTCAAACTCAATAATTTTTTTTTGGAGGCCTTGCAAATCCTATATGCTCCCTTTAATTTCATTATATGCCATTCACTGTAACAAATGAAACCTGTTTAATTTGAAACAGGTAGCTGTGGGGATTTACAAAACAGACGCTCAGACTCCGGCTTTGTCATCCATATGCTGAAAAGATAGGTTGTGGTTTGTCATCGAAGCTGAAGCTCTGTTTCCCTTTTCAAACCAGATAATCTACTTCCAAACCGCAGCCAAAAGCCTCTATTTTAAAATTGTATAATGGTTTCACGAAATGGAGCCGGAGCCTGAGCCTGAACTTCCTTTTTATAAACCCCCTGTGTATCTGGCGAAAGGATTATTCCTCCCTTTGGAAAAGAAAAATGAGTCTGCGGCATAAAGGTCTTCAACATCCTGGAAAAAAAATTTAAGGTACAGTACAGGATTGGTAACATACCCAAATGCCAAACAGAAATGTTCACAGATTTACGTAGAACTTTTAGGGTATGAAGATGGTGCTGGTAGAACCGTACCATTATAAAAATATTTCCAGCTAAAATGCTGTATTTATCCAGAAATTAGTCAAACAAAGACCAAAAACAGTTTTGATCTCGGGGTGAGATCAAAACTCCTGTGAATAAATTTGGAAATACATTGATTGTTCTTCACTGTTTCTAAAGTTTCAGATGATGATATGAGTTAAACATTTCACAGGTTTATTTTTATTCCATGACAAATATTATTATGTCTACAGCTGTTCTGTCACCTTTAGGCTTAATACCAATCCTGTATTATGCCTCTAAAAATAACCTTCCTTGAAAACTTCAGAACTAACAAAATTGGGAAATAAGTTGATGAGGGATGACCAGTTTGTGAGATTCATGGAGAATGATTTTACTGACCTCTCCAAGGTTGAGTAGTGACGCCGGTAGGGAGGAGACGCTGGCCCTCTTGGTTCGGCCTCCAGTACCGATGGTGAAGGAAGACATTCTACTGTGAGCCCGTCGGCCGGATGGACCTACGCCCTTCACCGTGCCTGCATCGCTCTGCGAGTACTCGCTCTTGGTGTCAGTTTCCTAACGGAGAAAATCGCGACAAATGACAAGAACTTATCAGAGGTTGGAGGCGAGAACTGTGTCTGCTAGCAATGAAGCTTAGCATACAGCTTGGGCAGAGCGTACACTTCGTAAACGCTGGCATCCTGGATGTCAAGGACAGCAGCGGTCTCAACGATATTCCTGATGACAAACTTCTTGATGGCCTTGTCCTTGGGAACACAGCGGGCGCAGTTTGTGCAGCGTACGGGGCGCACATGGCCACGGCCTTTCTTGTTGCGTCCGCTGTTTCTTCTTTTTGAAGTCAACATCCTGAATGTTAGTCAAGAGTGAACTCATACTCATATAAACAGGTGCAACTCAATTTTAACCAAGACAGTCTACATCCAACCATTTGAGAGTTTTTTATGGAAGACAACTCTTGTCAGCCAAGGCAATGGATGCATCTAGGAGCTGTTTGAAAGTAAATACTCCCTTGCTGAAAATGAAGATCCTTACACAAACCAGAGACCATTCATGTCTTCTAGACACCCATTGAGTAGCTTAGGAGTAGCTTTGTGGAGTGCTGTGGCCTAGTGGTCTGGCGTGTTGAACTCAAAGTCTTGAGGTCAATCTACGGATTGTGGGTTCGAATCCAGCCATGGGTTAATGGTGCTTGCGTCCTTGGGCAAGACGCTCTGTCACATATTGCTCCTCTTCACCCAGGTCTAAATGGGTACCTGCGAGGGTAGTGATGGCTTTGTGGTTTGATTAGCCTCTGTGCACTGAATACGGTAGCCGGGGCTGTATACTCCCCAGGGAGTTGAGATGGTTTTAGGAATGTAAATTATGGCCCGATGACCAGGGATAATAATAAAGTTGTAATGCGCAGTAGAGTATATTCATATAGTAGCTGCGCAATATACATGTCCCATATTATTATTATTATTATTATTAGGGACCCAACAGAGCCACCTGGCATGAACAAATCAGGCTTATCACAAAAATCTTCAAAAATATAGAAATTATGTTCACTCAAAACTTGGCATAATACATGTGTGTATTTCTTGTGATGACGACTTTGTTTTGGATAAGCAGGTCTGTGGACAGGCCCTATATAGGTTGGTGAGATTTGAAACTTTGTATGGTTTGCGGAGACACCATGGTACTCTTTTCTCAAAGTGTAGTCCTCTCCTGAGGATGGCCAGAGTATACTGGCCGGAACGTCTAAATCATTCTCACCGGTTATTTTCCGAACCACACTTCTGGAAAAGAGTTCCATGGTGTCTCCGCAAACCTTCCTTTATAGGTCCTAGGTCGTTCAGATATTATCCAGAGCTAGTATAAATCAGTTGGGAGCTCCTTGAACCAAAAGCATCTCAAATCAGAAAGTGACATGTTACCAATGAAGTGGATACTGTGATTATAATGAAATGCATTCTAGTGCACTTTGTGGTTTCTTGAAGATGTAGGTTGTGTGAGACCTTACCTCTTTGTCTGGCTTTTCGCTTCCAGTACCACCGACCACCCGGACGTGTGGCCTCAACTCGAAGATCTTGCTCAGCCATATCTCTTCGTAGGTCTTGAGGGCACTCTCGATGGTCACATCCTTGACGGCTCGTTGGACGATGGCCCTTACCTCATCAACGTGATCTGGATGTGAAAGGAATGCGTGGAGTGATGCATATTACTTGAAGCGGACTGAAATTTGTTTGAGAATGGTAGACCTCCATTCGCTGATTGATGGTACAGGCTCTGTTTGCCTGTCTATGATACTCACTCTGTAGTCCAAGCTGCAGAAGCTGTCCCAGCGTCATCAGCTTCAGGTTCTCGTTGTCGATGAGGAGAGCGCCTCCAGTGACGCGCACGAGCTGCTTCCAGTGTCTGGTCCTCATGGCAGGGTTGCTCAGGTCCTCGATCAGTGGCAGGCAGGCCTGAGTAGAGAGAACAATTAAACAAACATTGATAACGCAGATATCCTGTACCCGGAAACTGATCTAATGCTAGAGATCAAGGCTGTTGATTGCCTTCTGATATTGTTTTTGCTGAATTCATCCTATCTGTCTTGTATCTTTGTCTAAACAACTCTGCCATAATGCCTTCCTAAAAGCTTCTGTGATCTACACACTTCTTGTCAATAATTAAAGGGGCCCAGATAGCCATACCAGAAGTTGACTTTTTTAATACTGAAGAGAGTCTCAGACCACACAAGGCTGTTGATGCCACGGAAATAGTTCTTCATATCGTTCACCTGAAGGATCAAGAAACTACCTCCAGGGCCCACGTAGCTAGCCCTGACACTAACCTTTACTGAAGAGAACCTCAGACAACATAAGGCTGTAGCCATTCCGGAAAAAATGTTTCTTTTATAGAAGAGTACCTCAGGTCGATCCTCTCATTTCAACTCAATCCCTCCCTCCTCGTGTCCTCACCTGACTCATCAAGAACTACCTCATGAGCTAAACTTTACTGAAGAAAACCTCAGACCGCAAAAGGCTGTTGGTCCCTCCTCATGTCATCACTGACTCATCAAGAACTACCTCCAGGGGCTAACCTTTACTGAAGATAAACTCAGACCACAAAAGGCTGTTGGTCCCTCCTAGTGTCATCACCTGACTCATCAAGAGCTACCTCCAGGGGCTAACCTTTACTGAAGAGAACCTCAGACCGCAAAAGGCTATTGATCTTCCAAGAAGAGTGCCTCAGGTCAATCCTCTCATTTCAACTCAAAACCCAATCCCTCCCTTCCCGTGTCATCACCTGACTCATCAAGAACTACCTCCGGGGGCTAACCTTTACTGAAGATAACCTCAGACCGCAAAAGACTGTTGGTCCCTCCTCGTGTCATCACCTGACTCATCAAGAGCTACCTCCAGGGGCTAACATTTACTGAAGAGAACTTCAGACCGCAAAAGGCTGTTGCTCTCCCAAGAAGAGTACTCAGGTCAATCCTCTCATTTCAACTCAAAACCCAATCCCTCTCTTCCCGTGTCCTCACCTGAATGATCAAGATGCTATCCTCCAGACCAAGGTAGACATCCCAGTAGTGGGCTTCCTCAGGCAATCCCCGGACCTTCTCCAGCTGGTTGTTGGTGATCTCTCTCAGATACTTGGTGTTCATCTTCTGCCAGGATTCCTGTTTCCATTCCTCCTGCTGGGCCTGGATGGACTCCACCGTGTCCCAGACAAGCTTCAGGTTGCGCAGCTCATGGCGACACCTGCAACAGACCACCAGGAGAAATTTGTTCTCTCAACTTGAGCAGCTACTTCAAAATGGGTCTTAAAGGTATGATTGGTAAAGGTCACAGAACAGCACTCTCACTTTGTCTGATCCAGCATGTACATGAAATAATAAACCTATGAACATTTGAGCTCAATCGGACATCTGAGTCAAGAGAAAATAGCAAGAGCCAGACTCAATTTTTCTTGCAAAATATAACAAATGCTTTTGATCTTACCCCGAGATCAAAACTGTTTTCTGTATTTGTTTGACTAATTTCTGGATATAAAATACCTGTAGCATTTCAGGAGCCAAGGTTTGGAAAAGGCCCTAGGTCACAAATGAAGAAGTTTCTCCCCAAATATGATGCTTTCCATATAAGTTGGTATTCAACGTGAACGGAGAATGAAGATGAGGTCATCAAACAAAGGTCGTTGAAAGATCCCAGGCCAGGTCTGGGATGGTAAGAAGTACTCTTTGTAGGTTTGTTGATTTCAGTGAGATGAAAGGATTTTCTTTTTGTACTCACTCAGGAAGGACGGTGAAATTGACTACAGCTGTCTCCAGTAATTCTTGCAGCTCAATCAGATCCTACGAAAACCAAGAAATATCGTTTAGTGAAACCTCAATACGATAACTATGAAGGGACCGCAAAGTTGATGATATTAGGACTCAAGGAAAGTTGATACTACAGGTAAAGTCCAATCAAATTGTATGGTAATCATCTTTGGATAACAGACATTTTCTTGGGACTTTGAACTGTTATGCTCTTATATATGGCTGCAGACACACAACTTATCAAACAAGTTTGGTTTAATTTTTGAGAACTTAGAGATGAAATTTGGCAATCAAGTACAGTGTGTGGATCTCTATAAAACCATAATGCAGAAGAGCTCTCGTTGCAACATGCATTAAACAATCCAATACAAAAGCCATGCACTAATTTACATGCACTACTGGCCAAAATGCAGCTCACCAGCTGTTTACGACAAAACCTGCCACATCTATTGTAAGACAGTCACAAAATCAGTCACAGCCAACTGATGACAAGCGTTGAGATACTAGAAAGCAGAGTTGTTGACTTGAGTCAGTGACTTGGACTCGAGTCTGACTAAGTCGAAAATCTTTATGACTTGACTCAGACGTAATGACTTGTGACTTGACTTGACTTGAGAAAATTTGACTTGTGACTTGACTTGTGAGAATTTGACTTGCGCCTTGACTTGCGCCTTGACTTGATTTGTGAGAATTTGACTTGCGCCTTGACTTGATTTGTGAGAATTTGACTTGCGCCTTGACTTGCGCCTTGACTTGATTTGTGAGAATTTGACTTGCGCCTTGACTTGCGCCTTGAATTGATTTGTGAGAATTTGACTTGCGCCTTGAATTGATTTGTGAGAATTTGACTTGCGCCTTGACTTGACTTGTGAGAATTTGACTTGCGCCTTGACTTGACTTGTGAGAATTTGACTTGCGCCTTGACTTGACTTGTGAGAATTTCCCTTGCGACTTGTCTATTCTTGAGAAAATTTGACTTGCATCTTGATTTGACTTGTGAAAATTTGGCTAGGTCACAACTCTGCTAGAAAGTCACAGCCGTACAAACTGCCACAAATTAGCAAAAAGTGTCTTCTTCCATATGCATTCAAACATTCAAACTTCAAAGTATAAAACCATCTCTCTTAAGCATGCCAGATGCCATCAAACTTTGTCCACTTAAAATCAAAGCCCAGCATCACAGAGCTAACTATTGATATCCACTAAGAATGGAAAAGTGTTGCAGTTTGGGACCAAAGATGCAAAAAAGAATGTCCATTTCTTGAGAAGAAGATTACTCTATGAGAAAGCACAATACGCTAGTTGATACAAGCAGTCTTAAAGCTCGGCTTTGTCTCTGTCATCCATATTCTGAAAATATAGGTTGTGGTTTTTCATTGAAGCTGAAGCTCTTTTCTTTCTGTTTTCTTTTTCAAACCAGAGAATCCACTTCCGAACCGCAGCCAAATTAAGCCTCTATTTTGATTCCCGTTATTTTAGAATGGATTCATGCAAACGAAGACAGAGCCGAAGCCAGAGCCGGAGCTGGAGCCAGAGCCGGAGCCGAGCTTTGAGAAAGGCTCTTAGACTTGACTGCAACAAGCGAAATATCATCAAACAGGCTGATCAACAAAGAACTCTCAAACTGAACAACGCCCAGACAAAACGACAGATTTTGGTGAGGAGCTACAAGACGTAGACTTGTAATGGAAGCTAGAACACCCCACACCATGCGTTATATAACTCTCACCCTGCCTCCTAGAAAGCTATTCATAACCTGCTTGGGGTGGTGAATAAATTATTCATGAGAATCATTAGCATAAATGAATTATTCATAGGATCATGATCTGATGTAACGATATTGATCAGGTTTGGTGGTGAATATCTGAATTATTCATAAGATCATGATCTGATGTAATTAGGTTTGGTGGTGGATACATCATTCATGCCAATCATTAGCATATATCTGAATTATTCATAAGATCATGGACTGATGTAATAATATTAGATTTGGTGGTGGGAACATTATTCATGCAATCATAAGCATATCTGAATTATGCAGAAGA
The DNA here is from genome assembly GCA_963971285.1 of Astropecten irregularis. Taxonomy (NCBI): domain Eukaryota; kingdom Metazoa; phylum Echinodermata; class Asteroidea; order Paxillosida; family Astropectinidae; genus Astropecten; species Astropecten irregularis. Next base: position 5,318,538 of record OZ020261.1, on the reverse strand, counting down.
TCATGAACTGATGTAATATTAGAGTTGGTGGTTGATACATTATTAATGGTAAATCATTAGCATATATGAATTATTCATCAGATCATGAATTGATGTAGCAATATTACATTTGGGCTGAGTAAGTATGGACACACTATCTGACCCATTAAAAGGTACTATCATACTTTGGTAGAATAAAGAAACAGAAATGTTCACAGATTTACATCTATAACTTTATAAAGTTGGTGATGGTAGAAACATACCGTTAACATTTTTCTGTCTGAAATGCTGTATTTATCCAGAAAAAGAGTAAATCCAATGACCAAAAAAATTTTTGATCTTTAAAAGATCAAAAATAACGGTGAAAAGATTTTAAAGATACTGTAGCCGCTTTACACTGTTTTCTCAAAAAGTGGGCACCGTATGGGACTGAAATTTTCACAGATGACTGTTGATGTATCTGTCTTGATATTTTTGTCCATGAATCTGCATTTCTTTGTCAAAAACCAAAGTACATGATATATCCTTTAAGGAAAACGCACCGTTGGCCGAGTCTAAGGGCCTGTTTAACGCACAGGATCCCAGATTTGCGGATCCACGTCCTATGCAGGGCACGCTCAAATGGGATCCGGATCAGTAGAATCCGTGATCCTGTGCGTTAACCAAACAGGCCACTATTCCCACCCTTCTCCGTTTACAATTATCGATCAGCTCCTTACCTGTGCTTCGTTGTCTAGTTTCTCTAGTAGCTGCATGAAGTGATTGATCTCCTTGAAGGCGTTGGTGATCAAGCAGTCGTAGGTGTAGACGTCAGAGGATGATAGCGCCCTCTGGAGGGTCTCGACGCGCTCACCGAATGCAGCGAGATCCTGGAGAGAAAAGAGTAACAGCCAACTCGTTAAATGTCCAGATTTAAAGACAACATATCTGGTACTGAAGTTCAATGACCTTAACTGGTCCCTCGTAGCCATAATAAGTTATCTACCTTTCCCAATGTGATCCCTTTAACTGGTTCCTTGTCAAAAACTGACAATTCTCAGGCTAGCTTCCAAAAGAGGTACAATCAGTTCAATGACCAAGGCAATGACAAGATGCACCAAAGCAATGACCAGGGGCACCAAGGCAATGACAAGATGCATCAAGGCAATGACCAGGGACATCAAGGCAATGACCAGGGGGAACCAAGGCAATTAATGACCAGGGACACCAAGGCAAAGATCAGGGGCACAGAGGTAATGACCAGGGGCACCAAGGCAATGACAAGATGCATCAAGGCAATGACCAGGGGCACCAAGGCAATGACCAGGGGCACAGAGGCAATGACCAGGGGCACCAAGGCAATGGCCAGGGGCATGAAGGCAATGACCAGGGGCACAGAGGCAATGACCAGGGGCACCAAGGCAATGACCAGGGGCATCAAGGCAATGACCAGACGCACAGAGGCAATGACCAGGGGCACCAAGGCAATGACCAGGGGCATCAAGGCAATGACCAGGGGCATCAAGGCAATGACCAGGGGCATCAAGGCAATGACCAGGGGCATCAAGGCAATGACCATGGGCACCGAGGCAATGACCAGGGGCATCAATACATTGACAAGGGGCACCAAGGCAATGACCTTCAATTGACTTCATGTTCTTCTTTCCTTGTAATAAATATACAAAGATAAAACCATTTATGTGTCCTGGGGTCGATTTCACCAAACTCATCGTAACTTACTATCAATAGTAATTGCAGCCCTTCGTAGGATATGATGGGTTATCCTTAATAGCTCGAGCTATGAGCGATCGTAAGGCTTCGTGAAATCGACCCCTGGACCTAGAATGTTCTCGTACCTTAGTGATGCTAGCCGATTCCTCCTGTATCCTTGGCCCCAGCCTCTGCTTGGCCAGCGACACTTTAGTCTTCAGGTTGTTCCATCGGCCCGGAGCGGCGTCGTAGAGGACCCTGGTCCGTTCCGGCAGTGCCTGGGCGTACTTCTTGAGGAGCAGCACCGTCCGATTCATGGCCGTGAACTGACCGTCCATCTCTTGCTGCTTGGCCGAGACCTCGTTGAAGATGCGCATCATCTTCATGAAGGAGGCGGTGTCTCTCTCCTCGCCGGAGATGCTCTCAATCTCTGGCTCGATGCGCTTCAGGAAGGTGTCCAAGTCAGTCAGAAGCTCCGTCACCTTCAGGCATGAAACAAGAAGAAGGGGGTGTTGGAGATCAGATCTAATCATAGAGCTATATTAAATTTACTAGAGCGCTAGCTCCGCGTTCTCCGCGCGTAGACGCTTTGAAGCCGTTCTAGGCGCAGTCATTTTGAATTTGAGTGCGTGTCCGTGGAACAAGAACACTTTGACTGGAATGCCTTTCGAAGAGTGTACTCTATATGCAACGCGCAAGTCTGTGCAAACGGTACCCGTAGCGCGTCTTCATGACGCTTGAAATCATTGCGTGACTGAAGTGCAGAGCGTGTGCGCGCACGGCCCTAAATGAAACGCGCATTTACCAAAGGTGCGTCGGATTTGGGGCGTATTTGGCTTCGATAACGCACCTGTATAGAACACAACGCAGGTATGCAAATGAACGTACAAAAAACGTACAAAAGTGTGGGCTTTCCATAGGTTTGTGCACAAACATGAATGCGCCCAGCAGGCATCACTTTCTACACAGAGCTAACGCTCTTGTAATTTTAATATAGCTCTATGGATCTAATCAACCTGAAACAATCAATCATCAATTAATGAATCAATCAAAATCAATGTGTAATCGACCGCACAAACTTCACGATGATGAAACAGTTTCTTTTTAACAATGGTGTGGTCATGTAGTGGAGTGCTGTGGCCTAATGCCCTGGCGTGTCGTACTCAAGATCTTGTGGTCCATCTACAGGAGTTCTGATCTTAGCCCGAGATCTTCGGTCGTTATTTTGCAAATTTCTGGATAAATACACCATTTCAGCCAAAAATATTTTAACGGTGTCTTTCTACCAGCACCATCTTAATATCCTAAAATCTATACGTAAATCTGTGAACATTTCTGTTTGGGAATGTTACCAATCCTGTACTGTACCTTTAAAATGACTGTGCAATGTTGTATTTCTTACAGTGTTGGAGGTCTCGAGGCCGGCCTTGGCCTCGAGGAAGGTTTTGGATGCCCTTGGTCTCGGCCTTGCTGTATGATGACTCGGTCTTGGCCTTGGCCTCGGCACCTCCTGGCCTCGGAAAATGGGCCAAGGCCGGTTCAAGGCTGCCAGTTTGGACTCAAATTTCCCAACACTTATTTTAGATTTTTGCAGTTGAATCTTCACCCTGTATAGGTCACGTTAACAGCAGACCCTACGTGATACCCATTGATCTGCACGGATCATACATACTGTGCTGCCATATATGATGCGCGTATTGAGTCTGGACTCAATATTCAAATGCAAATCTCTGTATTTTTAACTGTACGTACCTGATCAGTGAGATATTTAGTGAATGTCCACATCCACCGACTAGCATAGGTTGTCAGCACCTGTTTGATGGGCTGTAGATCCATACGTATCCAGCCTACGTCCTTGTAGTCAAAGATACTTGCTATTTCATCTCTAGCAGTCTGCTCACAGAAAGAAAGACACTCATTATTAAAAAGGGAGCATATAGGATTTGCAAAGATGTCCGTTTTTACTGAATTTGGTACTTAAAGGTAATATCATACTTTGGTTTTTGTCAAAGAAACACAGATTCATGGGCAAAAATATCACGACAGATACAGTAACAGTCATCTGTGAAAATTTCAGTCCCGTATGGTGCCAACCTCTTGAGAAAACAGTGAAAAACGGCCACTGTATTTCTTAAGTATTTTCTCTTTTATTTTTGATCTTTTAAAAGATCAAAAAAAGATTTTTGGAAGTTGTTTGGCAAATTTGTGGATAAAAACACAATTTCAAGCGGAAAATTTTTAACGGTATGTTTCTATACAACCACCATCTTGATGCCCGGTAAGTTATACGTAAATATGTGAACATTTCTGTTTTGGTGTCTTACCAAAGTATGATACTACCAATAAAGAACCATATTTTGTATGTATTGTACACAAATAATGGGAGTCAAGGATGATGTTCGGTATCTAGCCAAATGTTTGGTATAGCAGTGTTCCTTATAGTGGCATTCTACTGTAATTTAAAAGTCCATCATAAGAGCATATTAATTCTCTAAATTGACTAAAGAATTTCAATAATATTTTCTATTTTCTTTTCCCTTGAAGTAATTTTTGGAGTTTTAAGGTGCTTTTAATGAAAGGACCTTGATGATGGTCATGAAAGGACCTTGATGATGGTGGGGTGCTGTGGCCTAGTGGTCTGGTGTGTTGAACTCAAAGTATTGTGGTCGATCTACAGATTGTGGGTTCGAATCCAGCCATGGGTTAATGGTGCTTAATCCTTGGGCAAGACGCTTTGTCACATTATTGCTCCTCTTCACCCAGGTGTAAATGGGTACCTGCGAGGGTAGAGATGGCTTTGTGGTTTGAATAGCCCATGTGCGCAGAATACGGCAGCCAGGGCTGTATACTCCCCAGGGAGTTGAGATGGTTACAGGAATGTAAATTATGGCTCGATGACCAGGGATAATAATTGATTTGCGCCATGAGCGTCATGTTTGGCGGATACCGCCGCATTATAAGTCCATTATAATCCATTATAAGTCCATTATTATTATTATTATCATTATGATAATCTTACCCTATAGACGTCAATTTCGGCGTCGAACAGATCAAGAGGTGGTACGTTGTCGTACTCATCAGTGTCTTTAGGTGTCAGGAAGTATTTCTCTGCCGTGCCCATGGCTCCTTTAGCACCGATGCTGTACTGGGAGGCAGAGCTAGCTCTGTGGGAGTTAAACGAAAGATGAAGAGGTTAAGGAGGAAGAGCAATGGTGGAAAAAGGAAGGAAGCTTTGCCAGGATAGCCAGTGTAGGTGGTACAGCTAATTTCCAGAAAGGTCCTTTGGAAGGGGTAAAGAAAGGGGAGTCTAAATCCCTGTTCGCACTGGACTTATTTTGGGCAAACTAACCGAGCCAATGGGTAACTTCCCCATTGTAAGTCTAGTGCGGACAGGCTGGGTAACTCTCCTGACATGTAACTTAACCGAGCCGCGTGGGTAGTTTAACCGAGCCAAAGGTGGCCAGGAAGATTGACCAGGTCAGTTTAAACCGAGCCAGAAAATCCAGGGCGGATGCACCGTCTCAGTTAAATCTCCCATTCTGGTCCAATGACCACTGGTTACGTCAGTGACCTTTCACCAGCCGAGATTACGTGTGTGAAACTGGCGTCTATTGAGTATTGTGTATATTATCATTGCACACAACCAACGAACACGGAAAAACAAAAACAATCCGTTCTTCTTCGACACATCCTGATTTTTCAAAATTCTTTGAAATTTTGTTGACCTTACTTCAACAAGTGACCAACAGAATTGAAGAAATCATGGAGTGTGTATCCTTCAAGGGAACTTCTCCCAGTCACAGTAAAAAATTACCCTAAATGTTTATCCAGTGCGAACAGAGCTTAAAAGTCTGGAGGAAAATCTGGAAGAATGGTTCTGACAAAAAAAAAAATCATTCAGCCTTTGAGAAAGATCCTGCTAGGATCGAAATGCGTCAGGCCCTCCAAAAAAAAAACTCAACAAGATCGGGTTGGGACTGAAAACCCAATCTACATAGTGCCCTTGGAGGGATTCAAACCAGATACCCCACAGATGAAAGGCGAGGACAGAACCACTAAGCCAACCTGACCCAACCTGACCTGAAGCATACAAATTTGTAATGGCCTAGGACATTCCTGTTTCAATTTCTAGCAAGGTAGTTCTCAAAACCCAAGCACAGAGATGATGCGCCCCTTCTTCCCTGAAACTTCTACCAATAATCTCAACTTTAGTCTAATTAGACATAGTCATTGAAAAATAAACAAAGGGCAATTGACTGGAGCGGGAATCAAACCAGTGACCTTCGGGACACCGTACCGGGGCTCTTACCAACTAAGCAACCCAGCCTTAAGTTAGTGGTGTCCCTGATAGCCAATGGGAGACTTTGGAGAACCGGTCTTCAAGTCAACAGCGCACGCAACCGCAAAACAACGCTCACATGCTCACAATTGTATGCGCGTGCGCTGTTGACTTGAAGGCCGGTTCTCCAAATTCTCCTATTATCTTTGTTCGTTGGATGGATATTGTCATCCGGAACTTCAAACTTGATGCGACTAAAGATATCAATCAGGACAAAGCCTTATCCTTGGAGAGGAGAGAGAGAGAGACTGTTTCTTCACCTTCCGCTCTGAGCAGAGCGTAGAGATCGCTCCGATGCGGCCGATCGCATCCCGGCCGAAGGTCCTAGCTTCTCCAAGTCTCTCATGGGATTGGAACTGAGCCGACCGTGGAGGAACTCATCAAAGGTCTCGTTGATGTTGTGCATCCAGAGGAAGGTGTAGTTCTTGAACAGCTCCAGGAGTTTCTACAGAATTTAGACAGACGGTCACAGTCAGGATAAGCATTCCATGAAGTTATGTGGATCGGTTTGCGGAAACACCATGTAAGAATCGTTCGTACTTTCGCACTCCTGTTTCGTTCGCACTTCTCGTATTAGGTCTCAACGTTTCGACTAGCCTGCTCTAGTCCTCATCAGGATTCCATAAAGTTGTTACTTCTAACGTCTAAGGAAGACATTTTCATACAAGGCTTAAAATTGAAGGGTGCTTGCCACAAAATGCGGAATTTGAATGGTACAACTGTACACATGTTTACTCGGCCAAATTTTTAAGGCCAAGTGACTTTTGGGTTGTTTAGCAAGATAGCAAAAGGTGCTTAGGCCTAAGTAAACAGAAAATAATATGCTTACAAGATCCTACTTCATGAATTTGTGAGGAATTTCCGGATGTAAGAATGCAAGAGAGAATTCCCCTAAGGCTGATACATATCAAATAATTGACTTCTCGAATCTTCAACCCTTCAGTTCCATTGAATAACTGGGGCCATTTTCATAGAGCTGCTTAAGCACAAAATTTGCTTAAAGGTAGTATCATACTTTGGTAAGAAACCAAAACAGAAATTTTCACAGATTTACATATATTTTTCAGGGTATGAAGATGGTGGTGATAGAAACATACTGTTAAAAGTTTTCCGCCTGAAATGGTGTATTTATCCAGAAAATAGTAAAACAATGACCGAAAATCTTTTTGATCTTTTAAAAGATCAAAAATGAAAGAGAAAAGACTTAAGAAATACCGTGGCTGTTTTTCACTGTTTTCTCAAAAAGTGGGCAACTTATGGGACTGAAATTTTCACACATGACTGTTACTGTATCTGTCTCGGTATTTTTGCCCATGAATCTGTAAATATACATACCATGCATTCGTCCCCGTTCTCCTTGACCAGTTGAACGATCTGATCACAAATTTCCTGGACCTCGTCATCTGAGCTGATGTAGTTCTGGTACCCTCCCTATAAGAGAAAATATGACACACCGAAACAAAAATCAATTCCTCGTTAAGTAACTTTTCATTAGCACGACACAAACTCTGTTCTTATGTCATGCCACATAGTTAATAAGGTCTTAATACTTTGGTCTAAATGAAAACAGGAGTCAATTTCACGAAGCACTGAGGTTAATCTAAAAAAGTTAATCAATCTTAATGGCAACTAGAGTTGTACTGAGTCACTGCTTTTGGTTACTCGAGTCAAGTCGAGTCATTTTAAAGAAGAGACTCGACTCGAGTCAAATCATTTTGATGAGACTCAAGTCGAGTCGAGTCATTTGGTCGCAATGACTCGAGTCAAATAATTTAGGCTTAAGTCGGGACTTCAGTCGAGTGGAGTAACCAAAAAAATGGGACTCGAGTCTGACTCAAGTCGAGTCATTGATTCAAATTATTACAACTCTGCTGACAACTCATCTTAAGATTAATCTTAGTGTTTGGTGAAATCCAGCCCAGGGGCCAATTTCATAAAACTGTTAAGCATACAAATTTGCTTAGCACAAAAATGTCTCGCCCAATAAAACAAACCACCATTGAAAATTCCAATTGATATTCATGGTCAGCGAACAACAGCCAAAGAAGAGTCACGAGTGATACACAACAAATGGAAATTTGGCTGTTAACCCTGTTTTTATTAAGAAAGAAATGTCATGCTTAGCAAATTGTTGTGCTTAAGAGTCAAATTGGCCCCAGGCCTGACGGGACCTGTGTCCGTTTTTCTACTGAAACTAAATTTCTTTGCAATACCTCTGCTTCATGGTTGAGCATCTTGACCAGCGAACCCCGGTTCTTGAATTCATCCAGCCAAAGGTTGACGTTCTCCAGGACGCTGGTGACCGCCGTGCTCTGGTCAAGCGGTGGAGTGACCGACACCACGTTTTCAATCAGCTCCATGCGAATGGTCAAGATGGGGACCACTGTCCCTTGGGCCTAGACGATGACAAAGGATAAGAATATCTGCTTAGAAAAATGGAACAACTTGGATTTTACGGAACTGTTTTCCTGGCTTCAATTTCATGGCTCTGCTAACCGTAAGCATAGAATTTTTGCTAAGCAGAAAAGTCTGCGCTGACGAGATCCTGTTTCATGGCTAAGCAATGAATTTTCAGTTGTGCGCGTTAATCAAGGATTTCTCGCTTACTCAGCTACATAGAAAGTTGATGCTAACCCAGTAAGCGTAGATCGAGAATCATAAGCGGCAATTCCTGCAGTAATCAAAGCCATGACATTAGGCAAATAATTCAGGCTTACTCTGCTACATAGAAAATCGATTCTAACCCAGTAAGCGTAGAATGAGTTTTGGCTGGCATACTGATTTGATTAACCAAGGTTTTTGGTGCTTGAGCAAATTTTGATGCTTAAGCAGCTCTATGAAATTAGCCCCTGGTTGCAAAACTCTTCAGTCCTGCCCCTACGGTCAACGAGACTACAGGATAGGATAAGGAAGAGGAGAGCGAAATTCCTGTTTACCTCAGCTACATTGGAGTGGACCAGCGTATTCAGCATGGATCGGAGACTCTTCAAGGTAGCCTGTTTGAGCCCGTCTAGGACCAAGGCATCAATGTGGTCCACGTAGTCCTCCCATGCTGGTGAAGCTCGGCTGATCTGAACTGCCTAAAAATGTCAAGAAGAAACAAAGGAGAATACTGAGATCCTGTGAAAGATCCTTGTGGTTTGTAAAAACGGCTACCTTAGATTTGAGGCTATGCATGGTGGAATTCAGGGAAACGCCACTATACGAAAACTGCTATACCAAACATTTGGCTACATCGAACATCATCCTTGGCTCCGTTACGAACAACCACTATAACGGACGATATCTGTGCATCACGCCATGTTTGATATAGCGGCGTTCCTCTGTACATAAAGTAATATGTTTCGGCCAGTATGCTCCGACTGTCTACGAGAGAATACTGCATTTGCGAGGTGGAGGCTTGACTAGCAGTTTTGTTGATGACCTGCAGCAGCAGCATTACCCTGAAGCAAGCCAGAGCACACTGGCTGAAACCTGTTTACTACCTTTTGCAATGCTTGAATTTAATGGAGGCCACGGAGGCCATGGCCTTCATTGCCCTTATTTATAACTCTCTAATTGTTCACAGATGGCATAAATCAGGGGTGGGCAACCTACTGCCCGCCATTGATTTTTGTGCGGCCCACGAGACGCATCCAGTAAGACAAAAATTGGTATGTGCTTCACACAGCGCGGTACAGTATAACCATTGTGTCATATCGGTATTGCTTTGACACGTTTTCACAAACAAAGCTCAGTTGTCAGGTTGTGTTCCTTAGTGGGGTTGCCCTCTAAGAAAATCCTCGTTACTGAATGTTTGAAATTGAAAGTGCATTGTTGACCATAGTGCGGCCCGCCAAATTTTCCATTCCTCGTTTCTGGCCCATTGATTCATAAAGGTTGCCCACCCGTGTCATAAATGATTCTGGAGCCTATTTCACTACCGCTTTTCAATCATCGCTCAAGTCAAAATCCATCACTAAACTGAAAATCGATCGCTACATTGTGTAGCAATTTTCCGTTTAACGATGGATTTGGGCTTTAGCGATGATCGCAAAGTGTTAGTGAAATCGGCTCCTGGTCTTTACCTCAAATGAGATTCCGAGAAGGTAGTGGATCCTCTGTCCGGAAGGCTTGACAAGTCTCTCGTGGTCCTCGTTCAGATCACTTTGGATGAAAAAAGGAACGAAAAATATTCTAAACAAAAAGGCACAAATCAAGTACAAGATTTTAATAAGTTTTATTCTGAGGACTATTAAAGGGCCTCGTCACATGAGGCAATCATTTCCACAGGCTGCCTGGGGCCAATTTCATAGAACTTCTTTAAGCATAAAAATATGCTTAAACATAGAAAGTTTACCTTGAACAGACGGGATTACCAACCAAATTTTCATATGATGTTTTTGCTTTTGACTTGTATTCGGCAATTATTTGCCGAGCATAACATTCACAAGGAGTTTTGGCTGGCATACTGATTTTATTCACCAAGGTTTTTGGTGCTTACGCAAATGTTGGTGCTTAAGGAGCTCTATGAAATTGGCCACTGGAGTGTAAAAAAATAAAAGTGTAAACTGTAGAATTTCAGTCAGTTATTCTGTCCATTTTGCCAAGAAGAAACACACTTTTCTCAAACAGGATCTAAAAGAAACATTGCATGTACTGGATCTAAATGCTTGATCTAAAAAACAACATCGTAAATAGCATTCCGAAAGTGACAATCCCATTGAAGAAGACGTATTTGCCATAAATCGCACATGTCAAACATGACGCACGTGATTACACAGGTTAACTGTTGACCTGATTTTTTTTGCAATCAGTAACCGGATATGAAATTACCCGATTTTGCCCATCACTACTAGGAAACAATAAGCCATTTGCGAGATAAATCTGAATAGTATCTGGTACACAGGCTTCTTTCATTGCATAGAAACACCCCAGTTTGAATTTCCCAGACTAAAGACTCTGTTGCTATATCACATGATTCGGGGACAGACGTCTTGCACCAATGCACTGTTCATAATGGATAAGAATGGCACAAAGGAACCAGTCCATTCCAGAGATGGGTATCACTATGCAAAAGCTTGCCCCGAATCATGTGATATAGCAACAGTCTTTAGTCTGGGAAATTCAAACTGGGGTGTTTATATGCAATGAAAGAAGCCTGTGTACCAGATACTATTCAGATTTATCTCGCAAATGGCTTATTGAGCACATGTTCCTGACCTTTGCCATATGAGCAGCTTGGCCATGTGGTAGCTGGTGTCTGGATCCCGGCAGGCAAAGACATCCAGGGAGCCACTGGACCAGGACTGGGCAATGTCCACCATCTCCTGGCAGTTGCTCTGGACGATGGCCAAGGTGCGGTGAAGGTCCGAGCCCACCAGGGCCGAGGCAAGCTCGATGAAGTCGGCGCTCTCTGTCGTCTTCCAGGTGTAATGACTCAGGCCTTGCTCCAGGAGCTTCAGATAAGAAGATCAATCGGACTCATCAATTATTTTTGTATTTTCGACAGGCTTAAAGGTAATTCCATACTTTGTTTTTTGTCAAAGAAATGCAGATTCATTGGCAAAAATATCAAGGAAGATACAGTAACACTCATCTGTGAAATTCCCAGTCCCATACGGTGCCCACTTTTTGGGAAAACAGTGAAATACGGTATTCTTTTGTCATCGTCATTTCTTACATTGAAAGATTTGAGGCTTTGCATGGTGATGATTGGTATGTGGATCGGTTTGCCGAAACACCATGTAAGAATCGTTCGTACTTTTGCACTTCTATTTCGTTCCAACTTCTCGTAAGGTCTTAACGTTTCGACTAGTCTGCTCTAGTCATCATCAGGATCCCATGATCAACATTTGTTGGGGTTCGAATCCCACTTGGTGCAACATGAAGAATAAGGTTTTCAATTAGTACCTGATACCTGAGATTGCAGTACACAGTACAGAATTACCTTACTTTGATCATGCAAAAGGCCCATTAAAACAGAACAATAGGCCTATCATCTTGTATTTTTCAAATATGAAAACTCTGACTTCTTATAGATATGAGAGTTACTTACGTGGTCAATCTTTCCAAGTTTCCTCTCAAACAGCGGCTGTTCAAAGTCCACCAATGATCGCATGGCCGAGTTGTATTTGGACACGATGGTCTCCAGCCGTGCGGCCGTCGTTCGCAGCGTGGCACCATCGGTGTTGCGCAGCAGGTCGCGCACCGCATCCTGGAGTTTGATGGTAAACGGAGGCTGCTGGAGGTAGTGGACCTCCCTGAGTAGAAGCAAGAGATCTGGGTCTAGGTTGACGTGGATAACCTGGGGGCGATACTCCATCTCTTGGTCGTAGTCGTCTGCAACCTGTGCCACAAAATCAATCAATCAATAGCACCTGTCAGTGAAGAAATGGTACAGAGGCCGTTGGGAGCTATTATTCAACCTTGTGGAACTGGGCAGTCTACTTGCTACAGAGAGTTTTCATAAATTTGTATTGACTAGCAACTCCAATTTCATTGAGCTGCTGAGCAAAAAAAAAATTGCTAAGCAAAAATGGGACCTATTATTTAAACTTGTAACACTGTGCAGTCTACTTGCTACTATTCTTCATTTGTATTGACTAGCAGCTCCAATTTAATGGAGCTGCTGCTGCTAAGCACACAAACAAATTGCTTAGCAAAAGAATGTTTTGCTCAATAAAATAAACCACCATTAAAAATGTTTTCTTTTTTTCTTTGTTTACCTTTCAACTTCAATTTGATCTACCTTCTCTTATCTCAATGTTTAATAGTGCTCCGCACTAATGATGTCACACGAGTGATTTGGCCATCGCACGCATGTACAAAATCCCCGGATGTCAGACAAACATTGACTCACACACGTTATGTACACCATGCATGCACACAAGCACAACCACCACACGTTTGCAAGGTTGCAATGTTTGTCTGAGATCCGGTGTGCTATTTTAAGCGCAAGTACTATTCAAGTAATTCTTTTTACCAAAAGTGGTTGCTTTAACCGGTCCCTCAGCTCATTGTGTATCTGGCCCTGCCATTTGGTAATGGTGGCCTGCTGGTACCCTTCAAAGTCTTTCATGGTGTCGGCAAAGATGTCGCGTAGGTGCCATCCCTCGTCGCCCTCTAGAGAATGCGGGCTGATTCGTTTCAGCTTCTCCATTGGTTGCTGTATAAAATGTTAACGATGATAAAAATGAAGATGCTGGTAAAATAAAGGGTGCACAAAAAGTAACTTCCGCAGATTTTGACGCCCGACCCCTCTAAATCTAATCAGTTTGGGTTGATATGAGTAGTAGGAGTGTTTAGATCACATCTTAAGCTGCATTTTGATACCCTACTTGATGCCAAGGACTCAACGCTGTTCAATGCACACAGCGTTGTTTGTCAACAAATGTGCAAAACCAAAAGTTGCACTTTTAGGTATACAGTGTGTAGCTGTGCGTAATCCATTGTAGACCCAAACAATATCGCCCTATGCAATATAGCTCATGGTAAGTTCAACTAAAAGTGCAACTGTTGGTTTTGTACCTTTTGTGCATTGAACAGCGTTGAGTCCTTGGCATCAAGTAGGGCGTCAAAATGCAGCTTAGAATGTGCTCTAAATACTCAGACTACTCATATCACCCCAAACCGATTAGATTTAGTGGGGTCGGGCTTTAAAATCTGCGGAAGTTACTTTTTGTGCACCCTTTAAGAAGGCTACAAACTGCTTATAACTGAAATCAATTGGGGATTTAATGTGATATTGTATTAAAATGGCCTCACTTTTTGATCTCAGGGGCGGTTTTCACCCAGAATATTACTCTGGGGTTTTCCTTTCAGTCTAAGACTGTATCTTCTTCTCATCATCTTTCCATAAAGGTTCCATCAGGCTTTCTGGCTACAGTGCAATTTTGAAGAATCATTAAAATTACCAGAAATGATGATAATAATCTGAGAAGAGCTTTCAGGACAATAACCTTGATCCGCTTCTTGGGAGCAAAGATTCTTGAAAATCTTTGGGTGTATTTACCAGAAATTATCATAATAATCTGAGAAGAGCTTCCAAGACAATTGCCTTGATCCGCTTCTTGGGACCAAAGATTCTTGAGAATCTTTGGATAAAATTACCAGAAATTATCATAATAATCTGAGAAGAGTTTCCAAGACAATCACCTTGATCCGCTTCTTGGGAGCAAAGATTCTTGAGAATCTTTGGATAAAATTACCAGAAATGATCATAATAATCTGAGAAGAGTTTCCAAGACAATCACCTTGATCCGGCTTCTTGGGAGCAAAGATTCTTGAGAATCTTTGGATGAATTTACCAGAAATGATCCTAATGATCTGACAAGAGCTTCCGAGACAATTTACCTGGATCCGTTTCTTGAGAGCACCGACCCACGTCAGCCTGCAGACTACTGGCGGCAGGTTGCAGTGGACCGGAGGGTTGTTCCTGTTGGCCAGGAACATGGAGCGGACGGCGATCAGCTCCTTAGTGAAGGAGCTGATGAGCTGCCGATCCTTGTCGCGGAGGTACTCCTGGACCATCTCCCGACCGCTGACCCCTTCGAAGACCTCCAGGAGGCGTAGCTGAGAGGCGATGGTCGGACACTGCTGGAAGCATTGACGGAGAACACTGGCTAGTCTCCTCTCTAAATCCTGAAAATAAGCAAAACAGAAATTATCAGTAAGGTTTGAAGTTTTGCATGGTGGAGAGACTAGAATGAAGAAGACTTGCGATGAGAGTGGACTCTCGATGTTTCTACTAGTGTGCTCTAGTCGTCTTCTCTCTCCTGAGAACGACTAGAGCACACTAGTAGAAACGTTGATAATCCACTCTCATCGGTCCTTTTCAAGACCACACATCTTCCTAAAAGAATATTATACATGGTGTCACCGCAAGTCTTACTCATTCTACATAAATTATTGTTTCTGTTAAAATCTTTCCAACCAGAAATCCAAGCAACTCTGCTTCTTATCAAGCGAGGCACTTCCAAGTTTAAAGCAAATTGTGGTGCTGAGAAGTTGATCAAATTGTCCCATCTTGTAGTAATATTTCTAGGAGTTTTATCAGCAACCGAATGTGTAGAAGTGGTTTTTGCAGTGAATGCACGGAAGAAAAAAACTCTTTACCTTGACGATGGACCTGAAATTGAAGAAGGCCTTCTCAAAAGCTTGACTCTCTGTAATGTCCAAGATGTCCATCACGTTGTCTCCAAATCGTTCCATGGCACTGGAGAACTCCTCGTGTATCTCTCTGACGAGGGCATCGAGGCTCTTGGTGCCTGCGCCTCCAACCTCGGCGGCCATCTGCAGGAGGTTGAAGTGTCTGGTGGTCTGGACTAGCTCTAGGAGGTCATTGCATCTAAGAGGGGAAGGAGATGAAAGTGTCTTTGGGTTACTGCCTCAGATACAAGCTCTCAGAAGCTTCACCTCCAGCCTCAGCTGAAATCCACAAAACACCGAAGTGCGTTGGTGTCTGAACTATCACTAGACCATCTTAGAGGAGAAAGAGATGCAAGAGTTGTGAGGCAAGGGCCTAAGATACAAGCTCTCAGGAGCTACAACTCCAACCTCAGCTGCCATCAACAGAGGGTTGAAGTGCCTGGTCATCTCAATTAGCTCCATGAAGAGATTACACTTGAGAGAAGTCCAAAGTACAAAGTCTGGGATCTATTCTCTAGGCTTCCTAAAACTCCTACCAAAAAAATTGTGACAGATTTGGGACAGCAGAGGGTTGAAGTGGCCTACCTCTCCATGAATCCATTCATGAGGTTGAAGCAGGGAGCGTTGCGGGGAGGCCACTGGGAGTCTGTCCACTCGTCCTCCTGTATGATGCCGATGTCCGAGGAGCTTGTGTCCCTCCAGATGCCGTGAGAGGACCTGGCCCGCCGCCGCTGACTGGTGTTGTAGAGCTTGCTGCTGTACAGGACTCCCTTGGGTGGATGTAAAGTCCTAGGAGGACAAATTAGGAGAGTTTGTTACAACTGATTTCTAAGCAAATGTGTAGATTTGAGAAGCTTGTGTGAAGAGTGGTCTCTAGGAGTTTGGAGGAGGACTTACATCGCTTCGGCTGTCTCCGACACCTTCTCAGCGTTGATGTCATCAGCTTTGTCCTTCATGTCTAAGTAGGTACCACGGTAGGCAGCGCAGACCTTCAAAGCATCCTTCAGTCCGGCATAAGACTACGGATTATTCAAGAAAGATCAAAATGATGAGCGATGTACAGTTGAACGCCACTATAACTATTTCCGTAGAACGTACGCATGTAGCATGATACGTGAGTGCCAAATGCGACTAGATTTCCTGAGAGTGATCCGGCTATGCAAATTCTATCTTTGAGAGAACCTACTGGCAGGACTCGCCTGGTAGGGCATCCACATGACACGTGGCTGCGCCAGGTGGATCGTTATTTAGCTGCAGAGATGGGGATGGGCCCCGTGGCTGCCTGGGGGAAGGCCATCAGAAGACGGAAGGAGCACCGCTCAAAGGTAGATGTGGCAATACGCTGTCGTGGCGCATGCTCGATCAACTGATTGATTGATTTCCGTAGATGCCAAATCAGAAGTCTTTCCCTTCAACGCACCAGACCACCAGGCCACGTTATTCCATATAAGTCAATAAGTGATCACTGGCATGGCTAAATGTTTGACTTACAGCTAATTTCAACCTTCATACTTACCTGGATGGTGTTTTTCAGGATGTCCTCCCCAACCAGACTCTGCGCTCTGAGGACGACTTCATTGGACACCAGCTCGAGGAGGTTCTGAAACTTGTCCGTGCTGTGATAATACCTGTGGATTTGTAGAAAGCAACAACAAGCAATGGCAGATCAACATTGTTGACAATCACCTCACTGATGGGAGAGGACCTGGCGTTTCAATCCTTGCAAGATCTTTCTCAATGGCTAAATGGTCAGACTTAGGAGGGCCTGGCGTTTCGATCCTATCATGATCTTTCTCAATGGCTAAGTGGTCAGACTTAGGAGGGCCTGGCGTTTCGATCCTAGTAGGATCTTTCTCAAAGGCTAAATGGTCAGACTTAGGAAGGCCTGGCATTTTGATCCTAGCAGGATCTTTCTCAAAGGCTAAATGGTCAGACTTTGGAGGGCCTGACGTTTTGATCCTAGTAGGATCATTCTCAATGGCTAAATGGTAAGACTTAGGAAGGCCTTGCATTTTGATCCTAGCAGGATCTTTCTCAAAGGAAATGCCTTTGAATCGGATGATAGATGTCTACGACTGATACCCTTGTAGATATAAGCTGCAGGAGGTAAAAAGTCTCTTTGAAAGTGGAGTTCGTACAACACTTGGAGGAATGATACAATTTATTTTCCTGAGAGTAGACAAATGAAAGGAAATAGAGTGTGGCAATAAGAATGTCTCCTACATGTACCTTGAATGCGACCACACTAGCAGCATGGTGTGTATGAGTGGAGCAAACAGTCGCAGCATGTCCTTAGTGGTGTAGGAATGATGAAGCTTCTCAAACCAGGGAAGCAGGGTACCGAGGAAGCGTAGGTTCTCATTGGTTTCTGCTAGAGCCTGTAGGGACATATGAATAAAACACTAGATTAGATACCCACATAGGTATATGGTGAGTGAAGGTTAAGTTACGTAATGAAAGCAGAATTGTCTCTCATATTGAACAAAGGGTAAACATCACAGAGTAGCACAAAAACTTGCTTGATCACGGTGTGACAATTTTCTTCAAAAGGAGGAAAACAGGATTTCATCTTTACAGCTTTTAAACTGTAACCAACTATTGCTTGCTAAGCATAATATTCACAGCAAGTATATTGGTTAGCAAATTGATCTCAGTTACCAATTTAAAATGAGTAAGCAGATTTTGCTGCTTTATGAAACTGACTTCAACAGTTTTTCTCAAAGTTCGGCTCCGACTCAGGCACCGTCTTCATCTCTATCCTCCATATGCTGAAAATATAGGTTGTGGTTTCTTTTTGAAGCTGAAGTTCTATTTTCCTTTTCAAACCAGAGAATCTACTTCCGAACCGCAGCCAAAAGGCTCTATTTTGATAACCGTTATAGTAAAATGGATTCACGAAATGGAGCCTGAGCCTGAGCCTGAGTTTAGTATACTAAACTTGGCCCCTAGCCTTGACACAGGCCCACAGGGAGCTTGTGAATGCAACCTGTCATGCCTGTTACCTGGGAGATGTCCTTGCGGACGTTGTGGAACGAGTGGGAGTAAGTGCTGTTGGCTTCGTCCAGGTTCAGGAGGATGTCGCTGGCCACGGGAGAGTCTAGCTGGGTGATGATGGACTGAAGTTGGAGATGTCGGGCCTTCCACATGGCCACCTCGTCCAGGGGTAGAGGACGGGGGCCTGACAGGTGTCGGAGGTCACTCAGGGGCTCGTTCTTCAAGAGCAACTGCAGAGACACAGAGGGGATTGACGTGTTAGAGAGAAACTCAAATTGACTGTTTAATCGGCTTTTCATACTGCTGAAGGGTTGATAGATCCTAGACCATGGGCTATAACTATAATCAGCAAGGACCTATTAATATCCTATTGCCTGTAGTACATAGAGGCTCAATGCTCACATCCTGATCCAGTTTTCTGTTCAACATAACATTTCATGACGGAAGCCACTTGCAGATGCAACTGGACTATGTCAAACAATTCTGAAAATGACTGTCTGTTGATGGGTGTCGATCCCGGGGGGGGGGGGGGGGGGGGGGGGATATATCCCCCCAATATTTGAGATGGCGTGTATTATCATTACCCCCAATATTTTGAGGTTGAATGTCATTCAATTTTATTGTATAAAAATATTACTATGATCCTTGTTGTTTTGTTAGTCTTCGCAGTGAATTTATACTGTTTAATTCTTCTGAATATCGTCTTTAAATGCTGTAAAATGCGACTGTTCGACTCTGTTTTTATTAAAAAGTCCTTGGTTTGGTAGGGGGGTATTCCACCTCCCACAGCCTCCACCAGATCGGTCCCTTCACTCCCTCGCATAGGACACCAAATCACCGATCATCCCCCCCAATCATGTACAGAAATCGACACTAGGCTTGGGCGATTCCAGCATTTTCGGAATCGATTCCGATTCCAAGTTGGAATCGCGATTCCAGTCAGAATCGATTCCATTTTTCGCCGGCAAAAATAACATTGAAATAAAGGCAAACTTCGGGGGTGACGTACGCACGAACGCCAGTACAAGTTCGTAAAAATTCAGCAAGGCAAGGCATTTGGACAGCGGCCTAGTAGCCACGTTGTTTAGTAAATAGTGGTAGGTATACCGGCACCTAAAACCCCTCGTTTTTCAGTATTGCCGGCAACTTCTAAAAGCAAAAATTACGTCATCTTATTTTATTAATCAGTCAAACCACGCGAAGTATAGTAGGGAATTAGTGGTCATACATCGTGAGTCGTTCAGCCGATAATTTTCTTGCCAATGTATAATTTCTGAGTAATTTTAGTTTGTGATAATCTTACAAAATCCACATTTTATTGGCAAGAATTTAATTCAATAGCCTTGAAACAACATGGCCCAAACATAGGATTAACATTTTCTTCGCCCTATTCCGCACCCAGAGGAATATCCATTTATAAATCATAACCGAACCAAGCAGTTTCCGACGGCGCTGCGGAGACAACTTTCCTACCTTCCGTTTTGGTTTATTACTTCTCGAGTCAAACTTTTCCATTGAAGTAAGATTACGAAGGTGAAGTCTAGTAGGGCCTATCTACTTTTTCATCGGCAAAGAATAGATCGCAGATTCGTCGACATTTTAAGCAAGAAAGTCTACGTCTTTTCTCCACATTTCCGTCAACCTCGAAAGATGTTTACGTTGCGTTCCTTGGTTGGTGCCCGCGGGACGCTACACCATAAATTGGCAACCCATCAATGGAACCAGCGCGCTGGTTTTCAGGCAACCACGTGCAAGCTTGTCAGTGAATACACCGATCCAGTAGGCATGGCAACTGCTGGACAACAACACACGCACCCAATGTATCATGATTTCCCACCACCGAAAGCACCTCTAAGGCAAAAAAAAAACACGGTGCATTTCCGCTCAGCCAGGGCATCGCCAGTCAGAAATATAATGAAAATACAAACACCATTTGACCATGGTTAAGAATAAAACTCGGGTTTGTAAAAGAATAGTCTTCCAAAACAAAAGTAAAATCAACGAAAAATGTGTATGTAGTAAAACATTTTATCGGAGAAAATGGCGGCAATTTGTCTGATCTTAAATGGTGCGTTGTGATTGGGCAATTTGTCAAGAGGCGTGGCCTACCTGATCGGTGCGCTGTCACAAAATGTTGTGTCCGATAATATTATTGGACAACGGACACAGCACACGCGTACCACGTGGCCGCATGGCCCGGCCCATGCAGCAGCATTGCATCCAGAAAATTCCAAGATTGGTAACCGCGCCGCACCATTCAAAGCATACAAACGTGCACCAGCGAAGTACACAGTGGCAAATTTGCAATCGGGCCGGAAGTGCAAGCGTACTTGTATGACATGTACAACGTGTGTGTTTGGTGCAGTCAAGTTGCGCTCGGTACCGTGGGTTTCGGCCGGCTCAGAGCAGATTCGCGGTAAGAAATGTGACTTGTCACGCTGAGAAAGTCATCAACTCTGACTGAATATTCTGTAAGGTTGCCGGCACCAAATCAACGCAAGATTCCGGAACGAACATGCACGTAGATTGAGACCAGAATCACATATTTTAATACGTCGCTGCAACGATCGTTGTCGCATGTTTTATCAACTTTTCCAACTAATCCTACAGAGCTATGCATCAATTAATCGTGCAAATTCGACAAAACAGACGGTGCCGCACGGGGTTTATAAGTTATGTGATGTGTTAATCAGCCAGGATTCATTTCTTGGAAGAATGCAATCGTTTCATTCATCGTTGGTTCAATGATCGAACGACCCAAGAATCGCTCGGCGCATTTTGGAATCGAAACTCAAAAACACAAAATCGAAAAATTCACGGAATCGGTTCCGAAAAAAAATGGAATCGCGATTCCGATTCCAAATTTGGAATCGATTCTCATCGATTCCAGCGTGGAATCGCCCAAGCCTAATCGACACACTCTTGAAAATAACAAAATTCAAATAAAATTCAAACATTTGAAGAGGAATAAAATTGGAATTAGGGTAAAAAGTATAATAATTTGATTTCAGGTTGCAGCATTGCTGCGCGTATCGATGAAATGATCCTTGGTATATGGCGGTGTGTGCGTGGTTTCATGGCTTCTGACTGCCAAACGAACAAAGATAATTGACTATTGGGGTCACCACCAAAGTAGGGCTGGATGGCTCAGTTGGTAGAGCGTCTGTACGGTATTCAGGAGGTCGCCGGTTCGAATCCCGCTCCAGTAAATTTTTCTTTGTTAACTTTTCAATAATTTGATTTCAGTTTAAAAAGTCAAAAGTTGCATCTATGTGCTTGACAAGACCTTTGACCCCTTCCAACGGATAACTAAGCCTATAGGGGATTTTGTGTACAAATTGTGAGAGCAAGCTGGGTACTTGTGTGCATTGACCTTCAACCTTTGACCAGAACTGACCTTTATCTGTTTGATCCAGCCAATGACTGATGATTCCAGTACGTGGATGACCGATGACCTCCTAGTGGGCAAGGCTGCGGCCTCTGCAAGGACCTCGATAGATGGAAGAGGCAGGATGATGTCGCCCTGTGTCATAAAAGGAGTAGAGGTTATGACCTAACAGAGGTACATGTATATGGATAAATTTAACTTTAGTCTAAGTGAGGGAAACCGTTTGACTTTGAGTGAAAAAAGCAACATTTCTTGGCAGGCATGGAACTTGGACTTAAAAATAATACAAGGAAATTTCAATCGTTACCATACTTTGTACAGTGTATTTCACTTTTCAATGGCATATTAAGAGTGAAGTGAAAAAAAAGGAAATCAGCTGATCCGAGGAAAAGTTGAACGTCTCAGTTGGGTGATACATGACACTACCACAACAACTTGGTGTCACCCTAATATTCTTTTAGTAACTAGGGGTAAAATCAGTGACAATTTGCTTTTTAAAGGTAATATCATACTTTGGCTTTTATCAAAGAAATAAAGATTCATGGGCAAAAATATCAAGACAGATACAGCAATAGTCATCTGTGAAAATTTAAGTCTCATACGGTGCCCACCTTTTGAGAAAACAGTGAAAAACAGCCACAATATTTCTTAAGTCTTTTCTCTTTTATTTTTGATCTTTTAAAAGATCAAAAAGATTTTCAGTCGTTGTTTTACTAATTTCTGGATAAATACACCATTTCAGGCGGAAAAATTTTAACGGTATGTTTCTACCATCACCATCTTCATACCCTGTAAGTTATACGTAAATCTGTGAACATTTCTGTTAAATGGTTTTTATACCAAAGTATGATACTACCATTAACAAATCCGAAATGTTACCTCAACATGACCTTCTGTGACCTCTACATTTCCCATCATCCTGTGCAAGATGTCCATCAGCTTATCGGCACTGACTCCTCCATAGGTCAGCAAACCGTCGGTGCAGAGAAGGGGCAAGTAGACCTGATGGATGGATGAGGGATGCAAAAAAATGTATCAGTAGGCATCTTTGGACCGGTTGTTACAAGGTGGCATTGACAATTGAAATTAATTGAAATGAAATCTACAATTCTTTCATTACAAAGGAAAGGTTGTTCATCGCGGTGGCAAACAGATAAGAAAAAAAGGTGATCAAAGTCACGCGATGTCGTGTTGATGGTAGCGATGTTTTGGCTGCTGGTATTGCTAGCCTTCATCGGGCAACTGAAGAACTGGATACTGCGGAGTCCGTTATATCCTGTGGGGCGAGATTCGGGTTCACAATGCCGTGATCAGTGAACTGTGGACGGGTCACTCCAGTGGACGTTGTACAGCTCGCACTGCGGTCAGCTGGGGGCATATCCTCAGTGTGGCTCTGGCGGTTCGAGTCCGCGTTCACAGTACCGTGTTCAGCGGACTGTGGACGGGTCATTCTTTGGACGGTGGATTCTTTCATTCATTGGTTTCTGTTTTTAAAACTGAGGGTTCCGCAAAGCAGTCTTGAGCAGAACTGAGAGAGCTTGAAGAGCGAAGACAGTGAAAAAGTAATTGTCTGATGGAGATGATCCGCGACCGCTGGTGTTTCAACAGTTAGTGCTGTGATAGAACGGAAAGCAGCTTGGTCATGTTGTTCGTCAAGGTGGTCTGGCTGCTGCTGTTGTGGATGGGATGCCAGAGGGATGCCCCCGCTCTGTGGGACGTCCAAAGGTGCGCTGGGTTGACGACATCCGAGTATGGTCAGGGTGTGATACCACCGAACTGAAAGCAGCAGCACTGGAAAGGCGGGCTGTGGTGGGAGCGGCATCAGTGATGCCATCAGTGTATAATTTGAAGAGGACCGCGGGCAAATGCTCTTGTCTATTGATTGATTGACTGATTGATAGGAAGTTGGGTTCAAACCTGGAAGGTGAATGGTTTGAAGGGCTAGTCTTCTACAACCCGACTATCTTGTCACCTACCTCTCTTGACAGCAAGTCGAGTTGGGCCAGAGCCGTTGTGTCACAGTCAGTGTACACCACGTCCGTTTTGATGTTGTCCTTGGTGAGTTTGGAAGCTTGGTTGGTCTTGAGGAAGAAGACGGCTTTGGTGCGGACACCCAGCGGTGGGGTCAGGGAGGCCACCAGGGTGTTCTTGGGCTCCCGGGTAAAGACGAAGAGTCTTCGGACATCCTCATTGTTGCAAAACTCCAAGAAGGAATGACTGTTTGAAAGGAGGAAGACAACATCATGCAAATAGGTTTATAAAGGCAGGGTATATTTTACCTGCACCGGCATTTATCCTGCAAACCATATTTTGCCGTTCTCATGCTCTGATTGGCCAATTTTCATTATGTTATGCCGGCAGGAGCGTGCCTCCGGCAAAATAACATTTAGAGAAAGAAGTCTCACATTACATTTGGTGTACAAACACACAGTGTGTACAAATAAGCTTTTGTTTTCTTTTAATCTTCGAAAGACATTACTTTCTAAATGTGCCCCCAACACTAAAAGACATCAGGGCCTACTGTAGTTGTTAGCCTTTAAATCTGCTAGTTGATGGAAAGTGTGCTTACCGGTTCTCATCACTGGCAAAGAGCGCCTTGAGGTCGTCATTGCGTGGCCTCAAACTGGACGTTATTCGAGTCTCAAGGAAACGTAGCCTTTCATCAACTTCCATTTTTGATTAACTACAGTAATGGCTAAGCTGGAAGACTGGTACAATATTTGGCATTGCTGGAAACAAAACAAAATAAACAGATCTTCTTAAAAATAAATGTCAATGCAAGTAATAAACTGCTGCAAACTGCTCATCAGCCAAAATAATGACCTGAAATTTATAAAATGCTTAGAGTTAGGGCCTGACGCATTTCGATCCTAGCACTAGCAGGATCTTTATCGAAGGCAGATAAAGATCCTGCTAGGATTGAAATGCGTCAGGCCCTCGATCCTAACTCTAAAATTAGTCAAAATAAATGTAGGTCTAGGCCTACTGCACTTTTTTTTAACTAGGCTACTTAATTTTAAATAAATTTAACTGGTTTTCATCTTTACTTTTTCTTAGTATAGGCCCCCCTTATTAATGCATTGCAAAGCAAATTTTAATGAAACAAATGAACAAATAATGCGCACAAGAAAATTTTCTTTGCTTTGCACATGCCAGAGTGGAGTAAGAACCTTGCCCAGCTCCAGGATTGAAATGTCAGTCCTTAACGTCAGCAAACAATGAACAGGTGTAGGCCTAGGCCCGGCTACATGCCTATGTTGAGCACAATTTTCCAACCTGTGCAATCTTTAACCATTTATCCGAAGTGACTTGATTTTAATTTACCTGTGACTTGTGAGGCTAGCTATGTCCAATGTTTTTAACCTTGGCCTAACTGAAGTGACAGTAGGTATGTGCCACGGTTAAAAACAAATCCCAAATGATCGTTCAATTCAAAATTGTGCACGGCCCAGTTTAAAACTTGTGCAGGCGTCAAAGAAAATGCACTCAACACCTGTCCTAGGCAGGCCTACACAAAGTCAAAGAAAGTCAGTAATCCTGGGTTTTAGGGGCATAAATTATGTATACAAAAGGGATTAGGACTTAGGCCAGTAACTTAGGTTAGGGTTAGGGTTAGGCGTAATGGGCACCGGACAAGTCGACCGCGGGACAACTCGACTCGGGACAAGTCGACCGCAAAGACAACTCGACTCCGAGACAGCTCAACCACAAAGACTTGTCTCAGTGTCATGCAAGTTGTCTTTCAAAGGCTGAAGACATGAAGTTATTCTCGTGCAGCTAGACTGCAGACTGCAGGATTTGTCAACATCTCTGGAGTTTTCAATATAATAGGGCCTAACGTTAAGTCTCGAACGTTAGACTACGGCCTAAATTTCAAGACAGCGTTGAACATGTTGAATCATCCACATACGTTAACACACAGTAGGCCTACTAAAAACATAGCTATAGGGCTAGGCCATCGCTCACTGCACATAGCTTGCAAGTTGCAACATTTGTTGTATTGACTTTGCCCTTGCTTTGGTTTGGGCACCAGACTAATGTTCGTCAGCGACAGTGTTCGTCATGATCATGTTCGTCAACAAAAACTGACGTCTAAAAAATAAAAACACTTGAAATTCTAAAATTCTGACACACACTCATTGGCATTTATACGCTCATTACTATACTTGTTATAAATCACCTCATAATTCCATTTCAGTTATCAATTCTTGCATTCTATGTAGAGACAGGCTACACTTATTCGCGTAAATTCTCTCTCACGTTTGAAACTTTCGTTCCGAGGGAACCGCCATCTTGTTGATTTACCGGTTGCTAGCCAAACTCATTTGCATAAGTAATTTGATCTCCATTTACAAAATGTTTACATATCATTGACATTTATTTATTACTTTTAACTTCATATAAAGACAAAATTTGCTAAATATTTAATACTTCTGTGATACAAAATATATTTAAGAATTTACAAATGAAATTTTATTTCAAATATTATTCATACAATTTCTGAAAATTACCTTTTTTTTTGCACGAGTCTAAAATTAATTATTGGAGTTAATTTTTGTCGTACAAACAAATGCACAATTGTAAAAAGCGGTGGAATCAAAATGAACGCAAATTTAAAAGAAATTGTAAAATGAAAATGAGCAATGGAAACTTTTTTCTTCCAAAACAAGCATGGGTGAGTAGCCTATAAACTGGGGTTTGGTGTCATCTAGAAGGCAATATTTTCAAGCTTGGATAGGCTACAGTACAGTATCAGTTGATCTGCTTTGATTAAATGTTTAGAAAGTCAGTAAGTTAGTGCGGCCTGCGGGGCCTTTCCTTTTAAAATGACAACATTTAAAATGGGCGTGTCGTAGGCGCTAGGCCCTAACGTTACTCATATTTTGAAATTTTCGTAACCTTAAACTAAAATAAATAAATAAATGAATAAATAAATAATTTAATAAATAAATAAAGGTAATCTAATGTCCCACTTTGGCATAATTAGTGTCTTTTTCGCCACCCATATTATTTTCAGTATTTATTTGGCTCAGAAACTGGATTTTGTTCCACTGAAATATTGCCGAAACTGTGTTCATTTTAATTTAGGGTTTAACGAATAACGTTACAGGACCCATGAATAAATTTGCTTTAAGTAACAAATCTCATTTTGGAACAGAAGAAGCTAAATAAACACTGAAAATAATATGGGTGGCGTAAAAGACACTAACCCCCATAGGCCTACTTTGGTTTTTGTCAAAGAAATACATAGGCCTATGGGCAAAAATATCAAATATCAGTCATGATGTGAAAATTTCAGTCCCATACGCATACAGTGCCCACTTTTTGAGAAAACAGTGAAAAACAGCTTAAGAAAAGACTTAAGATAAGAAATACTAATTACTATTTCTTATCTTATTAGTCTTTTCTCTTTTGTTTTTGATCTTTTAAAAGATCAAATAGATTTTTGGTCGTTGTTTTACTAATTTCTGGATAAATACACCATTTCAGGCTGGAAAAAATGAATGGTACGTTTCTACCATCGCTATCTTTATACCTTGTAAGTTAATCACAGATATACCACGTAAATCTGTGAACATTTCTGTATCGGTATGCTACCAAAGTATGATAATACCTTTAAAATTGTCATAAATTTGTCTTTCAGCACAAATCCCTTTGACGATGAGCCTTTACCTACTGCACACTATTACCCAAGCCTGAAGAAAGACCTCACAGACTCTGAGAAACAGGTACGTAGTTCTGTGGTGACATTCACTTCAAAAACTTTTTAAGACAATAGTATGGTCGTGAAAGTATGAGCTAAATTTCAAACCTTTCTGGCATTCCCAGGTTGCAGCATTGCTGCGTGTTTCAGTGAAATGATCCCTGGGATATGGCGTTGTGTGCGTGGTTTCATGGCTTCTGACTACCAAACGAACAAAGATAATTGACTATTTGGGGCACCACCAACCTTAGACTAGATATCTCAGTTGGTAGAGCACCTGTACAGTATTCAGGAGGTCGCCGGTTCGAATCCCACTCCAGTGAATTTTTTTTTTTCACTTTTCAATGACTGGCATATTTTGTCACAGATAAATCTGAGTCCCAAGAGATATCCCAAGCATGACACCATTGGGATTCAACCTGCCGTCGAAGTTGAATCGAAAGGAAGGCCAACTAGCCCACCGGAGAAAGCCTTCCTAAGGAAAACCAACACTTTGCTAGCTAAGGAGCTTCCGACCCACGACACCCCAAGCCCTGGCGATGCCTCCTCTAAATTTGACGAGTCGTGGCCGACTAGCGAACGACCATCAACCATCGAAAGTCCTGGAGAGTACAACAGACCACTGTCTGCTGCGATACAACCTGATAGACCTAGACCAGATGAAGGTTTGTTCAAATTTAGAATCATCACATGGATTCCTTTTTCCCTTTTAATCCTAACCCACTTCTGTACCACAGTTTTTCATGTGGTGTGCATGGTATCCTGAATACCACAATACACTGCAGTGTGGTTTGTCTAGTGATGTGTGGTTTATGATCCAGTTCCCCAGTGGTTACTGGTAGTGTTTAGTAAAATAGTAAGGAATTATTGTCTTGTGTGGTTGGTGTTAGGGTAGGCTTAATATCCAGTCCCTCTGTGGAGACTGTGGTAGTGTATGGTAAACAGCTCTTGTCTTGTGTGCTTGATGTAGGGTTAGGGTTAATATCCAATCCCTCTGTGGAGACTGGTAGTGTGTGGTAAGCAGCTCTTGTCTTGTGTGCTTGGTGCAGGGTTAGGGTTAATATCCAATCCCTCTGTGGAGAGTGGTAGTGTGTAGTAAGCAGCTCTTGTCTTGTGTGCTTGGTGTAGGGTAAGGGTTAATATCCAATCCCTCTGTTGAGACTGGTAGTGTGTGGTAAGCAGCTCTTGTCTTGTGTGCTTGGTGTAGGGTTAGGGTTAATATCCAATCCCTCTGTGGAGACTGGTAGTGTGTGGTAAGCAGCTAGTGTCTTTTTTTGTAAAGTGTAGAGGGTTAGGGTTAATAAGTGCTGTCTGATTTTTAGAATGTGCTATTTTCTTGTTTCTTATTCAGGATTCAGCATGTATAGAGTGCCTTCTAGTTCCAGTTCTTCGTTGACGGGAACGGACTACCTAGCTCAGTGGCGAAACCGATCTAAGAAGCATCAAGGGCAACCGCACAAAAATACACCAGCTGAGGGGTCAACTCTATCCAAGTAAGTTCAGATTCCGTTTGGTATTCAAAGGCAATGGGAGACTTTTGGAGAGTCGGTCTTGAGTCAACAGCGCACGCACGCGCAATACAATCGTGCATGCTCATAATTTCGCAAGCATGGTTTGCGCGTGCGCTGTTGACTCAAGACCGACTCTCCAAAAGTCCTCCATTGGGCATCAACCCAAAAGTAAGTCAGTGTGAGATAAGGAATTGGAGTGAGAGTGTAAAATTAAACACTGTTGATGACTGAGTGTTTTAAAATAAGGTTACTAGACCTGGGGTCGGTTTCACAAAGCCCTACGACCGATTGCAACTCGAGTTAGGAAGGATAACCCATCGTATCCTACGTAGGGCTGCAATGCTACAAGTCCTACAATTGATAGTAAGTTACGATGAGTTTTTTTTAAATTGACCCCAGGAAATGGTTCAGTATTCATGCATTAAATATTAAGGTTGTATGTAGGTCATTGATGAACCAACAGCTCTGAGAAGTATCTGTACATGTGTATTGAAATCACCGTGTACATAATATTTTGTCAGGTACATTCAGCGGTTTCGCTACAGCGAGCCCAAAAGCCGGCAGGAACGCGAGCAGGAGAAACAAGCCAACAAGAGCAGCGACTTCTGGTGGCTGGCTCCGCCATCACAAACCTCTACCCCGACAGACGACAGCTCCAGGGCATCAGGGAGGCGTCGGACAGGACCGGGAGAGCCTGGTGCTAGAGTTAGAGGAAGGATGAGCAGGGATTCTCCTGGGAGTTACAGGAGGACGACCTCATCGGCGTCACCCTCTGAGAAGGCTTTCACCGACATTGATGATCTGCAGTCGAGAGCTGATAAACTCCTAGAGAGAAGGTGATGATCTTAGCTCATTTACATCTCAAGATTCTAAAGTGTATTACTAGTACTACTCGAGTACCGTTTTTAGAGTACTTGTACTCATACTCGCGCTTAAACGTCCAAGTATTGGCACTCGAACTACGATTCTTGTACTTTGGAACTCGACATCCAAAAATTGTACTCAAGCAGTCAAGCATCTAAGTACTCGATTTGCAGTACTCAATAAAAAGGAGAGTTCCTGTAGTTATAGTTGGTAGTTCAGTTTCAGTTTGGATCTCTTTGCAACCCTTTCAAAAAGTTGATTTACAACTTTTTGGTTTTTCGTTAAGTGAATCAACTATCCTGAGTGAACCTGCCATCAGCTCGGATGGTGTTGGGCTCTCCTCACCGTCCTCAAATTACCAGGAGGATCAGGTCTACGTTAGCAGAAACCCGCCCAGACCCACGGTCCAAGAGAGCTTCCACATGCCTCCCCCGATGGGAGCAACGCTTGGTCCCTCAAAGAAGACGGTGCTTCGGCCTGAGGATGATATACTTCATCAGTGGAGGGTCCGTCGTAGACTAGAGGAGGCTCGGAAGCAGTCCTCTAGACGTGGTCCCCTGATTGATGTCGGCCGTGGAGCTGAACTGGAGGTAAGCAACTCCCGTCTGCTTCTTGCAAACATTGAAAACAATGAAAATAAAGGTTGCTGAAGCCCAGTTTTTAGTTTCTTTATTTGAATACCCAACCATTAAAGCTTGTTAATTAGTTGCTGAAACGCTTTGCTACTGACTGCAAAGGAGCCACTAAGCATGCTCAGATCAAGGAAAACTCTTAGATCATTCCAGTTTCGTGTTTTTGTACCCTGGTTCAGTTGAATTTCTTCCCGGGTCTGAATTGTATAATCCTGATTTCATTGGCAGAAACAGCACGGAGGCTCTCGACTTGACGACTTCCGGAGACGGCTCCAGCAACAGCACCTTCTCTCCCAAGCTAGGCCTGGTACCCATCCCACCGTGCCATCAGAACCCTTGACAAAGACAACAGGAACCAGTCCGATACCACAGACTACAGCGACCCAGACCAATGGTGTGCTGCTGCCCTCTGTTGGCGAAGATGTGCCAGTCAGAGATGAAACAATCGGGCCTGATGATGGCACGCACAGGGAACCGCTGAGGACCTCAATGTCACATATCCACAACCTGCACGATATCTATGCTGCAGGGCACCAGTCACATCGTGCTAGGGATTTTGAGTCAGCAATTCAACGGGAGCCGAAGAAGCCAGTCATAGCCAGCCCCAGTATTTGTCAGACCTCAACGAACAAACATCCTATTCCTCCTCATCTACACATGGCTTGTGACATCATACCTTGCCCTCCTCAAGATACCCATCCTGAAGAAGGGTCACCTCCTGATGACGACTCTCCCAGGAACCATTTTGTGTCTGTGGACACCAGGAGGAGTCACGTCAGTGGTTTGCATAGGCAGGTACTAAGAGTCAAGGATCAGAGGGCATCTGATGCTCAGCAACCAGCTGCCCAGCATCCCATGCCATCAAGGGAAGACCCTCCATCCAGGGATGCCACTCAGATCAGCCAGCATCATCTAGAGGAGGACACTGACCAAGGACCTACTCCACCGCATCCTTCAGCCCCGACATCCTCTCAAGTCACAAAACCACAAACAGTGGAACAGAGACTTCATCAGGAAGCACCACAGAGGGTGGCAGCTCCTAAAGACATTGATCCTCGACAGAGACTTGACTTTGGTCAGGAGGAGACGACGCGGCATCTAGGAGGAACGTGGAGGAGCCTCGATGAGACGATGCAATCAGAAGCCTCTGAAGATCTTCCTGTGAGGACAGGGAGAGAGGAGGAGAAGGTGGGGGAGGAGGTTGCCAGAATGGATGAAGATGCTAGACCTGCAGGAGAAGGAAGGAGAGTCAGTGGACTTGTACACACGTCATCACCCATTGGTGCTGCAGTAGGCCAGGTGAGCAACTGTGATTATTGAAATAATATTAGGTCAAAGGACAAAGAGAAGTAGTGGAACCCAGACTTGAACCAGACTGATGACTTAACATTGCTGTGCCATTGCCCCCTGAGCTACCCAGCACTATCATAGTGCTTCCCACACTTAACTGCTATTGTTCAAGATGCCAGTCAGAAGCCATCTAACCCATTATACCAGCACTCCACCATCAGAATTCTGATCTGTCCAGCTTTATAGTATAACGGGACCTATATCAAAATATACTTATGCTCAGGGTGCCCGGTCAGAAGCCACTTGACCCAATAACTGCCACATCAGCTCTCTACCATCTATGCTGTCCAGTTCTAAGATGGGGGACCTCCCTCCTTATAGGTTATAGTCAACTATCTTTGCTCAGGATGCCATCCAGAAGCCCCATAGCCCATAAACATCTATATTTTGATGAACAGCATCTTAGCTATCCAGTGTTTTTTCCATTGGGACCCATATAGTCAGAGCTGTCTCCAATCTGAATTTGCAAACAGTGCACACAGCAAGATGTACAGGGAAGCCTTGTATGACAATGCAATGTATTTTGCCCCATACCCAGGTCATCAGTGATCGTCTCTTCACGACTCCCAACGTACGGCCAATCTCATCCCCATATTCAAGCACCGATAGTCTTCCCAGCATTCACTCCTCATTGAGGTCCCACAGGTCGACCGGTTCCATCATGGTGCAGACACAACCTATCCAAGGTAAGCAGAATCAACTTGACTCCCAAAATAAATTACATAACAAAATTGAAATGTTGTGTAACTTTTTTTAGTTTGTTTTTCTCCATGCATAACAAAATCAGACATTTGTGTGTAACATATTTTAATAATCAGACCATATCATCTAAAGCCTACTTGTTGGTCAATTATCTTTGTTTGTTTGGCAGTCAAACGAACAAAGATAATTGACCACTGGGGTCACCACCAACGTAGGGCTGGATTGCTCAGTTGGAAGAGCGCCTAGTACGGTATTCAGGAGGTCGCCAGTTAGGAGGTCGCCAGTTCGAATCCCGCTCCAGTCGATTTTTCTTTGTTCACTTTTCAATGACTTGATCTTTTAAAGATGAAAAATAAAGGTGAAAAGATTTTTTAAATACTGTGGGCGTTTTTCACCGTTTTCTCAAACAGTGGGCACCATATGTGGGCACCAATTTCACAGATGACTTTTACTGTATTATCCTTGATGTTTTTGCTCATGAATATGCATTTCTTTGACAAAAAACAAAGTATGATATTATCTTTAACAAAATATGTGCAATAGACCTCCAAGGAGAAATTGATGCTATTACTTGCACCAGGCATGCAACTATTCCTCTGATAAGCTGATTTCCTCTTTTTCACTTCCCTCTTATGTCATTGAAAAGTGAAGACAGTGTACAAAGTATGGCAAAGATTGGAATTTCCTTTTTTTTTTTTTTTTAAGTCCAAATTGCTTGCCTCTTGCACACACAAAATTATGTCTCTGTACTCATTGATGTATCCTTCTGAGTTGAACAGAAATCTTCACAGATTTACAAACAACTTACAGGGTATAAAGATGGTGATGATAGAAACATGCTTTGAATTGAAAATGTTTCTGACTCAAATGCTGTACTTATCCTGAAAAGAGTAAAACTAAACATCAAACATTCAATTAGATCTTGCGGAAATCAAAAACGAGACAGCTACATGTATTCTCACACAATTTGGCGTAACAACTGCAAAGGTTTTTCGCTGTTTTCAATGATCAATTCAGCTGAAAATTACACAAGTTTGTTTTTATTCCATGACAAATCAAATTATGAGCAGCCTGCAGCTGCTCCGTGTCACCTTTTCCAATGTTGTACATGCCCTTTATGTTACCTTTAAGATGAAGTATAAAGTGATAACTATAATTATGTACAGTCATTGACACAAAGCTTTCAAAATAGCTTTTTTCTTGAACATTAAAATTTTTTAATTTTCTTGAAATTCTTAAACCTTTAATTCTTGTTTTGCAACTCAATTACAAAAGTTTAAATTTAGAGCGAAAGAGTGTTTTTCTTTTTTATCATGATTGTGTATATCACATATTTAATAGTTTATTATTTCTGTTGGGAGTATCCTTTAGAAGTCCAGAGTTGAGTTTGTTTAAAAGTTGATTTCAACACTTGCATGCCTGTGATTGAAGCTTGGTATTATTTGATTGAAGCGGTCTGGCCGGACCGGCCATATGGTTAAGAACCCCGTTTACATTTCGGGATAGCTGGTTAATCCCCGCCCGGGGCAGTTCGGCTGTGGTTTGCCCTGGGAGTGTGCTCTATCCAAGGTGAAAGGGGATTAAAATCCCTCCTCAGCGACCCTCTCCCCCCCCCCCCCCCCCCCCTTCTGTCCATCCCCCGCCCTTCCCGATCCTAGCCCCCTGGGGCAGTGAAAGTAGTTCCGGTGGGGTTGAGAAAATTGAGAATGTCGATCCCCACTGTGTGCTATCTATCCAGATCTAGTTTAGAAATCCTCGGCTGTGTAACATTCAAACAGGAACGTACATCAGACATGCAGTGTTTTGATTGCAGAGAATGCAAATGGCCATTTTTCATAGGCATCTTCTGACATTTTTATCTAATTGGAGACTTTTGGAGAGTCGGTCTTGAGTCAACAGCGCACGCGCACGCACGCGCAAGTACAACGCGCGCATGCTCACAATTGTGCGCGTGCGCTGTTGACTCAAGACCGACTCTCCAAAAGTCTCCCATTAGATGTCGCTATTCCTTCAAAATGATGGTCCACTAACTAGTGCTTGTATGGAATCAAAGTGGTTGTTTGTGAAAGGGCACATGTACCAGTATGACCAGTGGGCAATTTATAGTTGGGTGTGGGCAGGGGCAAATTTTATAGAGCCTCTTAAAGGTAATATCATACTTTGGTTTTTGTCAAAGAAATACAGATTCATGGGCAAAAATATCAAGGAGGATACAGTAACAGTCATCTGTGAATATTTCAGTCCCATATGGTGCCTACTTTTGCTCAGTCATCGATCAAGTACTTGTCAGTTGTCAGGACTAAATACTGGTTACCTATCCTGTCATTGGCCCGATAATGGATGCTGACTCGACTCTTAAGCGTAATCTTAATTTCCATCTCACATCAATCATCTGTACTTGATTGACTTGGAATTGGTCGGTCAAGATTCATAATCCTATCGACTGACCTTCTTGTTCCTCGGCCCTACTCTCACAGGTCAGTTTGGCGACGAGGTGGCATGGTCATCCTCGGACGGGGAGGAGTTTGCGGACGATGAGCTACTGCAGCTGCTGCGACGGCAGCGAGCGCAGTACGAGAACCAACTGCAGACGCTGGACAGGCTCATCCAGGCCCAGACGTGATGGGAGGGACGTGATGACACAGACTGAACGGTAGATGCTGTGCTCATTGATAGTATCATGGCAATTAGCGACGCTCTTGAACCTGTCAGGTGCCAAGGTCTTCGTGAAGGTGGTGACGGTGTGACGCCAGCTGCTGTAGTTGCTGTGCTCAGTAGAGGATCAGGATATGACTCCAGCAGATTTCGTACAAGAAACAGCGACTTGGTTCCAGAACCATCTTTGTCAATTTGTGGAGTAGTCTTCAGTCTGCTTAACTCCCTTTCCAACCTCTTTTACATTCCGAGATGACTCAACCTTCCCTAACCAGCCCTCCCTCTCTTCAGCCAAGCCATTGTCAGAGAGCAGAGAGTTGGGAACCTGCTTCATAAGCCTTGCCACAAGGGGTTTACGAAATGGTGGTTCAGGCTCCAGCTCCGGCTCTATATACCCGTTAGCACAAAAAATAACCCTAACCCTAAGCCGTAACAGATTCCATGAAATTGGGCCCAGTTCTTATATACCCCAGTGAGCACCACTCAAAGTGAACACCATTATTCAGGGTATAAACTGTTTATATTCAATGAATTAATATTCATTCAGGTGCATTTATAATATAGTGCGATTTCAAATAGTGCGCCACCCAAAGTCTGCAATGTGTTGGCCAATCACAATGCTCAGAATTTTGTCGATTCAATTGCGCATCTGAAAAGGGTCAGCAGATTCGGTGCATTTTAATTGGCCAAGGCATTCCAAATTCTTGGTGGCGCACTATTTGGAATCGGCAGAATTAAATTGTGGCAGACTGCTCATCAACCCAAATTAAAAACCTGAATTTTTAACAATCAAAGTTAATTAGGCCTGATTGTTGTATACTGGTAGAATTGTTGTGCCTTTGAGAAAGATCCTGCTACGATTTAAGTGTCAGGCCTTCCTTGCTCAGTACATTTCTGTCACTTACTGCATGCAGAAAATAATATCAAATGTAATGGGTATTTTGTTTATTGATTGGTGCTCGGAATTAATTAAATTTGTCAAATCTTTTGCTAATATTTATTTAATTGAATGTAATAAACATTATGAATGTTACTATGGATACTGAGTTGTTTTCCAAATTTTTGTTTTTGCATTCGCAAAGACAACCTCTTTAAGAGAATCTGAAATAGGTACGAGGATATTTTTTTAAGGAGAAACGAGGCGATGACCAGAAGCACCAAGGCAATGATGATCATGGGCACCAAGGCAATGACCAGGATCACCAAGGCAGTGACCAGGGGTACCAAGGCAATGACCAGGGGTACCAAGGCAATGACCAGGGGTGCCAAGGCTGTGACCAGGCCACCAGGGGCACCAAGGCAATGACCAGGGGCACCAAGGCAATGGCCAGGGGGCACCAAGGCAATGACCAGGAGCACCAAGGCAATGGCCAGGGGCACCAAGGCAATGACCAGGGGGCACCAAGGCAATGGCCAGGGGCACCAAGGCAATGGCCAGGGGCACCAAGGCAATGGCCAGGGGCACCAAGGCAATGGCCAGGGGCAC
The DNA here is from genome assembly GCA_963971285.1 of Astropecten irregularis. Classification (NCBI taxonomy): domain Eukaryota; kingdom Metazoa; phylum Echinodermata; class Asteroidea; order Paxillosida; family Astropectinidae; genus Astropecten; species Astropecten irregularis. Next base: position 5,282,116 of record OZ020261.1, on the reverse strand, counting down.
CAAGGCAATGGCCAGGGGGCACCAAGGCAATGACCAGGGGCACCAAGGCAATGGCCAGGGGCACCAAGGCAATGACCAGGAGCACCAAGGCAGTGACCAGGGGTACCAAGGCAATGACCAGGGGTACCAAGGCAATGACCAGGGGTACCAAGACAATGACCAGGAGCACCAAGGCAGTGACCAGGGGTACCAAGGCAATGACCAGGGGTACCAAGGCAGTGACCAGGGGCACCAAGGCAATGACCAGGGGCACCAAGGCAATGACTAGGGCCACCAAGGCAATGACCAATGACACCAAGGCAATGATGATTAGGAGCACCAAGGCATTGACCAGGGGCAACGAGGCAGTGACCAGGGGCACCAAGGCAATGACCAGGGGCACCAAGGCAATTATCAGGGGCAGCAAGGCAATGACCAGGGGCATCAAGGCAATGATGATCAGAGGCACCAAGGCAATGTCCTGGGGCAGCACCAAGGCAATGACCACGGGCAGCAAGGCACTGACCAGGGGCAGCAAGGCAATGACCAGGGGCAACCAAGGCAATGACCACTGGAACCAAAGTAATGATGATCAGAGGCACCAAGGCAATGACCACTGGCACCAAGGCAATATTGATCAGAGGCACCTATATAGGCAATGTCCTGGAGCGGCACCAAGGCAATGACTAGAGCACCAAAGCAATGACCAAGGGCAATGAGGTAATGACCGAGGGCATCAATACATTGACCGAGGGGCACCAAGGCAATCACCTTCAATTGTCTTCATGTTCTTCCTTCCACAGGGGCACAAAACACCCTGATATTTATGCAAATCTAATGATGAGTCTGTGTGCATTTCAATTAAAAGTGTTCTTATCCCATTAAATAGATATTGAGGACGAGCTATAACTTAAAAAAAAAAAATTGAAACACGGACAAATAATTCATATCGCCAATTAATCAATTTGAACACAACTTGTTCAAAATACAATAGAAAGCAATGAATGTATACTACAATGTATTAATGTTACAGATGGCTTTCACTTTTGTTGACATTGGTTTGCAGAAAAAGGAATAATAATTAGAGATTTATATTCACAAGCTTTAAAATATTTGAACAACAGTTGCTGTAGATAACACAGACAAAGGAGTATTTATTTTATCTGTCTGCAACGGTTTTCAATCTGTTTTTGCAGCTGGCCTTTCTACAAATATCCCAGACATTTCCAGAACGATTTGGTTAGAAACAAAATCAACATCCAAAACTAAAAACGAACGATGCAAACGATGTGTAACAGATTTCAGACGTTCTAATTGTTATCCAAACAATGGCTGCACTCGATTTCGTCTGGCAAGACAATTACTTGTTTGCATAAAATAATTAGCTTAGGCCTATCCGAATTGCTCTATTGTCTGTTCAATGTGATGATTATACATGTCGTTGAATTGCACACTAGCTGTTGTTTTTGTTCGACGGTGAAATTTCAACAGTATGGGATGTAATTTTAGACGTAGAGGATTATCAGCAACGTGTGTTTATAAGTCTGCAGGAATGGACCTACTTTTTTGTCAGTCACTTATGCTTTAATGGTTTGTGTGATAAGGATAGCTTATGACGAGTGTGTGTTTAGTTTTCCGTGCGGAGTGCAGATAGCTGTACGGGTTTGGAGAGTGACGCGGCCCGTTTGTCCTTGAGAAATCAAGCTGTCTGCTCTGAATCGAAAGCCATCAAGCCACGCGGACATGCTGTTTGAAAATTCTTCCTTTCGTGCAAACCTTGGGACAAAAAGACCTCACAAATTGCACATCTTTGGCCGTCAACGTCACGGAGATATTAAAAAAGTTCCAAGTTCATGTTTTTACAAGTTAGGAGGGTGAGCTTTGGGTGGCTTTTAACGCGAGAGGACGTGGGAGGACATGAGTTTGGTGTTCTGTCTCCTCAAACTTCTTCCACTTTTCTAAACTCGGGCTCGTCAAAATCAACCGCACATGCTGACAGGTTTACGGGTCAAGACCAAAGACACGTCAAGCGGTCCTAGTATCTAGAGGAAGACGGTATATGAAGATGACAACTCGATCGACCACACCGAAGTGTTTCACTCAACCGTTATAAATACAGACTTGCATCACTGTTGAGGCTTCTCGGTGAGTGCAAATTGCTTGGAGAGGTGGATTCGCCGTGAAGTGGTTATAGTTTGATGGTCTTGAGAGTGTTCGAGACTTCGAGGTGGTTTCACTTAAATTGACAGCCTCCTAGCTCTTCCTTTGCCGACTGCGTCAAGCTCACGTATCGCGGAGATGTTTTGAGGTAGCCAAGTTCGCCTTTTGTTCCTGTTCAACTGGAATTGTTTTGTTCAAGGTGGCTTTGGGAAAAAAATTCAAGGCCTTCAAATTGCTTCTTCAACTTGGTGGACTTTAGAACAACGCAGTTCTGAAAACGGTTCAGAGAGGAGATTCTTTCATTCGACCAAGATGGAGTTTGTTTTGCCCGCACTGCGTTCATCTACTCTTCCCGGTTATGCCGAGCAAGCTTATGCCGTCACATTTGCCGATGCCCAGGCGCAGCTGCACCAGCGAAGTCACGGTACAACTCCCTTCTTCATCGATGACATTCTCGACCGCCGCCGCGGTCCGGCTCTCCCCGCTGCAGCACCGCCGCCTGTGCCGCAAGACCCGCCGCGTGAACCCTCAAAACCACCCACAAACTCATGCCCAATTCCCGCTGCAACTACCTCGCTAAGACCTGAAGTTTTCAACGGTTCTGCCAGCGAGAACGGACAGAAAATCCCACGGCAGACGGAGACTTGTTTCTCGTTCACGTCGCTACCGTCCGTTCCGAAGTGTCTGGGGTTCGCCACGTGTACTCCGACCGTCTGCGTCTGCAGGGACCGGGGTGGCTCATCGGACAGCGAGAGGGATCGCTGGCCGTTCCTTATCCGTACATCCGGTAAGTTGGTAACATAATTTTGGACATGCATTTATTTTATTCTTAAAAGTTCATGTCTTTTAAAGACAGCTTGTCAATTAAAGGGATTGCATACGTTTGGTAATTTGAGCCTACTGTTTGTTTCAAACCAATATAATTGAATATATATACCATAAAACTAACCTGTGAAAGTTTCAATTCAAAAGGTGGTAGCGTTTTTCAGATTTTGGCGACAAACTAGAGCGGTTATTTCACGCCAGAGAACAGTTAGTCAATAGCTGAGAAGCGTTACGGCCATAACGCTTCTCAGATTCATAATTTTTGGAGATAAAAAGTGACATATTTTTCCATAACCGCGGTACTTCGAATTGAACGTTTCTCAATATGCATTATACTATCCAAAGCAGCTGTACTTCTCACCAAGTAAGTTTTTATTGCCATACATTTTTAGAGTCATTACCAAACGTATGCAATGCCTTTAAAGGCCTCTTCACTAGGCCCATGGAGTTGCCGGTCTTGCGTTCGAATCCCGTCCAGCGCAAAAACTTGATTTCCTTTGGTATGAAGAGCGCTATATACAATGTTGTGTACAACAAAACTTAATTTGACAGCCCGATTGTAGCTTACGATACCGATTTATAGTTTCAGCCTATTTTATGAAAGATCATGCTAGGATCGAAACGTCAGGCCCTCCTATATAACGCTGAGCATGTATACATTTCAGGCCATTATTTTACCGTTTGTTCGCTGAGCCAGTGGTTGATCATTTTACTTGTATTGACAAAAAGTTTTTTCTTCAGTGATCATTTCCGAATCCGAGGTGAACCGTTGTTTGTATTTTATAAAGAGCAACAGGGAGCAATGATCTGGTTAATTCACTTTTACACAAAACCCATAATAATGATAGTTACTGTCTGCTTAATTATCTTCTAAAGATTACGCAGGATCTGTAGTTGTTTTCAGCACTAAGTGGCTAGCATAAATTATTATTCATTGGATTTTGCTCGGTTTAGTTCTTGTCCAAGTTTGCTCCACAGCCTCAAATGCATATAATTTTTAAACTATTTTAGAGAAAGATCCAATCATTTCAATGAGAAAGATCCTGCTCACGTGCTAGGATCGAAACGTCAGGCCCTTCTAACTCCAAGCAATTCACATATTCCAGGTCATTCGTTTTTTTTTATGAACAAATTGCAGCAGTTTATTAGAGGCCCTTCAACTATTTCATATAAAACTGGACGAGAAGAACACGGACCGGTTTCGTTGGCAGGTGGTCTCGCCGAGTTTGCCAACTATTCTTAAAAGAAGGTTTAAACAACAAAATCGTGATTTTGGCATTGCATCCCTAGGGTCTCCTGTTGAAATAAACTCTCCAACTCCTTGTAACAAGTATTTACAGTATTTACTGCCACAAATACTGCCTTCTTGTTGAGTGGAAAGACGCATAATACACTTCTCCAACTTGCATAATAAACATCCGACCGCACAACTTCGACAGACAGAGGCCGCACAATCGTCGCTAAAGACGGCGGACCACCCTCTTTGTCGATACGGTGATGGTAATATATTTATCGGCGGTGCATTTGCAGAGAGAGCAAGGGTCATCTCGGATCACTGAGGTCCAGACGCACAGAATGACGTCTGAGTGAACGGTGTTATACTTAAGCGCAAGAAGTTTAACAACTTCACAGTAGACAGTAAAATCCACGAACTATGCAGGCCTACAAAAATATACATTTCACACTTTTAACTCTTTGGGATTATTCTTTATCAATCGTTTAGGCATAATGCGTCACGCGATAAAATGCCAACTCGAATGTATTCACCATAATCATGAACTTCTATAGATATTTCGGTTGGTGAAGATGTTCTGATATAAAGAACGAAAAGGGTAGAATCAAAAAATGGCTTCCCTTAGTCTTTTCGAAGTACGTATTGAGTATACTCAATTCAGTTTTCATCGAGTGGTGTTATTGTGTCAGTCTGCCTTGAAGTATAGAGCCATGCCTATGTTAATTGTTTAGATCTAGTTTTTCATAAATGTTTAGATTACTTGTTTTTTCCATGCTTAGAGTAAGGAGGGCCTGAAGTTTCGTTCCTATACAGCGTGTCCCATAACTTGAAACGCAACACTGTGTCGGGAACCATTATGTTAAAATTAAACTGTGTATCACTTCAAGATTCAGCTATATAATACAACCAAGTCTTGGCTATCACCATGTAGAATTTAAGCAAAATCGGGCAGAAATTGGCGAAAATATGACCAATTAAAAGAGTACTCTTTACAAACATATTTGCAGTATTCCAGAATAAGTGGTCGATACACACATAATGTGTATTGAAAGAAAGATGAAAATCGGGTTCTGATGTTGGGTAATTGCAGTCTTAGTTTGTTCACTAAATTTCAGTCCAATTTGGCTCAAATTCTACACGGTGATAGCCATGGTTGTATCACATATCTGAATCTTGAAGTGGTTAACAATTTAATTTTCATTTAAAAGCTCTCCACACAAAGTGTTGCGGGTTTCTTTTGGGACACCCTGTATAGCAGGATCTTTCTCAAAGGCTAAATCATTTGAGCCTTTGCTGAAGAGATTTTGCTAGGATCGAAACGTCAGGCCCTCCTATATAACTCCAATCATTTGATACATTTCAGGTCATTATTTTGGTTGATGAGCAGTTTGCAGCAGTTTAACTTGTATTGCTTGTTTCATTTTTGTTTGCCAACGTCTTTCACAAAACAATAGCAAGACCGACAATACTAAGAATCATATTTTGTGTCTGTTTCTCCATATTTTACCGAACCCAGCCGGCTTCTGTATACCGTCTCTATTCCCGTCCGACACTTCTGCCGGCACGCTCCGCAGCAGACGACGCAAAGCACGCACCGTGTTCGTCGACTCCCAGCTGCGGGGGCTGGAGGCGCGATTCCAGGCGCAGAGATACCTGTCCACACCGGAGAGGATCGAGCTGGCCGTGGGACTGGGCTTGTCAGAAACACAGGTTAGATTCAGTCTCATTGCCACTCATTGCTCAATTTTGAGTTGGAACTTTCGAGCCACTGTCCCATTTGTAAAAGTAACAATATACTCTTAAAGGTAGTATCATACTTTGGTAAGAATCCAAAACAGAAATGTTCACACAGATTTACGTATAACTTACAGGGTATGAAGATGGTGATCGGTAGAAACATACCGTTAAAATGTTTCTGCCTGAAATGCTGTATTTATCAAGAAAAGAGTAAAACAACGACCGAAAATATTTTTGATCTTTTAAAAGATCAAAAAAAATAAAAGAGAAAAGACTTATAAGACTGTGGCCGTTTTTCACGATTTTCTTAAAAAGTGGGCACCGTATGGGACTGAAATTTTCACAAATGACTGCATGTGACTGTATCTTCCTTGATATTTTTGCCCATGAATCTGTACTTCTTTGACAAAAACCAATGTATGATACTACCTTTAAGTCATTGAAATGTGAACAAAATTTAGTGGAGCGGGATTCGAACCAGTGACCACCAACTGAGCTATATCCAGCCCTGTGTTGGCAGTGTCCCTAATATACTTGTCAAGTATCTTTGTTCGAATATTCTACTCTTATAAGACACTGCGGTACAGCTTGTAAGTTGTAGCCAGCCTGCAAAAAAGCATTCACTCAATATATTCTACAGTCGCGAACTTTACTAGGATTTTTAGAATCTGTGTTCACATTGTTTCACATTAATGTTTTCGTCATTGGTGAATTTGCTCAAACATGCACGCTCCTATCGTGTTTGATTTCAACCCAAATCACCCCGGTTGGAGATTTCACCAAACACTGACATTAATTTGAAAATGAGTTGTCAGAATCACAATAGTGATTTGCATTGTGACATCACACTTTTTGCTTAGCAATTAAGATTGATTAACATTTAAGATTAATCTTGGTGCTTCGTGTAATGCGATGCCGCCAGGTGCCGATTTCACGAAGCAATAAGATTGATCTTAAGTGGGAATCAATCTTAAAATTGCTAAGCAAAGTGTGATGTCACAATACAAATCACAGTGGTTGTACTGACAACTCATCTTAAGATTAATCTTAGTACTTTGTGAAATCGGCCCCTGGTTTCCAAAATGGTCCCGAATTGACAGTTGTTCATAGTGAAATGTAACTTCCTTACAGATCGGTTGTAGTATGAGCCTTTACAGACCGAAAATGAACGATATTTTCTACCCCTACCATTTTATTCAAGTACAATGATTGTACACGGGTTGATTTCACGAAGCCCTGCGATCGATCGTAACTCGAGTTACGAAGGATAACCCATCGTAAGGGGCCTATCCCACGTAGGGCTTCAATGCATCAAAAGTCCTATAATTATACGATTGATAGTAAGTTACGAAGATGTTGGTGAAGTTGTGCATGGCCAAAAGACAGAGCAAAGACAATTATAGCGTCTGGCTCCGAGGTCTACGGTCATGCCAGCGTGTTTAATGTAACTGCTCGCCCGTTATAGAGTCGAAAGATACCGGCCCGTTATTTTGACTGATCACGGTCAGTTAGCTAACGGAATGTCTGTATGATGATCAACTCAGACAGGGATGCAATAATTAAGTAGACTGTCTAATTGACGGTTATCACCTCATGTAACAAAAATAAAAGAGGAACTGCATATACATGACTTTGTTCAGGGTGTCCCCCCAAAAACACAACACCAGTGTGTCAAGAACTATTATAATTATATTCATATTATGAAAACTAAACTGTTTATCCCTTCAATATTCATATATGTGATACAACCGTGTCTTGGCTATCACCATGTAGAATTTGAGCAAAATCGGGCTGAAATTTAGTGAAAAAAAAAACTAAGACTGAATTACCCAACCTCAAAACCCGATTTTCACCTTTCTTTCATACACATGTGTGTATGGACCATGCACTATGCGTGTTATCCTTGCAAACTTGTTTATAAGGAGTACTCGTTCAATTGGTCATATTTTCACCAATTTCAGCCCCATATATGCTTAAAGTCTACGTGGTTATCATGCTTGTATCAGATATCTGAATCTCGAAGTGATAAACAGTTTAGCTTTAGCATAATGGGTCCCGACAAAGTGTTGCGGTTTTTTTTTATGGGACACCGTGTATAGGGACATTTTGGCAACCCTATAGGCCTAATATCAAATCTCAAATTCAACCAAAACAAAATGGATTGTGCACCAGGGGCCAATTTCATAGAGCTTCTTAAGCACCTAAATTTGCTGAAGGGCCAAAAACCTTGGTATAAAATAAAATCAGTATGCCAGCCACAACTCCAAGTTGTGAATGTTATGCTCTGCAAAACAATGGCCAAAAAGCAGTAAACATCACATGAACATTTGGTTGGTAATTCTGAATGGAAGGTAGACTTTCATGCTTAAGTATTTTGTTGTGCTTAAAGGTAGTATCATACTTTGGTAAGAAACCAAAACAGGAATCACAGTTTTACGTATAACTTACAGGGTATGGAGATGGTGGTGGTAGAAACATACCGTTAAAATTTGTTCCGCCTGAAATGGTGTATTTATCCATAAATTATTCAAACAACGACCGAAAAATGTTGTTTATCTTTTAAAAGATCAAACTTTACATAAAAGAGAAAAGACTTAAGAAATACTGTGGCCGTTTTTCACTGAGTTTCTCAAAAGGTGGGCACCGTATGGGACTGAAATTTTCACAGATGACTGTTACTGTATCGTCCTTGATATTTGCAGTGCCCATGAATCTGTATTTCTTGGACATAATCCAACTATGATATTACCTTTAAACACACGAAAACGAAATAGAATGTGATAATAAGGAGATGAATTTAACACTTCCTCTATCTTTTGAGCACTTTTCACTTTTCAAGTTAACATTGGTTACAATAATTGATAGTAGGCCTATAGTTACTATAACTTCTGATGTTTTTTGTACAACCAGGTGAAGACGTGGTTTCAGAACAGACGAATGAAAGAGAAGAAAGACGCTTCGGGACCGGCCACGAAGAGCAGCAGCAGCAGCGGGAGAGACCAGCAACAACCACGGGGGAAACACGCTCAGTTGACGGCAGAGGGAGACCGGTGGAGCACGGAGGAAAACATCCACCCCGTAGAAAGCATCTAAACGAAATCTGATATACCGTGAAGTGCTGTATATCCTGAATTATATACGGCGTCCCATTGTTATGTGAAGTCAGTGTGGGTGAAAAGATTGAAAAATTGTTCCTAAGAATCGGCAAAACTTTGGACTCCGTGTGGGGAAATGTATCCCTGGAATCGCATGTAAATAAATAATAATAATCCGCTATCATGCTCTGTTTTGGACAAGCAAACGGAGCTTACACTTTTAGAACATCCACAGCCTAAATTTGTATAGTGCATATTGGTCGAAGCCAGAGCCCTAGCCGAGAGTGGGGCAAATTGGTTGCCGTATTAACAAGCCAAGACGGATCATGGAATGCATATAAAAACGTACTAACTATCAAAAAAGGAAGATGTGCGGGGACGATTTCACCAAACTCTTTGTAACTTACTATCAATCGTAGGACTTTTGATGCATTGAAGCCCAATACGTGGGATAGGCCCCCTACGATGGGTTATCCTTCGTAAATCGTGTTACGATCGATCGCAGGGCTTCGTAAAATCGAACCGTGCTATCACAATGTAGGCCTCAGTTGAGAACTCCGAATCAAAAACATTTATCAAAAAGCTATGTAATAATTGCGCCAAGATCTTAAAAGGCATTAACAGGTGTAATCAAAGGCAACATTCTGTCCACTTATCCCATTCAAATCTACCTTGAATCTTACTAGGATATTCCACAAAGATCCCTGTGTATTCAGCATTCTATTTCATACAACGGAACATGACAAAAGTTAGTGTACATAAATGCAAATCAACCAAGCGAATGAAGCGTGATGACAGTTAAGTGTATTATGTTGATATGCTGCACTGTATAATCAGCTAACTTGTATTATATTTCCATAGCTAGAATGAGTATAATAATATACATGTAACTACATTTTATGATATGTTTTAAAGAACTAATTCGCACCATTGAGGCCCTGCTAAAAGAACCGGTCCGTTTCCTTTCCTCTCGTCCATTTAAAATAATATCTTATATATTAATAATATCTAATATCATATTAAAGGTAATATCATACTTTGGTTTTTGTCAATGAAGTTCAGATTCATGTGAATAAATATCAAGGAAGATACAGTAACCGTCATCTATGAAAATTTCAGTCCCATACGGTGCCCACTTTTTGAGAAAACAGTGAAAAACGCCCATATTATTTTCTTATGTATTTTCACCGTTATTTTGTTTATCTTTAAAAGATCATAATTGCTTTTAGTCATTGGTTTTACTCTTTTCTGATGGATAAATACAACATTTTAGGCAGAACTTGTTAACGGTTTATTTCTACCATCACCATCTTCATACCCTGTAAGTTATACATGTAGTACAAAATAGAAACATACTTGCATGAGCATTCGTAGCAACAACTACTTCATCATGATGCAAGCTATAGGTAAATCTGTGAACATTTCTGTTTCGGTATATGCTTCCAAAAGTATGATACTACCTTTAACATGGTGTAGTCCTTTGCCCAGTTGCATATCATATAATTTGTGCTCATAATGTAGACCCATGATCGTTTAACAGGTGTATCGTTTCAAGATAACCTCCAATTACAGCCCATCCGCACTATGAGCTGGTAATTATCCAGGTGCGAGTTTCCTTTAAGATTCTCAGAACATGCAGAGGACATTGCTCGGGTTAAGGCCACGCTTTACGTACAGGCCACTCCTCGAGAAAACCATAACGACAATTTCAGGGACATGGTTAGTTTTCAGTTTCTTAAAGGTAGTATCATACTTTGGTAAGAAACCAAAGCAGAAATGTTCACAGATTTACGTATAACTTACAGGGTATGAAGATGGTGCTGGTAGAAACATACCGTTAAAATGTTTCCGCCTGAAATGGTGTATTTATCCATAAATTAGTAAAACAACGACCGAAAATCTTTTTGATCTTTAAAGAGATCAAAGATAAAAGAGAAAAGACTTAATAAATACTGTGGCTGTTTTTCACTGTTTTCTCAAAAGTGGGCACCGTATGGGGCTGAAATTTTCACAGATGACTGTTACTGTGATGTTTCTGCCCATAAATCTGTTTTTCTTTGATAAAAACCAAAGTATGATATTACCTTTAACTCCGTATGCTTAGAACATGGTCGTGATGTGTACAGTATACCGTCTTTAATAAATTCACAAAGGAACTTAAAAGCTGTCCATTGTCGTTGTTGTTGTTGTTGTTTTTGTTCAATATTCTTCCTAAACTGTAGTGATTCTGTAGTGATTCATGGGCGGCCAAATGTTGCAAATCATTTCGTCTTCTCGAAAGACGGCGTGGCCAAATTCAACGTTTTTGCAAACTTTCCATAACTGAACAAAATACTATTGCTTATGTTGTTTCCATTACATTTATTATTATTTATTTCTGGTAATGTCACCAAGGATTCCTCAAAAGTGACCAAGGCACTGTAGCTCGCAAGCCTGGTGAAACCTGTTATGGAAAGATGATGAGAAGAAGATACAGTTTTAGAGGTGGGAGGAAAACCCCAGAGTAATATTCCGGGTAAAACCCACGGAATCAGGCAGAGACTGAAAACCCAATCCACTTGTGAACCGAGCCGGACTTGAACCCGGTCCACAGAGGTGAAAGGCGAGGAAAGAACCGCAACGCCAACATGACTCCCCAGAAGTCAGATATTTATGAATCATTGTGTACAAATAGTGTTCAAATTGTGGTTAGGGATTTTTTTATGCCCCTGATTTGATGGCTTTCCATAGTTTTCGCCATCTTGGTTGGCAAAACAAAGATCTATATACAGACAGATAAAGTCAACAACTTAGATCCCTCTTGATTCATTTCCATTCTTTCGTCAAACTGGGCTTGAAGTTGAAACACATGTTCCATCTGAAACAGATCGAATCACAACAATAACAACAAACAAGCAATTTAAACAAACAAACAAACAAACACCCCAACAAACACCCAAACAAACACCCCCCCCCCCCAACACCCCGATAAACCAACCAATAAATACTGCAAAACCAAACAAAAAAGACTCAACGTTGCGGACTGAAAGAGTGATCATTCATGAATTTTGGCGGTAGAATGGCAGTGCATGCATGCATTGTTCAATCATGGAAGAAGAAAAACATTCAGGCTACGACTTGCAGAATCTACACATGTCAACTACGTGTCCATGGTAACTACTGAAGCCGCTTCCCGTAGACACCTGTATAATGTCAAGCCGCATCCAGATAAAACCAAGACACAATCTGACAGTTTTAAAGTGATCTATGGGCCCTTTACGAAACCAGGCTTGAGTCTAGGCTTGGGATTTATTTCGCTACCGCCATTTTGAGACCCACACAACGAAGCGAAGGGATTGGGCCACATGTCGAAGCTGAAGAAAGGCTCCAGCTTCGCCATGTATCTCAAGCCCTTCATTTCATTTAGGACACAAAATGGCGGTAGCAAAACGAATCCCAATTAAGCCTAGCCTCAATCCCGGTTTCGTCAGGCCATAATGACAACCAACCATTATGGTTTGGTCTGCCACCAGGGCCCAATTTCATATGGAATCCGTTACCGTTAACAAAAAAAGCTTTGCTTACAGTTGTTTTGCTTACGGTTAGCCTACGGGAGTGTTTTCTTTTTGGTAACGGTAAGCAACTTCGGAATTTCTGCAGAATGCATTTGTCAGCGCGTTAGCAGAAAATAAAAACGGTTATACTAGAAATTCTTTGCTAACCGAAAAGTCTTGCTTACGGATTCCATTGAATAGATTTCATGAGTAGCAGTGCCCGTATAATAATCCGTAAACAATTAATAGGCCGTAACGGATTCCATGAAATTGTGTCCACTGCAGTCTGCATGGTGATTTCGGGGACCAATTTCATAAAACTGTTAAGCACAAAAATTTGCTAAGCATGACATTTCTGTCTTAATAAAAACAGGGTTAACAATCAAATTTCCATGTGTTGTGTATCACTTGCAATTATTCTTTGGCTGTTGTTCGCTGACCATGAATATGAAATGGAATTTTCAATGGTAGTTTGTTTTATTGGGCGAGACATTTGTGTGCTAAGCAAATTTTTGTGCTTAACAGGTTTGTGAAATTGGCCCTGCTATCTAGCCTAGGTTTTCAAGTTCTGTTCATTCAGTGGGTTGCTTGGATATAGGAGGACCTGACGCGTTTCCATCCAGCATTTTGTGGGCGGCCTTGTCATCATTAGGTCAGTGGAATTTGTGATTCGAAAGTTGAAATTCCAATCCTAATCCCGTAATCCTTTGAACGGCTAGGCGTTGCGTAACGCCAGGCCCTGATAATAATTTATTAAAAACCACATGTTGCAAATAGCCAAATGGCCCCTAGGAATTACTTGACCGTCTCTGGTTTTCTTTAAGGGTCAACGTAACTGCCCTGGTGGGTATAATTGGTGTTTCTACCCCTCCCAAGTCAAAGCTAATAAAACCGCACCCACTGCTTAAAATCAATCGTAGAGGGCGCCCCATACAAAATGCAGCTTCATGGGCGTTTTTGTGTACTTTCGCATGTTTGTGGCTACCATCCACATCGGACATTATGGGCGAAATCACAACCACTAACTGCATACTGTTATTGCGCTATTCTCGGCAGTTGACCGCTGTTTTAATAAACATTGTGTTTTTAAGACATTTTTTAAGACATTAGCAATACTGCAACATGACAAACAGTAAACGGGGATCACTCAAAATAGTATGCAGCAAACGGAAATGATCATTGACAATGTCAACGACATTACAACAGGCAGTTAGTTATACACCGATCCGACGGCGCGAACATGGAGGTAAAAAACACCCGCCATTACTGGTGTATCCCCGTCCATATTTTGTCCGGCAACAAAGGGATTTACGTCCGCCACACTCGATATTACAGGGTGTACGTCCCATGATTAGGGGACGTACACCCTGCAATTATAGAGTGCGGCGGACGTTATAAATGCTTTTGTTGCCGGACAAAAATGCAGGCGGGGACACACCAGTAATGGCGGACAGTGTTTCGTGCCGTCGGATCGGTCTATAAGCCTGGCAGAGCGCCGGTACGGTACTTCGGAGGCCGAAGGTTCGTATCCCGCTCCAGGTAATTGTCTTGGTTCGATTTCGAACAGTTTACCGCGAAAGCTGACTAACTCCAGCGAGACACCGTATGCATCTCAAGTCCGCATAGCGCCCTCTATTGACCCATGGATGCGCATTATTGTATTTTTTTGTTTTTCAATTAAAAAGCTTCACATGTATACCTTCAACTTCACGGGTCTGCAGTAGAGAGGTCATGATATAAAATCTGTTATTCTCAAACATGTAATTGAAGGTTTACAAAAAGACAAAACCAAAAGGACAAAATGACAAGAGGACAAATTTACAAACAGACAAGTTGTCTTCTTCTAGTTTTGCCCTTTGATTTACATTATTTTTGTCTTTTCGTGAATGTGTTCTTTTGTTGATTTGTCCTTTCTTTGAATAAAATTGATCTTTGGATGATTTGTTTTTGTCTTTCTAAACATTTTCAGTTTTAATTTTGGCCCTTTTGGCCGCCCATACAGCACGGTGGGTTTATAACGTTTCCAGGAAGATGATTCTCCACATTTCTCAGCAGGCTATGTAACGACTACGTAATCACCTAACCGCAATGTACGACAGGATCATGAAGAGAACAAAAATATATTGTTATGTTTCTCAGCCACTAGGAAGTTAAGAATACCAAGAGTCTTTCTAGAAAGATTTGAGGCTTTGCATGGTGACAATTGGTATGTGGATCGGTTTGCGGAAACACCATGTAATAATCGTTCGTACTTTCGCACTTCTATATCGTTCTCACTTCTATATCGTTCGCACTTCTATATCGTTCTCACTTCTATATCGTTCGCACTTCTATATCGTTCTCACTTCTATATCGTTCGCACTTCTATATCGTTCTCACTTCTATATCGTTCTCACTTCTATATCGTTCTCACTTCTATATCGTTCTCACTTCTATATCGTTCGCACTTCTATATCGTTCGCACTTCTATATCGTTTTTTTTTATTATAAGAAGATGTTTTTATGACAGATTTGAGGCTTTGCATGGTGACAATTGGTATGTGGATCGGTTTGCAGAAACACCGTGTAATAATTGTTCGTACTTTTGCACGTCTATATCGTTCGCACTTCTCGCAATTAGGTCTCAACGTTTCGACTAGTCTGCTCTAGTCCTCATCAGGAGACTCTGATGAGGGAGACCATGATGAGAGTCTTTTATTTCTGTTTTACTTTTTATCTTGTTGAATAGGCCGTATATCACTCGATATTCGAGTGCTTTATAGTCATGTAGTCGATTTTGTTGTTGTTTGTTTGTTTGTTTGTTGTTGTTTTTCACGAAAGCTGTTCTTTATTCTATGCTAAAAGTAACTCAAATGGTTAAAGTTAGGAGGGCCTGACGCGTTTCGATCCTAGAAAGATCATGTTAGGATCGAAACGCGTCAGCCCCTCCTAACTTTAAGCATTTTGATATGTTTCAGGTCATTTTGGCTGATGAGCAGTTTGCGGCAGTTTATTACTTGTATTGACTACGCACAGGTAGGTATGGAGCTTTCCTTCCTCCGTGCTTAGAGTTAGAATAAACAGCAATTTGAAACGGAAAGATATATAGGCACCCTACGTACATACCGGCCCTTATGATTAACTTAAAAGTGGGATACCAAGGCCTTTGGCATACTTTCTTCGCTTTTCGTTTTACCAACAAGTCAATTTGTGACAAAATCTCCGGAAGGGAAACTGAATTCAAGTCACTGACAATTAGTGTACAAAGAAAAATTGACTGAAGCGGGATTCGAACCCTATAATAGTCAATTACCCGTGTTCGTTTTGGCAGCCAGAAGCCATGAAACCACTTACATGCCGCCATTTTCATCCCGAGGATCACTTTAGAACGGTACATGGGGATCACTCAAAGAGGATGCGGCTTTTTAAAGAGAAAAAAAAAGTCAATTGGTCTTTGTTCACTTGTCAATGATTAGGAATTTAAGTATTTTAATATGACAATGATGGAGGGTGCAAACTAATTAAGTTATGTTTTTATCTCGAAACCTTGGCCGACCTCATGGCCTTACCCGGTCGGCTGGTCATGCTTACAAATTGTATTAATGGACGGTCGACTGCCAACTTTTGGTTGTTTAAGGTAGTATCATACTTTGGTAAGACACCGAAACAGAAATGTTCACAGATTTACGTATAACTTACAGGGTATGAAGATGGTGGTGGAAGAAACATACCGTTAAAATTGTTCCGCCTGAAATGGTGTATTTATCCAGAAATTCGAAAAACAACGACCGAAAATCTGTTTGATCTTTTAAAAGATCAACAATAAAAGAGAAAAGATTTAAGAAATACTGTGGCCGTTTTTCACTGTTTTCTTAAAAAGTGGGCACCGTATGGGACTGAATTTTTCACGGATGACTTTTACTAACTGTATCGTCCTTGATATTTGTGCCCATAAATCTGTATTTCTTTGACAAAAACCACTGTATGATATTACCTTTAAAAAGGTCCAGCACTGAACTGGCTGCTATGTTTTGTTTTGTTTGTCTAGAAATGTCAAAACACCTCGCTTCAGTCCAAATTATACCCCCTCAAAGATTCAACAACAAAAGACCATTGTAGTTGTACAACTAATATTTCAAAGGTTTTTCGTGCTTTCTTTCCCCGTTTTCATTCAGTTGGGAAAAGCATCCCCCGTAGAGATTAATGGTTCGGTCATGGGATCTTGACAATTGTTTAACTGGAACCGCTATTAGGGAACAATGCATTCAACGCAGAGGGGGATTTGCTGCTTCATCTTTGACAAAAAAAGCATGACCTGTTTTTGAACGTCCTCCGAGTTTCTTTTAAAATTCAAGGCCTCCCCTTCACCGCGCCCCGCCCACAAAAAGGAAAAAAATGTACATAGAAAATGAAAACCCGAGAAAAGAAACGAAAAGTAAGCAAATAAAACAGTGAAAAGACAAAGTAACCAAGAGAGGGCGAATGACAATCATAAAGTCATTGAAAAGTGAACAAAAAAAAATTGACTGGAGCGGGATTCCAACCAGCGACCTCCTGAATACCATACAGGCGCTCTACCAACTGAGCCATCCAGCCCTACATTGGTGGTGACACCAATAGTCAATTATCTTTGTTCATTTGTTCATAAAATCTTAGAGTCTGAACTTTTATCCCTTTTTTGAAAGTGAATCGAACTTTGTGGATCGGTTTGCGGAAACACCATGTAACAATCGTTCGTACTTTCACACTTCTGTTTCGTTCGCACTTCTCGTAATGTCTCAACGTTTCGACTATCCTGCTCTAGTCATCATCGGGAGGTCTCCGTAAAAAATAGGTCAATGATCAGGGGCCAATTAGAGCTGCTTAGCACAAAAATTCGCTAAGCATGACATTTCTGTCTTAGTAAAAATAGGATTAGCAACCAAATTGCCGTGTGTTGTGTATCACTTGTGATTGGCCTTTGGCTGTTGTTCGCTGGCCATGAATATCAAATGGAATTGTCAACGGTGGTTTGTTTTATTGGGCAAGCTATTTTTGTGCTAAGCAATTTTTTTTGTGCTAAGCAGCTCTATGAAATTGGGCCCTGTAAAGCATTTTATAAAATCTCCATCGGCTAACGTGTCTGATACCCCAGCTTTTTTGAAAATGGCTGAAGTGGAGACTATACCATTTTGAAATTAAGCTCCTGGGATGAAGACTAGCCTGTATTCAACCAAAACAAAAATCCTTCAAATTCAATACCAAAGTATTAATAGAAAAAAAACTCACGGTAGTGTAATCCCTACCATTCCCTCATACTGCTGTAAATGTCAAACTTGTGTTGTTATCAACCGTAAAAAAAGGTAATAAAATCGTATCTTTCGTATACTGTCGTTGAAACCATGTCATAATAGGTAGGATCTGTGTTCACTGGCTTGTGACATCTATTTTGAGTAGATAGTTGACAATGAATTGCAGACTTCATTCAAGTTCACCTCGAATATTCGAAGATCTTTGGAACTAGGGGATGCTGTTACAATAGATTGGGCAAAATGAGGATTAAGACAGCAGAAAACAGTCCAAAAAAAGGTTATTCAACTGAATCGATAGTTTGTCAGGAGAGTTTAGGTATGGTCAACTATCTTTGCCCAGGGTGCCAGTCAGAAGCCATGACCCATTAACTGTCATACCATACCATCTGAGCTATCCAGCTCTATAATGGGGCCTCCCTATATCTGTGTTCAGGGTGCCAATCTGACCAAAACTATCATGCCCTATGATGGGTGCAGACCAGTAAATAATTTCCCATATGCTCCCATGCAAAATGGCAAATTTCAAAAAAATATTAAAAATACTCAGAAGTTTCTCAGGCAATCGAGCCATACAGCAAAATAAAGCTGAAATCTTCAGTTTTCATTTTCTCTTCAATTTTATATAGGGTAACCAATGACTTTTTGAGAAAAATCCATCCAAAGAAAAATACCATGAAAACGGCCATGTTGACTGGTGCCAGACTAAAAAAATGTACCCCTCCATTACATGCCCAAATAGAGCGATTTTGGGGCCTGATTTCACCCAAACAGCTCAAAACTGAAAGTCCAAACTCTGGTGACCGGGTTCCATCCATTCCCTTTACAAGACTTGGCCTGTAGGCCTCAGCAAATGCTTTTATTAAAAAGATTTTGAGGGTATACAAAATATTAATGAGCTCCGCGGATTGATTTGGACCTATTTACTGGTCTGCACCCTTTAGGGGGCATAAAGTATTCCATTTTCTTCTAAAACCACACTCAGGGCAAAGAACAAAGCTTGCTGATTATGAATCTACCAAAAAAATTGAACAAAAGTGTTCCCTTGCTGAAATAATGGCCTTAAATTGAAAGGGGTCGGCCATGTTTTCTGTGCACTTTTTCAAGCAAGATAGTATTGTCTGCATGCATACATTGCATTATACACATACACTTCCTTGTTCATTTTCTTCCCCCAAAAATGCAATATTTCTGGCAACCAGCCCTCAAAGACAGAAAGGAGTAATAGTTCAATGTTTCAAGATTGTTTTGTTGTAATTTGTCCACAATTTAGGTTGTCTGAGTTAGGGTACAGGGGGCTCTTTTCTTGGGATGGGGGGGGGGGGGGGGGGTGGGGGGTGGTTATGGGGTCCATTATGCAAGGGTTTGTCCCAGCCAGGGTGCATTAGGGTTATTAGGGTTAGGGTTAGGGTTGTACATGAAACAAACAGAAGTAATTTGTGTTCCATGGGAGCACTTAACTTTATTTATTAGGTTAATTGCAATCTCAAATGACAAATTTCCCTTGACAATGGCCATCCAATCCCGAGTAATTAAACAGACTCATCTTACCAGGAATTGGTTGTTTACTTTTTATGACTTACGCTGAAGCCACTGTAACACAATGCTACACCTTCTCCCATAAACAGTAATTAAACCAGAATAAGCTACATGTCTTTGCTGCTCATCAAAGTCTGAAATTGATGAGGGGGACATGTGCATTCATCATTTGCATTTTGTCAAGTATGCATGACCCCACCCAATCATCTACCCCAATACTCTCATCCACCCCCACATGCTTCGCGAGGGAAACATTTCATTAACTCACAGAATCTTACATGAACAACAAGGAACTTTGATTTGCTTCTGAATCAGTATGGGTCGGTCTGGACTTGGGGTCCACAGAAAGAAAAAAACATGGTTCTCGAAAGGGCACAAACTGACCCCTCAACAGCATACTGGCTTGCAAGCTTGTGATGGACCACCATCAGCTTACATAAGGCCAACCTATGAGCAGCTGGAGATTGCTGTGCCGAGAGATGAGCAGGGATTGTTCATAAATTCAAGCAGTTCTAATGATGCCCTCCAGACAAGGACTTGCATGCTGCTCCGGCCGAAAGTTGCTGAAGAATCACCACTTGACAAACTTCAGATGAAACCCGAGAGTCAGGAGATGGAGGAGGAGAAGGGAGGAATTGAAGGTTATCGGTTCGTCGATGTCAACTCTGCTGTCGACTTGGGGGTACAGGCAGCAATCAAACATCACCAAGCCAACCCTGACTGTGATGGCCAGCTGAGACTTATGCCGGATGCAGAGGTGCGCAGAGGACTGGCTGTGTCTGAGGCGATGTTTTGTTCGGCATGTGGATTCCACACAGGCAATATGAAACTGTTTGCAGAAATACAGCATGACGGGCGTAGGGGAAGACGCACTGCCGTCCCCAATATGGCACTGCAAGTTGGGCTTTACAACACTGGCATTGCCGGGGCTGGAGTCCGGAGGCTACTAGCGGCAATGGACACGACCGTCCCATCGAGAACTGCCCTGCAAGGAACATCGAACAAGTGCGGCGAGATCATGACTCGAGAGAATGAGGAGGACATGGCGGACAAGCGGGCCACGACAAAAATGGTACACGAACTGCAGGGGTACTCCAGGGAATCACCAATTGCGGCTGAAATTGACAGACAATACAACAATCCATTGAGAAACTGTAGAAAGAAAACTCCATTTGTGCCAGCTACACAAACCAGGGACACGGTTTGTGAAAATGTGACATCAAAAAAGTTCGTTGTGATGTATCACCAAGAAAACAAACTTTGCAAAAGATGCCAGATGGACCCCAAGATGTGCCGTATCCATCCCGGGATTTGCACTGCCACGAGGCCCATGGACTACAACATGGGGAATGAACAGGAAGGTGGTAGCCAGTGTGGACAGAAACTTTTGAACTGTAAAGAACCTTTGATCATTAATAAAATCACAACAGATGCAGATGGTTGTTTGGCCAAAGGTATGGCAATGGCAATGCCAAAACAAGCAGGAATGGAGATGGAACATTTCCTAGACCCCCCACATCTAAATCGTAGCCTTTGTGGGGCTATCAGCCAGGCAAAATTCAGCCCTGACATGTTTCCATGTAAAACCAAATTGGCTAAGAAAAAACTTCAGGACAGATTTGGGGATGATATTAGTCACAGGGCACAGGCAGAAGCTGCTGCCATTTTGAAAGATAGTGGTGAGTTTTCATCTCACACAAAAGATTTGGCCAAAAATGCTGCCAATGCAATTGTCGAATGTTATACAGGGAATCACAGTCTCTGCAAAAAGTGGTCCAAGATTTGCCAAGGTGGTAAATACAAGTTTCCATTCCTGCCTGTCGATGCACGAGCCAAATTGAAAATTGTAGGGAGTGACAAACAGACCCTGCTTACACTACTCGGGAAGCGACTGGGGGAAGATGCTATGGAAAAAACTAAATTTGGAACAAGTACACAAAAGGCTGAGTCTATGAACCATGCTTTTTCTGTCACCAATCCTAAGGGAACACTAACCTTTTCAAGGAACGGTGTTTGTAGAGATCACAGTGCAGTGCATTTAGTCAATAATGGACATGCCAACTCCATAGTCCAAAAGTGTGAAGCTGCAGGTTGTCCAATAAGTACAGCCTCTCCTGCTGCAAGAGCTCTTGCTAAAATGGATAGAGAACAGAAATTTCATATTGAAAGGGCCAAATCTAGACATTATAAGAAACGAAAGGCAGAGTGCAGATCAAAAAAATTCAATCTGTACTATGCACAGGAAAGTCTGTATAAGCGTGGGCAACTGAATCCAAAAATAAGGCAAGGAGAAAACTTGAAAAGTGACTGGGACAAAGTTAAAACTGACCACAATTACTGCAAGAATTTGTAATGACATTTGAAAAAGGTTGACTTTTGTTTGTACAATATTGAAGAAGCATGATATTGATAAGCCTAAATTAAAATTGTTCATTTTACATGTTTTTCTAATGTTTGAACTTACTTCAGAGAGCCTAAAGTAGGCAGTCTAAATAGCCTGTGTGGCCTGCACATTCTCCCTCTTCCCTACATGTTTTTCGGGCGTTGTTGGTAGCCCTCGGCTCCAGCGATAGATGGTCCGGACAAATGCACAGTGAATTGTGGCACAGGTGACTTACATCCAACTCGGAAGGCAAGTTTAAATCCCGAGTGTGGACCATGTAAGCCACTCTGTGCACACTCTTCAGTGTGCGTTTGTCCGAACCAGGAAATTTCACTTGCACAGCCCCATACTTCCCCCCATCCTTCTTACAACCCTGCCAGACCATGCAGCCTTTTCTGCCTTGCAATTTCATTTTTTTCATAAGTCTAGCAAAAATAGCAACACACCATTCATTGATCTCGTCCATCTTGAGTTGAATATGCAGAACAGTTGACATGGAACATCATGATGTACATATGAATTGGCCACAAGTTGTTACCCGAGGCATAGGTGATCCTCTGCTGTGCTATTTGGACTTGGCAAAAACATCGTCATTGGGAAATGCTGGAAAACAACCAGAAACAAAACAAAAACTTAACATAAAATATTTCAGTAAGAAACATAAAACAAGAGGCAGAACCAATGTGAAAAAACAGCTATTTACAGAACTTAAAAGCCCAAAACTCTAAAACGGACATGCAGTGAATAAGGTAAACATGGCGTCCACATTAAAAAGAAAAACATCGGTTAATGGTTGTTGTAATGATTTAAAGAAGAATCTGATAATAAAAAATGATGTGTAAATTATTGGAGAACATGTGTCTGTCAATATCTTGTGCCTACAGTCCAATTTCATGAAATTAAAAAATAAATTGCAACTAGACAGGCCGCCATCTTGGATTTACTATAGGGTGCAGACCAGTAAATAATTTCCCATATGCTCCCATGCAAAATGGCAAATTTCAAAAAAATATTAAAAATACTCAGAAGTTTCTCAGGCAATCGAGCCATACAGCAAAATAAAGCTGAAATCTTCAGTTTTCATTTTCTCTTCAATTTTATATAGGGTAACCAATGACTTTTTGAGAAAAATCCATCCAAAGAAAAATACCATGAAAACGGCCATGTTGACTGGTGCCAGACTAAAAAAATGTACCCCTCCATTACATGCCCAAATAGAGCGATTTTGGGGCCTGATTTCACCCAAACAGCTCAAAACTGAAAGTCCAAACTCTGGTGACCGGGTTCCATCCATTCCCTTTACAAGACTTGGCCTGTAGGCCTCAGCAAATGCTTTTATTAAAAAGATTTTGAGGGTATACAAAATATTAATGAGCTCCGCGGATTGATTTGGACCTATTTACTGGTCTGCACCCTGATGGGTGCAGACCAGTAAATAATTTCCCGTAGGCTCCAAAAATAAATGGCCAATTAAAAAAAAATGATAAAAAATACTCAAAAGTTTGTCAGACACTCGAGCTATACAGGGTGTCCCAAACAAAAAACGCAACACTTGTTTCGAGAACTATTATGTAAAAATTGAACTGTTTATCACTTCAAGATTCATATATATGATAAAACTATGTCTTGGCTATGACCATGTAGAATTTGAGCAAAATTGGACTAAAATTGAGTGAAAGAAAAAAAACTAAGACTGAATCACCTAACCTCAAAACCCGATTTTCATCTTTCTTTCATACACATTATGTGCGTATTGACCACTATGCGTGTTATCCTTAAAAATTTGTTTTTAGGATGTACTCTTTCAATTGGTCACATTTTCGCCAATTTCAGTTCCAATATGCTTAAATTATACATATCACCATTACATAGTTGTATCACATATCTGAATCTTAAAGTGAGTAAACACTTTAATTTTAACAAAATCATGGGGTTAACCAAAGACTTTTTGAAAAAAATCCATCCAAAGGAAAATACCCTGACAACGGCCATGATGACTGGTGCCAGACTCAAAAAAATGCACCCCTCCCCTACAGGTCCAAGTAGAGCGAGTTTAGGGCCTGGATTCATCCAAACAGCTCAAAGTTGAAAATCCTCTGGTGACCGGGTTCCATCCATTTTCTTTACAAGACTTCTTATGTAGGGCCCAGCAAATGATTTTATAAAAAAGATTTTGAGGGTATACAAAAAAATAATGAGCTCCGCGGACTGTTTTGGACCTATTTATTGGTCTGCACCCCTATGATGGGGCTTGCCAATAGCTATTTGCATCTTTGCTCAGGGTGCCCGTCAGAAGCTAAAATCATCATGCGCTACACCAGTTTTTTTTTTACCATTCCGACAGGCAATAAACGAACCCTAGACGGTAAAAAAAAAAAAACTATAGGAGAAATTATTCCGACCCAACACAGGCCCGAGTAACAACACATTATTCCCTTGCAGGTGCTAAAATTCCAACTGTACAACACAACAGTTAACCGTGGCTTTGTTAACGCTCGACTGCACGCGTTGATTGTCAAATGAGCGTGGATTGCCACCAAACACCACACGTGTTGCATTCAGTTCCAATGAATGGGTCCGCCGAGACCAAGTCAGTCAAACATTCACAGAAGGTAGTGAAGGCATGGTTACTAGACGCTAAGCTATTTTCGTAGAGAACAGACATCCTCCAGTAGATGGACAGTAGGACTTTGAATGACATTCTTCCAAGTGTTGGCAGACCAAAAGAAGGTTGGACATCACAGGAAATAACCTCAGGAGTCGAGAAGGGAGGATAACCATCGCACCAAATATGACTGTTTCCTGGATTTTGTTCAGACCCGGTGTCTGTGAGTGTGAGGGACAACTTTGTTGATATGAAATCAGCTGTTCGTTGAGAATGCCGGTACTGGGCTTGTCATTAATTGTTGGTGGTACCTGAAAGGACAAATGACACCCCGTACTTTTTCATAGTGACTATTAATCGGATGCTGGTAGCCTGTTGAGAAACTGATAACCAAAGAGAGTTACCTTGTCGTCAAGATTTCTGATTCCAACGAACGACAGGATGCCTACAAGTTCGACGTCAGCTCTTAGTCCGCTGGGCTGCAGCAGCAACGGCGCTGGACACGGCTGGGCTAGCCCTACGGACAACACCACACCATCGTCAAGATCACCCGTTTCCAATACGATGCCCGACTTGGACCGGATGAGAATAGGTAAGGAACAGTCCATAGTATACCGTGTCATCAAGCGTTGCGATGATCGTAACCCTAGCTCTGATATGAGGACTTGGGAGCACTCCCAGTCCCTATGTCTGACCTAGGGTTACGATCATTGCGACTACGTATCTTGATAATAATTATATGATTTTGATACAAGTACGCTGGAATGGATAAACTGCTACAAACTGCTAAAATAACGACCTGAACATTATAACGGCTTTAATCTTCGACAAAGACCCTGTTTTGGGCTAGGACTGAAACACTTCAGACCCAACTCCGAGCATTATTCCATTTTTAAAAAGCATAGCTATAGCTTCACATTGCAGCTAATCCTACGAAGCTCTAGAGGTGTCATCCGACTTGTTGAGGTCTTGAGATAAATTATCTCGGGATGACGATACAATCTTGATTTTAGGATGTCGTCATCCCGAGATAAGTCGGATAGAATCTCGAGAGCTCCGTATAATCCATATCTTAGCAGATCTTCATTTTATTCATATAAAGGTATTACATAAATGAGTACATTACATAAGAACTGCATGCCGACCCCAGTTAGCTCTGTGGCCTAGCGGCATGTCATCTGTACTAGGTAAGCAGGAGGTTGCGGGTTCTAATCCCACCTGAAGCAGAATCAACTTCCCATGTTATGCAGTGCTCATCTGCGTCAGTTTAGGTCAAGCCTAATTTGCGCACTCATCATAACTGTTTGAGATAACATTAATATGACACCCTGCTGCGCACATATACCAAATTTCCCCTGGAGTATTAGGGAACTTGCTTCCTATGTGGACATAGGGACACCACCGAGTACAAAGTAGAAATAGAAGTACTTCTCAAGTTCAAGCTCCAAGTTCAACGACATTAGTGCATTGCGCCTTTCAGTCATGACTTGATCTTCAACACCGTGTACTTGTATTTTTATTATTGCCTTTTTTCTTTGTGGGAGGGGACTAGAATGGGTGGGAATGGATTGTAAAGGTTGAAAAGCTTTTAGTGGTCTCCACTTCATCATTACCAATATCAAACTGTTCAGGGGTTGGATGTTTTTTTTACGTCCCTTGACGTATGTTGAGGTAGAAGTTGCTCTTTGAAATGTTTGACATGTTTGAAATCTGCCGCGAAGAGACTGAGAGCTATGGTTTTCTTAACGTGGCAACTCTGTGCTGCATGTTGTGCCTTCTAGTATTTGTGAGACACTGAATCTGGTTCATACCCAAGTCAGGTTTTTCCCGAGGCTAGACCTTGTCTGGGTCTAGCTCAGTCAACTCTGTTGGAAACTGCTCATCAGCCAAAGAAATGCCTGATTATATTAAATGCTTGGAGTTAGGATGGCCTGATGTTTCGCTCCTATAGCTATAGCAATATCTTTATCAAAGTCGTTGATTAAAATAATGCTTGATTAGGAGGGCCTGGTGCGTTTCGATCATATCAGGACCAAGATGACAAGAACATGCAAGTTGTATTAACTATTATAGTCTTGATTAAACCATCTCGAAGAATTATGACAATTCTGTGTTTAAAGTTTGCCGAAAATTGTAGAGTTTGATAGGACTCGAAAGTCGATATCACTTAGAAACTTGTATATGGGGCTCTTACAAAAATAATGTTGAGCATGTTGGAAAAGAGGGTCCCATTTAGATTCAGTTAGACTGCCTCTTATGGAAGTGTATTGGATCTCCTGGATGAAAAGGCCAACCCTGTGCTCTATACTAAATGATGACGAATGTTGTGTCTTTTGTGG
The DNA here is from genome assembly GCA_963971285.1 of Astropecten irregularis. Taxonomy (NCBI): domain Eukaryota; kingdom Metazoa; phylum Echinodermata; class Asteroidea; order Paxillosida; family Astropectinidae; genus Astropecten; species Astropecten irregularis. The sequence continues at coordinate 5,255,420 of OZ020261.1, read as the reverse complement.
GAGAGAAAGTGTGTCAATGTGGGTGGTTTCGTTTTTCCTTCCCGACAGGTCAGTGCGGTTGAAACTCTGTTTCAGACCCTCACCACACGAGGCCTGCTTCCCTGCTCCCCTTCCATTTCCTGTGGGTCCTTTTGCCTGGTTTTCTTGGAAGGCTTGACTGTCCTTCCCTTTGTCCCTCTCCTGTTGTATTCAAAGTGGACGTCCTCGAACGGACATTCACGGAAGGCTATATAACATCTTTTTTGAATTCAGACTGATCGATGGTTCTCCTATTGGATGACTTGCTTCTTGGTTGGGCGTCCCTCAAAAGCTGGCCCCATTGTCACATTTGTCTGGTGCGCTGCCAGAATGGTCTGGTATAAAAAAGCAATTTGCAAGGTCCTATAATGGGTTTTCTTTGCCTGAATCTTTTAAACACATAAACTTTCTATTAAGCGAGGCATTTTTTTTTCAACATTGCATCCAGCCTCTGCTTAATTTTGTTGCATCCATAATTGTATCAGTTCAAAACTTAAACAGAGTGTACACTGTCAACAATTTCGGTAACAATCTCAGTAATATGTTGCCCAAGTACAATGCTGTTGCTGGAAATGTTGTCAGTGTGCACAGAGCAAAACGGGCAGGGTAACACGTCGCAGCAACATCTCGGTAACATGTTGGCCAAAATAATGTTGCTAGTGTACACATGGTCCAAAGTCATGTTGCCCAGGTGTGTTGCCCTATAACTGGGCAACATGTTACCGAAAATCGTATAAAATAGACAAATACGAGTAGCAATTTATTGACTAACTAGAGTTTAAAATGTGCATGAGCTTTCGTATAGCAACAACTACTTCATCAGATGCAATGATGCAATGATTTTCAGCAACCAACATTATTGATACGTTTGGTGAGGAGAAAGAGAAGATTCACATTCAGATAATAAAAGACAGGGGAATAAGTCGTGGTCGGTGTCGGGGAAGAAGCTAACAAAATTGAATGTGCCGCATCACTGACTTCGGTTATTTCAGTGAGAAGCTCGTTAAGTAAGTCGATGGGAGACTAACAAAAATGAAGAAGCAGGTCGATGCTGGGTCCTTACAAATCAACCAGCCTGTCTTACAACAATACAATACCCGTATCCAGATGATTAACTGACTCAAACGAGAATGTCAATAGCTGGGCTTAATTGCTTAGTTGTGGGTATCCAACCAGATAAATGCAGGGCTTAACATGTCGGTAGACAGTTGTCTTGCCCGAGAAGGATTATTACAGCTAAAACCCTCACACCCTACCAGCGCACTCCAAAAACTTGCCTGTACTTCCCAGAACGTTGAAAGGGCCTAAAAGCAAACTGCTACCTGCTAAACAAAGACCTCCTCAGGTCTCAGCAGTTGACTGGAATCAACGGGTAACCGTTCAACCGATGGGCCGTTCAGGCAACGAACTTGTAATTGGGGATTAGGAGCTTAAATGATCTCTACCATCTTTGGGTCAGGGCGAAAATTGTGAGGGTATAGTGTAAAATGATGAGGGTGGTGTGTTAAGGGTTTAGGACTAGGAGCAGGTAGTGGGATAACGGTGGTTATTTTTTAGACAGTAATATGCTAAAGGTAATGCTTCGATGTAAATTTCATAGCTTTTTTCCAAACATAATTTGAGGTTTTGAGAAACAATAGTTATAACAGAACCTCGCTACAAAATGGATAAAGAAGCAAATGAACACGAATGTGTTCGAGTGATGTCCTTAGGACAGTGCAGTGTTTAGTAGCCCACAAAGTCAAGCTCTCAACTCGATTCCTTCCAAAACCAAAGATGTTCGCAGAATATTTCACTCGGGAGCCACATGGTTTTCCCGGTTTCAGTAAAAGTTTATAGCGGTTTACTGTGATGAGAATTATTTATGGCAATGAAGGTATTGCCATGCTCTTTTTTTTTTATCAAGTTGTGTGGAATTGCATGTCGTTATGTGTTTAATAAAGCCTTCCTTAAAGGTATAGTACAGGATTGGTAACATACCCAAACAGAAATACATACGATTGTAAATAAGATTGTACTCGCAGATATAGGATAACTTTCAGGATATGAAGATGGTGCTGGTAGAAACGTGTACCGTTAAAATGTTTCCGCCTGAAATGGTGTAGTATAGATTTATAGAGTTATAAAAGTTCCTCTGTTTTTCATTTCACGCTTATAATTATGCCATAAAAAAGTGAAAATCGCTGTACAAAGTTTGGTTAAGATTGGAATTTCCTTTTTTTTTGTAAAGTCCAAGATTTTTCGCTATTTTCTCGGGATGCAGATGTTCGATTGAGCTAAAATATTTCAAGGCTTATTATTTCATAATACATGTTGGATCAGACAAAGTGTGAGTGCAGTCCTCTGCCCTTTTACCAATCATATGTATATTATACCTTTAAACAAATTGTCATGGGTCTAAATCATCGGGATCATGGCGTGTTGATTTTGAATTTTGATTGAGTCCATAACTGCATATGCGTTATATCACGCCAAAGCCACGCACTAATCACGAGCCGTTTTGTATGGACACGTTCGACACTATTCATTGGCTTTACGCTCTATCTCCGGTCACCCTGTTCCGTTCACATAATCCTTATACCAGCCTTTGCATCTCATTAGCACCTTTTAAGAAATGAGCGTCCTGCTAAGGTTTTTAGAGCCTCTTAGCAAGAAAGAAGACTTTCATGGTGGTGGTAGGGGGTACCTTATAACCGTTACCAAACTTTAGGGTCATAGGTCGGGTACGATTAGCATCCTACTGAGAAGACCAGGCCTGTTGGATACACGGTCAATTTTTGCGGTTTGTTACTTAATTGCTTGCTCAAATTGTACTGGTATTTACCTGAGGATTAGGGCATAGCCTTTACACAGAAAAAGGGCCTATGCATAGAAATACAATGTAGCTAGAGTTGTTACTGTGTTTGGACTGTAAAACTGTTATGGATGTAGGATTAGGATTTTTCTTATCAGCTATGTACGTGACGCCATGTTTTATTTTCTGCAGTGTCTTTACCGGATACTGTATGAACGCAACCACCGCTGGTTGAAAATACAATTACATATGTATATCTTTCTTCTTCTAGAAAGAGGTGGTCATGGATCTCCACAATCTTCTATCCTTTGCTGTTCTTTTTATTTAAACTTCACTGATCTTGGAAAAAAAAGATCCTGCTAGGATCGAACCGTCAAGCCGTCCTAATTCAAAGTAAATTGTTTGATACTTAAGCCCTGTCCGCACTCCGCACTGGACTTTTTTGGTGGGCGAAGTAACCGATTCGAGACGCTGGGTACTTAACCCATTTTAATTCCAGTGCGGACGTCTCAGGAAGTCTACCTCTCAGTTATACTTTGCCGAGCCGCGCGTGTATTTCTACCAGCCAACTTCTGCCCGGGTATAATGCCCGAGACATTTTACCCGAGACGAAAAGTCCAGTGCGGACAGTTGCATCATTACATAGAGCTATAGTGTTGCATGCATAATGAATAAGGTGTATAATTATTGTCTTTGAACACTGACAGTTGTAGCGGAACCATTTAGTAATAATTTGGCGTTCCGACCAAAATAATAAAAACAGAGACATACAGTTTGACTTGTTCTTCAGATGATTGAAGGCAATCTGAAGACGGAGAGATCGAACCTCACTCCACAAGAAGAGAACACGTTATTATCCTGTCTGACTATGCAAATGACCGCATCTTATTAAAGGTAGTATCAAACTTTGGTAAGACACCAAAACAGAAATGTTCACAGATTTACCTATATAACTCACAGGGTGTGAAGATGGTGGTGGTAGAAACATACTGTTCAAATTATTCCGCCTGAAATGGTGTATTTATCCAGAAAAACGACCAAAAATCTTTTTGATCTTTTAATAGATCAAAAATAAAAGAGAAAAGACAAGAAATACTGTGGCCGTTTCTCACTGTTTTCTCAAAAAGTTGGCACCGTATGGGACTGAAATATTCACAGGTTACTTTTACTGTATCTTCCTTGATATATTTGCCCATGAATCTGTATTTCTTTGACAAAAAACAAAGTATGACACTATGTTTAAATAACATTATTCTGTTGCATTTATTTCATATAATCATAGCATGGAGGTAGAATGTTTGGTGTTACTGTTATGAGGGCCTGACGCGTTGCTTTCGATCCCAGCAGGATCTTTATCGATAAAGATCTATATGGTATCAATTTCAGGTCATTATATTGGCTTTTGGGCAGTTTTGTAGCAGTTTATTACTTGCATCAATTATAGTAACAGTTTGGTTATAGATGAAGAACAATTTTATGTACAGATATTTACATTGTACGCTACTTGTAGAAAACATAGAGCGGGGTTTCTCGCTCTGCGTTGGAACTGAGGCCAAAACACATTACAACATGAAAAAACAACGAACACACCGGGATGCACATAAATTGTTCATTAACTGTTGTTTATGTGAATCGGTTCGTACAATTCGCACTTCTCGTAAGGTCTCAACGTTTCGACTAGCCTGCTTTAGTCATCATCAGGAGACCATAGTAGTTGTTTGCTATAGCACACATATACATATAACTCAATATTATACATACTCCAAAAAGACTAAGGGAAGCCATATTTGATTCAAATATAGTCTTTTTGGAGTATGTATAATATTGAGTTATCTAAATATTATCAGTGGATCACCATCTGGTTTTTACACATATACATTGTACATACGAATTGGGTGCCAAGGATGTTGTTCGTTATAGTGGCGTTCCACTGTATATGAAACGTTTTCGGCTGTTGGCACAAATCATGTTCATGTTTTGGTTCATAGTTCAAATACATTACCCCCAAAGTTGCATGATTATAAGTACAGAGCGTGAAGTTATAGTGCACGATATTGTAATCGACGACCAACAATACGTAAGTTCATCTACAGCATACCAGCCAACACCTTTTGTTATCTATCTAGTCAGTTTTAACAACTCGGCGTTCAGGGGTATTGTAGGTCAGTCACCTTAACACATTAACGGTCAGCACAGCCCATTGATGGCAGAGCGGACTTTACAAACTATCCAGAGGGCTTTGTTCGGTTACGTAACATTTCCTAGCAAAGCCGACACGGCAGACAGCTTGTGGTCTGGGCAAAGGGTTGCAAATTAGCAAGGACGGCATTGTATGGACCGAGAAGTCGTCCTCTCTACTATGAAAAGCATATTATCAGAGAACAAACATCGGCACTGGTTTATTGATGATGTTATTTATTCAAAAAGGTCATTTTATCGTAAACAACAAGTGGACGTATCACAGTGTACAAAATGAACTTGAATAGGATTCGAGGTTTCAATTTTTGGCAATTTCGAATCTGTTGCTCTTCAAACCTCTTTCAGCTGGCCTCTCTAATAATTAAATGTCCACTCTCCGACACCTCTAGTCTAAACTCCTTCAGGAGTATTTAGGAAGAAACTAGAACTAAAATCTTTACTTTAAAGGGTTAATGCAGTGCTTTTTTTTCAGTCTGGTTATTTTATTGCCTTCATACAGAGAATATACTGACAGATAATGAATGGCATTATGGCAAGTCTTATTTTGATTTCAAACTAGCATTTGGTTTTCATTTTAATGGCCTTGCAAAATGGGGGATTTCCATGCATGCCTATCTGGGGAACCAACAACACAAAATGGTGTATTTATCCAGACATTAGTAAAACAACGACCGAAAATCTTTTTGATTTTTTAAAAGATCAAAAATAAAAGAGAAAAGACAAGAAATACTGTGGCCGTTTTTCACTGTTTTCTCAAAAAGTGGGCAACTTATGGGACTGCAATGTTCACAGATTACCTTTACTGTATCTCCCTTGATATTTTTGGCCATAAATCTGAACTTCTTTGACAAAAACCAAAGTATGATACTACCTTTAAAGGCAGCGTAGAGGATTTGCCAGGCCTCCCAAAAATATTATTGAGTTTGAGACAGAAAATGGACTCAACAGTTCGTAAACAGTGCACACAGTCACCATGGGAAATCTTGGTTCATCAGATGCTGGGTTTTTCAAGAAAATCAAGATTTAAATTTTTTAGCATTTCGAAAGCGTGGTTTAACCGTGAAGGATTCGGAGGGGGCAAGATTATTTCTGCTATCAAGATGAACAAAGCGTAAAAAGGTACACGAAACAACGTCTGTAAGGACGTTTAAGACCTTCACTTCTGTTAATCTACCAAATTCAGCCAAAACGCACATCTTTGCAAATCCTATTTTGCTCTCTTTAACCAAACGTTTGGTGCTTGAGCAGCTCTATATGAAATTGGCCCCTGTAATTTTCCCTCAAAAAAGTTTTGATGTCGATTCGCTCCCACACTAGTACCTGTATTTTTCTTTTTTGGTCAGGGAAGAAAAGTTTTGATTTGTGGTGAGAAACATTACAAATATAACCCTAGTCAGAGACCAACGGATCGTCCGCACAATAACCAGAATTTTTTTTTGATAGAAGTTTCTTTGGACAACAAAAGACTAATTCTTGAAAGCCCACTATTGATCGTTTGTTCAATGGCGAAAACTCATGAGGTTTAGTTTGCTATATGGCATTTCATAATATAACTGTCTACTTATTAGAAATATCCTGCATACAAGTCACAATGACTTGGTGGGTGGTTTAATAAGCAAGGGTTTCGTTTGGGGGCAAAATATTTGAGTAGTTTGAAAAAAAAAAGCTCTTTAAAGGTAATATCATACTTTGGTTTTTATCACAGAAATATAGATTCATGGGTACACATATCAAAGAAGATATACAGTAACAGTCATCTGTGAAAATTTCATTCCCATACGGTGCCCACTTTTTGAGAAAACAGTGAAAAACAGCCGCAGTATTTCTGAAGTATTTTCTCTTTTATGTTTGATCTTTTAAAATATCAACAAGATTTTCGGTCGATGTTTTACCAATTAAATACACCATTTCAGGAAAAATTTTAACGGTATGTTTTTACCGCCACCATCTTCATTGATACCCTGTAAGTTATACGTAAATCTGTAAACATTTCTGTTTTTGGTTTCTTATCAAAGTATGATACTACCTTTAACATTTTGGTTTATGCTCGATATAAATTGAGGTCACCAACGAACATAAGTGATCATAATACCACTACGTGATCGTAGTGTATGTATTGTTACAGCATTCAATGTAAAACTAATCTCTCGTTCATAATTCAACGACAATCAACTTAGTTTTTCCCTTATTTTTTTTTCTTTCTGAAAGTGGCTTTTAAGTGTAATCTAGAAATTATACAAATTTAGTCTAGTTTCTCGTCCTATATTCTATTTAAAGGTAGTATCATACTTTGGTTTTTGTCAAAGAAGTATAGATTCATGGGCAAAAATATCAAGACAGATACAGTAACAAACATCTGTGAAAATGTCAGTCCCATACGGTGCCAACTTTTTGAGAAAATCGTGAAAAACGGCCTCAGTATTTCTTAAGTCTGTTCTCTTTTATTTTTGATCTTTTAAAAGATCAAAAAGATTTTCGGTCGTTGTTTTAATAATTTCTGGATAAATACACCATTTCAGGCGGAACAAATTTAACGGTAGGTTTCTACTAGCACCATCTTCATACCCTGTGAGTTATACGTAAATCTGTGGACATTTCTGTTTTGGTCTCTTACCAAAGTATGATCCTACCTTTAAGGAAAATGAATTAATCATCAAAAATTAATAACCATAAGTGAAACTGACTGAATGTTTAAATCATCGAAAAGTGAACGAAGAAGAAATTGACTGGAGCGGGATTCGATTCGACGACCCCGCTTTGGTATTCTGGAAGTCGCTGGTTCGAATCCCGCTCCAGTCAAATTTTCAAACTACACGTGAAATCGAAACGTGGAATTCATTTTATTAGTACACGGTCGGTAGAAGTGTGTGAAGAAGAAGTGCCAGAAATACATGTATTATTGTTTTTTAATACATCATTCATTACTTACACGTGGCTGAGTGCAAAGCATAAACATTAAATATCAATTATAATATCGATACGAGATTTTTTTCTCAGTTTTCTCAATTAGGCAATTAACACTGATAACAACGTTAATGAATGTATAGCAACTGCAGCAGTTGCAGCATTACAGGGTCAGGCAGTGACCCCGAACAACCTGCAGCACCTAGCACCTACAGTCGCCTATCATACAGCATCACTTTAGTCTCAATATCAAACCATGGAGGAATGTGTTTCTTTTCCCCCTTGATCAAACAGCAGCAGCAGCAGCAACAACAACAAAAACAGTTACAGTGATAGCTGAACAGCAACAGCTGCAGCAGCAGCAACAAAAACAGTTACAGTGATAGCTGAACCTCATGCAGCAGCAGCAACAAAAACAGTTACAGTGATAGCTGAACAGCAACAGCAGCAGCAGGAGCAACAAAAACAGTTACAGTGATAGCTGAACAGCAACGGCAGCAGCAGAAGCAGCAACAAAAACAGTTACAGTGATAGCTGAACAGCAGCAGCAGCAGCAATAAAAAACAGTAACAGTGATAGCTGAACAGCAGCAGCAGCAGCAATAAAAAACAGTAACAGTGATAGCTGAACCTCATGCAGCAGCAGCAGCAACAACAAAAACAGTTACAGTGATAGCTGAACAGCAGCAGCAGCAGCAACAAAACAGTTATAGCGATAACTGAACAGCAGCAGCAGCAATAAAAACGGTGACAGTGATAGCTGAACAGCAGCAGCAGCAGCAGCAGCAGCAACAAAACAGTTATAGCGATAACTGAACAGCAACAGCAGCAGCAGCAACTAAAACAGTTACAGTAATTGCAGAACAGCAACAGCAGCAACAACAACAACAATATCAGCAGCAATAATGCCGGCAACATCACACAATCCAACCAGGGTGAAATGATATTAATCCTAACACCCGACTCCATTCAAAGCCTGTCAAGCGAATAGCCTTTCAGTGAAAATTGATTTGTGTTCGGCGGCAACTATTCTGTGTTCTCGGTGCCTAAACCCGGACTTTAGCAAAGTTTTCCAAGTAGACCATGACATAATTCTCACGTATATACAAGCCTTCAATTTACGCACATTCACATGAACGGGTTCTATCCATCAATGGTTTTGTTTACCGTTGATACCAATAACTCTATTTTATTTTGCTGATTATACTCGGGTATTATTCGTGTTTGTTTATATCTGCTATGGAAACCGTTACGTTTGAACTAATTTACGAGTATTTTAACATACCTTGCCATTATAAGCCAAACTCATTGAATATTTAACAGTTTACGTTTGTCGTGCTATCCACGCTCCTGAATTAAAGGTACAATACAGGATTGGTAACATACCGAAACAGAAATGTTCACAGATTTACGTATAACTTTCACGGTGTGAAAATGTGCTGGTAGAAACATATCGTTAACATATTTCTGCGGGAAATGCTTTATTTTTCCAGATATTCTTGAGACTTAAACAATTTTGATCTCGGGGTAAGATCAAAATTATTCTTTATGTTTTATAAGAAAAACTGAGTAGGTTTTCTCGCTATTTTATCGTGACTCAGATGTCCGATTGAGCTCACATTTCCACAGGTTTATTATTTCATGTACATGCTGGATTAGACAAAGCGCGAGAGCTGTTTTGTGACCTTTTACCAATCGTGTATTATACCTTTAAGAGGAGTTTTTGCTTTTTAACCTCCAAGAAATATAAATAAATGTACATTGAAATATGTAACCTAAATGATGTTCAATACAAGTAATAAACTGCTGCAAACCTCTCAGAAGCCAAAATAATGACCTTGAATTTGAAAACAAAATTGCTTGGCCTGACGCGTTTCGATCCTAGCAGGATCTTAATCAAAAGGCTTCTGCTAGGATTGACAAAGATCCTTCGATACAGATCTTGCTAGGATCGAAACGCGTCAGGCCCTCATAGCCCCAAGCTTTTTTTTAATGATGTCAATGGGAGATTTTTGGAGAGTCGGTCTTGAGTTAACAGCACACGCGCAAACCATGATTGCGCAATGTGAGCATGCGCGCGTTGTATTGTGCGTGCGTGCGCGTGCGCTGTTGACCCAAGACCGAATCTCCAAAAGTCTCCAATTGAAGTTGCAATGATACTTGAGTGACAGCGGAACCACTGATATAAATTATACAAACTTGATAGGTCGCGCTGCTCTGCAGGTGAAGCATCCGTGCAGTGCAATATGAGTATTGTGCTGAATATCCTAACATGGCCGCTGGTGACTTCACAGCTCGCCGTCTAATCACTGCACCCGCGACCTATCCAGTTTGTATAGATCAGTGAGCGGAACACATAACATTAGGAGGCCCTTGTTATAGCCTGCAAAGGAGTAGGAGTAGCAACATTTAATTTCGAACCTTGTCGATTGTGCCTTATGTTATCTTTGTAAAATTGTACAGTTCATCAGTTAACCAGCAGTGGACATGTGGTTGCTTTGAACTCAACCAATTGTTAGTTACATTCAGGTTGCCCTTTTTCCTTTTTCTGTATGTTTGCATAAAATCTCAAACGTTTTTCTTGCTTTTTCTCTTTTCAAAGTGAATGGCGTTTCCAAGATAAATGGAGCGTTTCATGCTGAGCACGTGGCATCGCCCTTGGTTACTGCGCCCTCAACGTCAGATTCAACTCTCCTCCAATCGCAGCCAAGGAGTGCAGCGCCATCAAGCGGCTTGGATCTGCTCACCGGGGTTTCCGAATGGTATCGCGTGCACATGCAAAATGGTGCTGTCGCAAGAGGGGGTAAGTCCGCAGCTGCAGCTGTGGCTGTTGACAGTATGGAGTGCAGCGGCCGGGCCGGACCGAAGGCTGAGCGGCTACCGGGATTGGAGTCGTTCTGCCGGCCGTGGCTGTCGGACAATCACGGTGGACAAAGTCACCACACTCCGGGGAAAAATGGCCATGCCACATCGCAACGTGTGTCACCGCAGCGGCAGACAAATCTCTCCATATCTCATAAGAATGGTGATGTAACATCTGGAGAAAGACTAGAACACTGGAGAACGGATTCTGTTAACACCAGCCTTCGCTTCCAAACGCACAAAGACAGACGACATACGCCAACTTTCCCTCATAAACCGGCAGAGGGCGCTACATCCAATTCAAACTTTGAAGCTATGTTCAGCTCAAGTGACGAAGAATGTTCGGACTCGGAGACAAGTAAGAAGAGAAAGCAGGACGCGACGACGAACGGAAACACCCAGGACGGTTCCACTTGGGAGATATCTGACATATGCGTGAGCAGACCCTTCAGTCTGGTGGTGAAAATCAACAAGAAACACCTACGCATCAACGAGGAACCAAATGACAAGTCGTCAGCGAGAGGTCCAAACAGCGCCCTCACAGAAACAGCAGCCAACCACAGCGCCCTCTCCAATAGCGCCCTCTCTAACAGCGCCCTCTCCAGCAGCGCCGTAGCTAACGGGAATGGCGTTCATACGGACAGTTCCCTCGTGTTCAGCACCACTTCGCACTCCAATGCAATATTGGTCCAACAGGAGAGAAGACCAGCCGTCGAGACGTCGATTGCTACAAATGGAAGCCTGGGACAATTCGAGGCCAACGATGTATGCCTCAAAACCGACTCCTATAGCGGTAACGGGGGCCAAACGGAGGGACAGGTCCGTCGTACCGAGAGAATCACTGAAATACACGACATCTCCACCCCGGCAAGAAATGCTGAATCTGACACTGAAATAAAGCCAGACGGACAGCAGGCTAACCCCGGGCAGCAAGACACCCCTATGGCGTACGTCCTCAAGGCGAGACACAACTCCGAGTCAGTTGCCTTCGCCAACATGCCGACAGAGCACCTCCCATTGCGCAAGCGCCACAAAAGATCATCAATCTCACTCAATCTCACCCTGAACGAGAACCCAGCTTTTGTCAGCCGCACAAACACATTGGACACTATAAGCTCAACACAATGCAATATGAACGACACGACTGCAAAAGAAACCGCCCATCAACTCATCAGCACACATCTAGGTAGCGTGTCCAGTGAGCTTGGACATCGCAAAGATGGCGATCCGGTCCAAGCTGAATCCATAGAGGTCACTTCGCCGAGTGAGGGAACGAGCGACAGCGCCACCAACGAGGAAAAAACAGCTGCCGAGCATCCACCCAATTTGTGTCAAATGGGAAAGTTGAGCTCGACGTCCTCACTTGATTTATCCGAAGAGACGAGCGAGCTGTCGCCTTTCACGGCCACGCCCAACAGTTGCTCCCTGCGCGCCACCCCTGAACCCTCAGCGAGTCTCTCCGAAGAGGGGCCCCGTGGATTGGACGATTCTACCGCCCTCAACACCTTGCAACCGCCCGATGACCATCAGGCAGGGAATGAAGATACTCATCCATCTTCGGAGGTGAGGAAACCCACACCGCCTCACCCTTGTGCTCCCGATAATGCCTCGTACACCCGAAGCCCGAATGAAGTACCAGGCCTCATGCATCCTACACATCGACAGTTTGGTCAAGGCCGCAGCGTGGAGGACGCCCTCTCTCGATTCAATGCCACCACAACTTCGTTGCCTCCTCCTCGTCACGTGGTCATGTCCGGTGAGCCGTACCACAATCACCACCATCTCCCGTATCCGTTGCCGCCCTTCCCTCATCATAGGTTCCCCTACGACCCCAGATTACCCATGGTGCCTCCGATGACCCACTCAACGGACGCTGTACTTCCACCGTTTCCCGGCAACCGTGACGTCAGATTACAACATGGCGCCGTCCATACGCCGCCTTCACAAGATGGCGTCTACCCACCTCTGCCTAATTACCACCATTTACAACCAGGGCGCCCCTTTGAAGGATATCAACTGAATGGGGTTCGTCCCCCGCACAGTGCACCTGGCGGTTACTCGTTCTTGCCGTACCCACCCCACCATATGCACGTTGGTGATCGTCCTCCTTACACAGTGACGCCATCCGCATGCCCACCTGTCCCCTCACTGATGCCACACACCTCAGCTCTGCCTGTTCCTCCTGTATTCGGTCCAGCAGTGAACAGCGTGGCGGCAGCACCACGGACAGCGCCACCTCCCATCGTAGCTACAACTCCAGCAACCCAAAGTGCAATCATATCCCAAGCTCAGCCCTTAATGCCGTCCACATCATCATCAACTACACGTTCTCAGTCGTCCGGCCTCAGTCAATCAGACACCCACTTCGCCCCGTTGAAGCGCGCCCCCGGCCGGTCACGATACAGCAACCACTTGTCCAATGGCGTCAGCCTCGGGGAGACGTCATTCCTGTGTGACGTCTGCAACAAGGTGTTTCCCCTCCAGCGGCTCCTCAATCGCCACATGAAGTGCCACAGCGCCACCAAGCGGTACAACTGCGCCTTCTGCAGCAAGGGCTTCAACGACACCTTTGATCTCAAGCGTCACGTCCGAACGCACACAGGTAAGCAGACTTGTTGAATTGTATTCAAAACTCCATACAATACCAAATGCTGACACTGACTGTAACCTTCAAGCGGCAGCAAACCATCAAATCAATCATTGGGCCTTTACGACCCCAGGGTTCAGGCTAGGCTTGGGAATTATTTCGCTACCGCCATTTGAAACCCACAGAAACCAACTAAAGGGATTGGGCCACACTACGAAGCCAAAGAAAGGCTCCAGCTTCGCCATGTATCCCAAGCCCTTCATTTCATTTAGGACACAAAATGGCAGCACAAAAAATATATCCCAAGCCTAGCCTCAAACCTCATTTCGTAAATGGGTCATTCCACAAAGTTGGGGTACAATTTGTGACGCCGTCCCCAGTTACATCGGTAACTTCTACTGCCTGCTATTTTTACATTACAACAAAGTGAGCCATATTACTCTGCAAAGATAAAGCACAACTCTGCAAGAACCTTGTAAGGTATATAACGATGCCAATTTAGAATCCACATGAAGGTGACAAGATGACCACTGATGTAACAAGGGACACCACAGCAAATTGTGCCCCAACTTGGTGGAATGACCCAAATGCCCATTGACCAGAACTGCTTCAATGGTCTTCAATGGTATAACAGACCACTCAGTCATAAGGTATTTACATTACACAAAGTCACGGCCGCAGACTTGTGGATTTGTGTGTAATTTACAACCTTGGTATAAATTTGGACCTGACCTAAATTGCGGTGATTTTTTTTTTTTTTTTTTACTTTTCAATCAAACTTTTTGAGGTCAAAACTCGGACAAGTCGAAACTCTGTTTGTCTCGAATTATTGTTGTGATGTTTATTTGAGGCCACATAGTACCTAGAAATGTTCCCTGAGGTCTGCTCCATCAATTTCTAAAGTCAGACCTTAGATGTAGTCAGGGTTGAGAACTCTAATTTTTTTCATGGTCCATGCTCGTTGTCTATAACTGAAGGGTACGAGTTAGCGAAGGTACGAGTTGGCAAAGATACAAATTGCCATGACCTTGCATTTGTGAAGGTACGAGTTGGCGAAGGTACCAGTTGACCTGTACCTAGCCTGTACATGTACGTGTACAACAGCAACAGAAGAGCCGAGATTAAAGGGATTGCATACGTTTGGTAATTTGAGCCTATTGTTTGTTTCAAACCAATATAATTGTATATATATACCATAAAACTAACCTGTGAAAGTTTCAATTCAAAAGGTGGTAACGTTTGTGAGATTTTGGCGACAAACTAGAGCGGTTATTTCACGCCAGATAACAGTTAGTCAATAGCTGAGAAGCGTTACGGCCATAACGCTTCTCAGATTCATAATTTTTGGAGATAAAAAGAGACATATTTTTCCATAACCGCGGTACTTCGAATTGAACGTTTCTCAATATGCATTATACTATCCAAAGCAGCTGTACTTCTCACCAAGTAAGTTTTTATTGCCATAAATTTTCAGAGTCATTACCAAACGTATGCAATGCCTTTAAGTCATATTATGCAAAGGGCAAGGGCACGGTGAACACTGAATTGATTCGTCTGGACAATTTCTCTGCCCCGTGCAATCTTGCTTACAATTATTAATATGTCTGCTTAAATATGGGTTTGTATGATAGTGTCTCCGTGTCGCCATGGTCCATTAGTCGTTGTATTCAATTCAGTGTCCTTGTAGTTCTCAGTTATTTCTAATGGGAGATCTTTTGTTAGTGAAATATTTGTGGCCGTGGGTGGCGTTGCGATCCGTGACCGAGTGATTTTTTTGGGGAAAAATCCAATTCGGCTGCCTTTGGCAAAAACCACTCACCGAGACGGACTTTTGCAGACGTCTGGACTTTTGGGACCTCTTGGGTTTTTTTGGTGTCGGGCTGTTGTGGTGACGGATGATATCTGTAGAGTAAAGAAAAGCAAAACGGATATGTGACTGGCTGACTGCGTGTGTAAAGAAAGCGTCTACTAAACAGACTGTGCCATGTTGTTTCCATTTGTCTGGTTGTCCTTGTTGACTTTGATGTTGTTGTTGCTGTTGTTCCTGCTGTTGCTGCTGCTGTTATTGTTGTTGTCGTTGTTGTTGTTGCTGCTGCTGTTGCTGCTGCTGTTGTCTGTTGTTGCTGCTGCTGCTATTGCTGTTGTTGTTGCTGCTGCTGTTGTTGTTATTGTTGCTGTTGTTGTTGTTGTTGTTATTGTTGTTGTTTGTTGTTGCTGCTGTTATTGTTGTTGTTTGTTGTTGCTGCTGCTGTTACTGTTGTTGTTGATGCTGCTGCTGTTATTCTTGCTGTTGTTGCTGCTGCTGTTGTCTGTTGTTGCTGCTGCTGATATTGTTGTTGGTGATGCTGTTGTTGTTGTTGTTGCTGCTGCTGCTGTTGTTGTTGTTGTTGCTGCTGTTGTTGTTGTTGTTGTTGTTGCTGCTGTTGTTGTTATTGTTGCTGTTGTTGTTATTGTTGCTGCTGCTATTGCTGCTGTTGTTGCTGCTGCTATTGCTGCTGCTATTGCTGCTGATGTTTTTGTTGTTGTTTTGTTATTTATACGGGTTGTATGCACTTGTTTGAACTTCACGAGGTAATGATTCTCTTGCTGTTGCTGTTGTTTGTTATTGTCGTTCTTGCTGTTGCTGTTGCTATCGTTCTCTCTGCTGTTGTATGCAGTTGGTTGAACTTCACGAGGTAATATTTCTTTCACCCTTTTCGCCTCAACCCCAGGTGTCCGTCCGTACAAATGCCAGCACTGCTCCAAGGCCTTTACGCAGCGATGCTCACTCGAGTCTCACCTCTCTAAGGTCCACCGTCTTCTCCACGACTATACCTTCAAGCAGCGCCGCTCCAAAGTGTTCGTCTGCGAGGAGTGCGGAGTCACCACGGAGATGGCGGATGAGCACTACGAGCACATCCGCGATGTGCATCCGAACAGCTCCGAGCTCCTCAAGTTCCAGGACAAGATGCAGTTCCAGAAGCTACTGCGCAGGGGCGAGGACGTGACGTCACCGACGTTTAGCGAATCGGGAGGCAGCTGTAGCGGCTCGGCGTCGGGCTCGTCGTCGCCGGTGAGGGCGTCCTCGTCGTTGGGATTGCTCGGCTTGACTGCGACGTCATCACAGGCCGGAATCACGTCTGCTGCTGAAATGGAGAGAAAGTCTCTTTAAGGAAAAGCATGGATTTTATCGCAAATTCATCCGTCCAAAATAACCTTTATGCCTCCATTCACGTAGTCCACTCAAACTTAATGCAGCAAAAATACTTGTGTTGACAATATTCACAAAATGTTATGTAAACTTTGTGTTGAATTCGAGTCACGGTTTAATAGCATGGAACGCTCACAATGTTAGGCAGTGAGGTAGTGACCATCTCGAAACGGTTTCAATTTAGGAATACAATGATTAACTACTCGTTTGTTCCTGTATCTCCCGATTCTTTCTGAGCTTTTTAATAGCAAACATGAAAGAATTATCTACCACGGGGGACATGGTAGTTGGTCGAATCCCACCGTAGAGGGAGTTTGTCAGTGTGGTTTATATACAAATTTAATTGCATTATTGCATTGCTCTCGTAGAAAAACAAAACTGCCAACGCTATATTTTCTTAAATTAATTCAAGATCAAACTCTATGCATAATACTCGATCTGAAATCAGTCAACTTCTTTTGCCAAATTTTGCACGCCAAACGCAAACGTCGTACTATTTTTTTTAAACTGTATAATATCTTTTGATGTATTTATTATTATCTTGATGTATTATTTTTTGTAGAAATTGTAAGTGTTTGAAAGATGAAGTATTTGGTTAAACGTTTCCGGTTTTACAAAACTGATGCAGTGGTGGGAAATATTCGGATATTCCACATCTGCGATGATCAAAGGATGAACTTTTATTGATTGAGAGAAAGGATAAAGCTTTTAGCCTTTGAGAAAGATCCTGCCAGGATCGAAACGTCGGGCCCTTTTAACTCCAAGCATTACAAAAAAATAAGATGTACCAACAACACATTTCATTGTAACAATTTCACTGGCGCTGGGGCTGTTGATAGCTAACATCTTCAGTTGCAGGCAGCGAACTTACGACCTGTGACCAATTTCATAGAGCTGCTTAACTAAGCACCACATTTGCTTGAGCATGAAAAGTCTTCCTTGGTCAAACAGGAATGACATCAAATGTTTATGTGATGTTTACTGCTTTTGACGTGTATTCAGCCATTGTTTGCTGGGCGTAACATTTATAAAGAGTTTTTGGCTGGCATACTGATTTTATTTAGCAAGGTTTTTGGTGCTTAAGCAAATTTTGGGGCTTAAGCAGCTCTGTGGAACTGGCCCCAGATATAAAGGCCAACATTAATCCTTGCAATATCACTTTTACTGAAATCATTAGTTTTTAATATTTATTTGTAACCAAATTTTGTGATTCATTCATTCTTGTTCTAATCGCTTACCGTCACCTGTGTCCCATATCCAACAGTGTGACATAGTCGAAGAGTTCATTTGCAAAAACAGATAACTCCTTTGTTGAAAAATGTACATTATCATCACGGATGCTTCTATTCTTTTATTGAAGGATGCACCAATACATTTTTTTTTCATTTTCTGTACTTTGTTAAATTTGCAATAAATTAATACGTTTTATATGTCCAAATTTACGCGGTTTCCATGAATACTAAAATGTAAAGCATGATGAAGTAAATTTTTCATAAATGGAGTTATCTGTTTTTGCAAATGAAATCTTCTTTTTACGCTGTTTTAAACAAGTCCCACACAAAATGCAGGATAGAAAATAGAAACTTCATTTTCATCACTGACATTGGGCCACTTTTTGATGTCTGTTCACAATAGTTTGTTGTATGATTTGTTAGATGTTTGTTAGAACGAGTTAATTTACATTTTTCATAATGAGATGTGTACACTGATATGTACTGTACAGCGTGACCTAAAAACGCAACACTTTGTCGGGAACCATTTTGTTAAAATTAAAATGTTTATCACTTCAAGATTCAGTTATATGATACAACTAGTTCTTGGCTATCACTTTGTAGAAACTAAGCAAAATCGGGCTGAAATTGGCGACTCTATGACCAATTGAAAGAGTACTCTTTAAAAACAAATTTGCAGTATTCCAGACTAAGCGGTCAATACACACATAATGTGTATTGAAAGAAGGATGACAATCGGTATTTTATGTTGGGTAATTCAGTCTTGGTTTTTTCCCCTCAATTTCAGTTCAATTTTGTTCAAATTCTACATGGTGATAGCCAAGACATGGTTGTATCACATATCTGAATCTTGAAGTTATAAACAGTTTATTTTGAATACATGTATAACAGTTCTCGACACAAAGTGTTGCGTTTTGGGGGGACACGCTGTAAATATTTTTTGCGTATTTTTTAAGATGTCATCTGTATGGAGAATGTGTTAGTGCCAAAAGTCATAGAAATTAGATGCCTGTTATCAATTTTGGTTTTGTGTTGTGCTTTTGATATGGGTGTTGGGTTTGTGTGTAGTTGTGTACTGTATTATGGTACGACTACACTATTAAAATGACGTGTGTAGTAGTCACCGCAGTTTTGGTGGCAAACAATGGGAGACTTTGTAGCCCGATCTTCAAGTCAACAGCGCACGCGCACGCACGCGCAAAACAACGCGCGCATACTCATAATTGCGTGCGCGTGCGCTGTTGACTTGAAGATCGGTTCTCCTAAGTCCCCCATCACGTCCCACTGTTATGTCAATCAAAACGCGGAAGAAGATTTTTATGGGGTTTTGCACCTAATTTTCGACGCGAAATGCTGTTGAATAATTATATGTGATTTTCGAAGACTTTTAAAACAATCTTGTGCAATGTGTTGTGTTCGATATTCTGTGTTCGCATTTTGAAAATAATAGTAGTTTATGTATACGTTCTTTAAAGTTGTAAAATTGCTCTGTGAAAGTGTACAAAAAATCCGTCCAGCCAGAAGTTGTCTTCCATTGTTTTCGATACCAAACAGTTGTCTGTTTGAAATAAAACAGTCGTCTGCTTTATATAAATTTGGTTTTAAGATGATAATTATTTGTTAATTGTTTGTTTGTTTGTTTGTTTATCGCCGCCAACTTGTGTCACTATAAAATTGGTCAGTTTTGGAGATTGTGAATTGTACACTGTACACAATACAGTATGTATTTTTGGAGAACAAGTAAGCACGTGATACTGCGAGCTAAATGCATTTGGATATGGCGGTGAAAACGTTAACACGCACATTACCAGGAGACTGTCTCAAAGCTTCGCTCAGGCTCAGGCTCAGGCTCAGGCTCAGGCTCAGGCTCAGGCTCAGGCCCAGGCTCAGGCTCAGGCTCAGTCTCAGTCTCAGGCTCAGTCTCAGTCTCAGGCTCAGGCTCAGGCTCAGGCTCAGGCTCAGGCTCAGGCTCAGGCTCAGGCTCAGGCTCAGGCTCAGGCTCAGGCTCAGGCTCAGGCTCAGGCCCAGGCTCAGGCTCAGGCTCAGGCTCAGGCTCAGGCTCAGGCTCAGGCTCAGACTCAGGCTCAGGCTCATGTCATGCTCAGGCTCAGGCTCAGGCTCAGGCTCAGGCTCAGGCTCAGGCTCAGGCTCAGGCCCAGGCCCAGGCCCAGGCTCACTGTCCAGGCCCAGGCTCAGGCCCAGGCTCAGGCTCAGGCTCAGGCCCAGGCCCAGGCTCAGGCCCAGACCCAGACCCAGGCTCAGGCTCAGGCTCAGGCTCAGGCCCAGGCTCAGGCTCAGGCTCAGTCTCAGTCTCAGGCTCAGTCTCAGTCTCAGGCTCAGGCTCAGGCTCAGGCTCAGGCTCAGGCTCAGGCTCAGGCTCAGGCTCAGGCTCAGGCTCAGGCTCAGGCTCAGGCTCAGGCCCAGGCTCAGGCTCAGGCTCAGGCTCAGGCTCAGGCTCAGGCTCAGGCTCAGACTCAGGCTCAGGCTCATGTCATGCTCAGGCTCAGGCTCAGGCTCAGGCTCAGGCTCAGGCTCAGGCTCAGGCTCAGGCTCAGGCCCAGGCCCAGGCCCAGGCTCACTGTCCAGGCCCAGGCTCAGGCCCAGGCTCAGGCTCAGGCTCAGGCCCAGGCCCAGGCTCAGGCCCAGACCCAGACCCAGGCTCAGGCTCAGGCTCATTCTCAGTCTCAGACTCAGGCTACATCATTCGTGAATCCATTCTAAAATAAAGGTTATCAAAATAGAGGCTTTTGGCTGCGGTTCTGAAGTAGATTCTCTGGTTCGAAAACGAAAACAGAGCTTTAGCTTCAATGAAAAACCAACAACCTATGTTTTCAGCGAGCTTTGAGAAAGACCCCCAGCAAAGCTCATCCGGTGCGATTGCGCCCTCTTGTTTCATAACACAATCATGTATAAATCGACCCGTTTTTCAAACGTTATTTTTTTTAGATATGTTGATGCATGTATTTCAATTCGTGCTGATATGATACGGTGCATGAGCAGCCCCATTGCCATAGGCTTAGAGCATGGCGCCACACAGGCCAAAAGGACAAGAAAAGGACAGGGATAGCTACGGGAACAAAAAAAGGATAACAAAAGCGTGACATAAATATTAAGGCGTATTATGAAATTTTCTTTCATTTTACGGACAAGCAACTGACTGAAAAGGATATGAATTTCTTATTGTAACACACCAGTTACGCTCCAGTAAGCCGAATCATCTGCTAACGACGAGGCAAATTGAAAAAAAAAGTACATCGTCAAAAAACTGGCATCAAAAACGACATTGTTGTGTGTTGATCTGAAACTTTGTATAAGTTCATTTTTACGACCAATGTTTACGTGAAATATATCCCTACGGAACTCACACTAAGATTTCGATAGAAGCAGTTATTTAGACAACAACAAAGTTAAAACCAAAATCTGTGGTCGCACATGTTTCTTTTATAATACTGTATTACAGTCATGTACATGTATTCAGAAAACAGCGGTATGTGCGTGGTTTCATGCTTCAAACGAACGAAGATTGACTATTGGGGACTGTTACCACCAACGTAGGGCTGGATGGCTGCTGAGTTGGTATTAGAGAACCGGTACGGTATTCAGGAGGTCGCCGGTTCGAATCCCTCTCCAGTAACCGTTTTCTTTGGTACTTTTTCAAGGTCTTACAATTCAGTCAGTTTCCCTTGTGGTTATTTGATGATTTTATTTAGAAAATGCATAAATCATCAAGTAACCACAAGGGAAACTGATGACTGGATTCATTATTAGTCATTGAAAAGTGAATAAAGAGAAATCGACTGGAGCGGAGTTCGAACCAGCAACCCCAGGGAAAACGTACAGATTCTCTAGCAACTGACCTATCCAGCATATTTTGGTGGTGTACATAATACACTGTAGTCATTTACACATGTAATTTGTTTAGGTGGCATAATATGGTAAGTGCGTTAGGCACTCGCCTCTCACCAATGTGGCCCGGGTTCGATCCCGGCTTGGGTCATATTAGTAGAGATGTGCGTTCGTTCTCTCCTACGCCATGATGGTTTTTCTCCGGGTTCTCCGGTTTTCCTCCCTCCACAAAAATCAAACACTTTCGATCTCAGGCTGTACTCCGTGATCATATAATGGGTTGATGTGGCTGGCAGCCAAGGGCGCCCATGAAGTCTGCTACTCGATCACGTTGAAGTCGCATCCTTCGGAATTCAGCACCCCAGCTGCCAGTAAGGATGATTAGCCTCCCAAATTATTATTATATCTTTGTTCATATAATGTCAATTATGTATTAAAAAAAAAAAACTTGCCTAGGCCTATATGCAATTAGCGTTCCGCACTAATGACGTCACACCATGCATGCACGCGCACACGCACACCCACCCACTCACCACATGTTTGCATGGCCACGTTGCAATTATGTTTGTCTGAGGTTCGGTGCTATTTTTAGTGCAAGTGCGCAGCGCTATTCCCTCTCTTCAAAAGGAGAATAAGACCAAACAGTGAGTCTTATACATTATGCCATGTAAACCCTTCAATACAGAAACCGTTAGTGACTGTTACTCGCTTTAGAAGTGAACCCCAATGTTTTCATGATTTCCACGCCTAAATAGTTACTAGGAGAGGATAAAATAATCATGAAAGCCGACCTCTTCTCAAGGATAAACCACATTTCCAAGCCTATATAATAATCCTGCAATCAAAGTTGTACTTCCTGCAAAGTTAAACCTGCTCTTTCAGTTTGCTAAGGCAGCGAAAACCACACGGACGTGTTTTTTTTTATATTTTTCTTTCAAAAGATACGACAGTTCTGTAACGGTGGAGTCATGGGCCTGTATATCATCGTTACGGTTGGCCGGTCTTCAATGGATTTATTTACTGCATTTTGGTTGGAATATTTCATATTTTCTGTCCCTGAAAGTCATTCTTTTGAAAATCCGTGGACCTTGTTAGGCCATTGTGTAGTCGAGGGACTAATGGATATAATCCCAGTGCACGCAAAGGTAGACCCAGTCGGGGTGGTGAAGCGGAAGCCCCTAGCATAACGGAACGTGTCGGGGACATGTTTAGGAGCGACGGACGAAGCGAGTTGATCGGGTAGTTTGGGGCTAATTTCACGGCAGGCCTAGCTCTCTGGACTCGCTACCTCAGCTCGTGAACCGAGATCGGCGTTGCCATTCCTCAGGATCGCACTAACGGTAAGAATGAACGTCGTAATCATTTTGCAATGTGTGCATGCATGGAGTTTGGGTTAGGCTGAATGAGAGCAGGGGTCGATTTCACAAAACTCATCGTAACTTACTATCAATCTTAGGACTTCCTATGCAGTGCAGTACTATGTAGGACAGGCCCCTTACGATGGGTTATCATTCGTGGCTCGACTTACGATCGATTTCAGGGCTTCGTGAAATCGAACCAGTTTTCACAACTTTTCTGGTTTCACCGCGCCAGGTTCCTACGTGTATACATTACTCCGCTGTGGTCATGACTGTGATCACTGTGGGGTCGCTTGGTAACGGGCGGTTCACATAATTGTGGGGGTTTACAAAACAGTGGCTCAGGCTTGGGGCCTGTTTGTTTCGGACAAATCCTGCGGAACCGGATCCCATTTTTCGGATCCACCTCCTATGCAGGGTACGCTAAAATGGGATCCGGATCCGAAGGATTCATGATCCTTTGCGTGAAACAAACAGGCCCTTAGGCTCCGGCTCCGGCTCCGGCTCTGTCATCCATAATGCTGAAAATATAGATTGTTAATGGTTTTTCATTGAAGCTGAAGCTCTGTTTTCTTTTTCTAACCAGAGAATCTACTTCAGAACCGCATAGAGCCAAAAGCCTATATTTTGATACCCGTTATTTTAGACATGGGTGTCGATCCCGGGGGGGGGGGGGGGGGGTTTGGGGAAGGGGGGTATATATCCCCCCCCCAAAAAAAAAAAAAAAAAAAATTGAGGTGGGAGATGGCGTGTATTATCATCCCCCCAATATTTCGAGGTTGAATATCATTCAAGTTTATTATATAGAAATATTACATGATCCTTGTTTTTTTTTTTTAGTCTTTGCAGTGAATACTTTGTTTAATTCTTCTGAATATCGTTTTTAAATGCTCTAAAATGCGACTTTTCGACTCTGTTTTTATTAAAAAGTCCCTGGTTTGGGAGGGGGGTATCCCACCTCCCACAGACTCCCTCGCTTGGTCGCTTCGCTCCCTCGCATAGGACACCGAATCACCAATCATCCCCCCCAATCATGAAAATAAGTCGACACCTTTGAGCCCGAGCCTCCGTTTCGTAAACCCCCAAGGTATAATACAGGATTGATAACATGATACCCAAACAGAAATGTTCACAGATTTATGTATCACTTCCAGGGTATAAAGATGGTGCTGGTTAAAACATAACCGTTAAAACATTTCCGCCTGGTATGGTGTTTTTATCCAGAAATGAGTAAAACAAAGACCGAAAACAGTTTTGATCTCGGGTTATGATCAAAACTATTCTTTATGTTTTATAAAAAAAACTGAGTCGGGTTTTCGCTGTTTTCTCGTGACTCGGATGTTCGATTTTTTTCACAGGTGTGTTATTTCATGTACATGTTGCATCAAACAAATTGTGAGTGCTGTTCTGTGGACTTTACCAATCATGTATTATACCTTTAAACGGATGGTACAGAACTGGTTTTTGCGACAAAACCGTTGCTGACAGTGAAAGCACATGATGTAATCCATCATATACCTTAACTGACAAACCTGTAAAAGTTTGAGGTCAATCAGCCATCTGGGTCACGAGGAAATAGTGAAAACCCGTTTAGGAGCATACATATTTCAACGAATGAATAAAATGCTTCGAAGCGATTTATTCCAATCGGAAAAATAATACATGTAGTTTTATTTATTTCTCAACGAATATGGCATTTTAGACAAAAACATTTCATGGGATGTTTTCTCCTATCATCACCATTTAATGGTGATGATAGGAGAAAACATCCCATGAAATGTATAATATACTGTGTAAGTTTTATGTGAATCTGTGATCTTGAAGTGTATTTTGTCTTACCAATTTTGGCTAACCCTAACCCTAACCCTAACCCTAACCCTAACCCTAACCCTAACCCTAACCCATCCCTTTAAATGTAGTATCATACTTTGGTAAGAAGCAAAAACAGAAATGTTTACAGATTTACGTATAAATTTCAGGGTATGAAGATGGTGCTGGTAGAAACCTACCGTTAAAATGTTTCCGCCTGGAATGGTGTATTTATCCAGAAATTAGTAAAATAATGACCGAAAATCTTTTTGATCTTTTAGAAGATCAAAAATAAAAGAGAAAAGACTTAAGAAATACTGTGGCCGTTTTTCACTGTTGTCTCTAAAAGTGGGCCACATGGGACTGATATTTTCACAGATGACTGTTACTGTATCTGTCTTGATATTTTTGCCCACGAATCTGCATTTCTTTGGAAAAAACCAAAGTATGATATTACCTTTAGCCAAAATAATGACCCGAAGTGTATGAAATAACAAAAGTCAATACAAGTAATAAACTGCTAACAAAGGTGTTATATTTATCGTCCACCTTTGATCTTTCCTAACTCACACGCCCATTTGTCCCCTTCCCCTGACCACACTTGCCCACCTCTATCATCCCAGGTCACCCTGACCCCTTTGGTCTGATCCATGGCTTCTGACTGCCAAACGAACCAAGATATTTGACTATAGGGACGCCACAAACCTAGGGCTGGATGACTCAGTTGGTAGAGCGTCTGTACGGTATTCCCGAGGTCGCTGGTTCGAATTCCGCTCCAGTAAATTTTTTCTGTTCACCTTTCAATGATAATAAATAGTGGATAAAGCACACATTCTGTATTAAACCTGAGGTCGATTTCACCAAATCTATCGTAACTTAATATCAATCGTAGGACTTCATAGAAGTCGTAGGATACGATGGGTTTTTCTTCGTAACTCGAATTACGATCGATCGCAGGGCTTCGTAAAATGGGCTACATTGTATACACTCCTGAAAAAATTAACTCCTATGGGTATTATCGTACAGCCAGCTCTGACTGCAGCTGTAAAACGCCAAAGGGCTTATCATGCAAAAAGCCATCTCTACCCTCACATGTACCCATTTACACCTGGGTGAAGATGAGCAATGTATAACAAAGCGTCTTTGCCCAAGGACGCAGGCACCAATAACCCATGGCTGGATTCGAACCCACAATCTGTAGATTGACAGATCAACAAGATCTTGAGTACGACGCACCAGGGGTCGATTTCACGAAGCCTTACGATTGATCGTAACTCGAGTTACGAAGGATAACCAATCGATTTATCGTAAGTTATGATGAAAATGAGAGGGTAAATCATTTGCTGTTTTTCTGTGCCGAGTGTGCTGGGTATAGCATAGCAGTAGCCTAAATGTTAAAATACCCCTGAATAAAATGGCAATGAAGGTTAAGCTCTATTGTATCATTGTGTGACTAGGCCCGCTTCAAACGTCGAACTTCTGCCGTGTCTAATGCAATACATTGCAATCGACATAAAAGCGGCGGAAGTTCGGCAGTTGCTTCAAACGCCGGTTTTCTGTTAACCTTAATGCAAATTCGAACATGGCGGACCAAGAGAGACTTATGATATTGCATTATATTCTTCTGCGAGAAGGCGGCGCTCTCTCTTTTAAAATGGTACGGGATGGAACTCCAATTTGGGACGTTTCAATTGAATTAGACACGGCAACAAATCGACGTTTGAAGCCGTGCCGCTTTTCTGCCGTTAAAAGCGGCAAGCCCTGTCGTTCTTTCGGCAGAAAACCGGCAGTTGCTTCAAACGTCGAATTTCTGCTGTGTCTAATTCAAACTTTGGGCAAATATTTGAATTAGACACGGCAGAAGTTCAACGTTTGAGGCGTGCCTTAGGGACCTGACTCGGAACTTCATTCACAAAGTATGTAATGCCACCCCATTAACAAAGTATTAACATGTGATTTCACACGACCATGCAGGAAATGGTGTTTTGCAGTAATGCAAGCTGAGAACGCTCGACTACAACAATAATTCTAGTTCATATTCCAAGCCATTCTGTTCCCCCCTGTGCTCAATAGATGCCCCTTCCTTGTGTTCTGGGTTCAGATTTCGGATTTACAGGCGATCGCATCAGTAGTCCTCTTCAAAAGGACAACTCGGCCTTCGCTTCGCTTGAGGGGTTGAAATGAGGTGGTACTTAAAAAAATCAACCAGGAACCGTAACGGGGAACGGAACAAAATAATAAAAACTATACCTGAAAAAGGGCATCTGTTAGAAGCAATAAACAAGCAAACAAAATCTGAAAAAAAAAAATTGGGGCTTGAGCTGATAGAATTAGGTATTGCGTGGGCAATCTTTTCATAGGTTAAAGGTAATATCATAATATACTTTGGTTTTTGTTAAAGAAATACAGATTCATGGGCAGAAATATCAAGGACGATTCAGTAACAGTCATCTGTGAAAATTTCAGTCCCATACGGTGCCCACTTTTTTTGAGAAAACAGTGAAAAACGGCCACAGTATTTCTTAAGTCTTTTATCTTTTATTTTGGATCTTTTAAAAGATGAAACAGATTTCCGGTCGTTGTTTGACTAATTTATGGATAAATACACCATTTCAGGCGGAACAATTTTAACGGTATGTTTCTACCACCACCATATTCATACCCTGTAAGTTTTACGTGAATCTGTGAACATTTCTGTGTTGGTCTCTTACCAAAGTATGATACTACCTTTAATAGCGAAGAGAGTTCCAGCAAGAGTAGTAGAATGAATGTTTTGTGTGTGAGTTATTTCGTATGAACTAGAAAGGCCGCTTTAGCATTGACTTATGTCTGTACATTGATAAATAGCGACCCTTGCCACGTGTATTATATGAAGCTAGTGATTTCTGAATTGTGATATAGGTATCTTTTGTGGTGTTTTGCTGCATGACGAGCCGGACTCGTTTTTTCTTATAACCACGGTGTCCTTTTTATGAAGGATAGTGTACATGTATAGCGGAGGTGAAGGTTGGTGTATGGATTGATACAAGCAGCGAATCAGACTGGCAATGCTGCATGTTTTATACACGAAGTACGTGACACTCTATACGAGGACAATTTTGCATGAACTCTAAATCTGTAAAATTATTATACATCACCTCTTTGCAACTTCGCAGCCCGAATTTCTTGTACGACACAATGTGATGAGGGGTGGATTTCACGAAGCCCTGCGATCGATCGTAACTCGAGTTTCGAAGGATAACCCATCGTAGGGGGCTTATCCCACGTAGGGGCCTTATGGTTGCACCCAAGTAAATAAACTCCCATAGACAACAGTGGTAAATCCTCCAACTTCAAAAAACATTTAAAAATATACAGAACTCTCACAGCTGTTCAAGTTGCACAGAAAAATGATGATGAACATGCCACCTTTCATTTTCTTTTCATTTTATGGTAGGGTGACCATTGAATTTTTGAGATATACTCATTCTCAGCTGACCACCCCTAAAACAAGGTATGGATCACTCCAGTCAAAGAAGCCATTTTCAAAAAAACATCCCTCTGCAAAGCGGCTGAAATAGACCCACTTTCACACCCAATTGCATCAAAAATGGTCACAAATGGAAGCCCAGAGTCCAGGCAGGAGGTCCAGTGCCATATTTCTTCAATCCTTCATTTTCGTAGCTCTCACAACTCTCAAGTTATTTAAAGGGTCTCTGCAATGGGAATATTATGGCTTGAACATGTACCAATAAAAAAACTGTACATGGGGAATGTGATTTTACCCTGTTCCTCACACTGATTGAGGGTTAAAAACAGGTTTTTTGGTTTGTATGCTAATTAGCATTTCCATATTCATGAGCAAAACTGTGATGTCATCTGGGGAACTGAGAGCAGTAACCCAATTGATTTGTGCACAGAAAGTTGCGGTTGTTTTATAGGTTTTCTGACAGACCTTTTCCTCCTCATGGGTTTTATTTTGCCAAATATGTTCCTTTGACTGAACTGGTGGTGCATTTTTTTTACCAAACCATTTCTGTGGGTCAAGTTTGCCTCTTCATTTCTTATGTTTTTTCATTATATGTTTGCTGTTGGTTCCCTACATGAGTATGCATGAAAATCCCCCGTTTTACAAAGCCATTCAAAGGAAAACCAAATGCTGGTTTCAAACCAAAATAGGGCTTGCCATTCATTATCTGTCAGTATATTCTCTGCATGAAGGCAATAAAATAACCTGACAGAAAAAAGCACTGCAGCCGCCCTTTAAAATATATTGAGTGCTTAACTTTTATTAATGAGCTCGGCGGACGGATTTTGGCACTATTTACTTGGGTGCACCCTTATATACGTCCTAACCCTAACCTTATCCCCTAACCCTAATCCCTAACTCTAGCCCCAACCCTAGCTCTAGACGCAGATCATTCAGTAAAAGCAAGTGAATTTGTTGGAAATGAAACGAGGCATTTTTCAGTTTTACCCTGGAAGTTTACAGTATGTTGGCTTTGGTCACAACTGATTCAGTCGTAGGTATTGGAAGTTAGGATTTCCATACCAACTATTGTGTAATGGACCTTGTAGACGAAAGCCTGTTTTCGGCACTACGCATGCGCACGCAAAGGACAGTGGGTAATGTTGTGACAAAATGCGTTCTTCTCTCGGCACCAGCCCTAGCAACAATATTACCCAGAATGCTTTGCGCATCCCAGTCGATAAGGTCTGCAGAAACAACTCTAGAACACGAACGTCATCATAAAAAAAATCTGGACTTGCAACGCTTTTGTATCAACTGAAGACACCGGCGGCCATCTTACCGTGCCAGATACAATGCGATAACTATAGTTGCCAGACGGATTTAAAGGGATGGTACAGAACTGGTGTTTGCGACAAAACCGTTGCTGACAGTGAAAGCACATTATGTAATCCATCATATACCTTAACTGACAAACCTGTAGAAGTTTGAGGTCAATCAGCCATCTGGGTCACGAGAAAATAGTGAAAACCCGTGTACGGAGAACTGTACACATTTCAACGAATGAATAAAACGCTTCGAAGCGATTTATTCCAATCGGAAAATAGTTTCATTTATTTCTCAACGAATATGGCATTTTAGACAATAACATTTCATGGGATGTTTTCTCCTATCATCACCATTATACTGTGTAAGTTTTATGTGAATCTGTGATTATGAAGTGTATTTTGTCTTACCAATTCTGTACCATCCCTTTAACTGACAGTGGTGAGCGCGTCTTTGTATTACCTTTGTATTCAGCCCTCCAAGATGGATACTTGTGGTTTTAGTGACCTATGTGGGCTTATAGGAAGCATTGCGAGTCCAGATTATTTTGGGTGCATTCGTTTAGCTCCCCCGGGTCGACACCAGTCAACCTCGTCCCCATTCTCTCGCTTGTTTTGTGCAGTAAAGCACTACCATTCCCAGTAAAGGCTGACCCGGGGGAGCTAAACGAATGCACCCTTTATATGACGTCCGTGCCCTAGACAAGAGTTTATCAAAACGCCCTCTCTCGGTCATCTTTAATCCAATGTCACCCAATGCATCATAATTACGTCATCCTTATAATCAATTTTGGTATAAAACCGCATTTCAGACACGTCAATCCACCTAATTGTTCATCCAAACAGTTTACTGTAGACTTCGATTCTTGTTCTTGTTTTCATGCCAGGGTAACTTTATACAGCAGCAATGCCGAAGTCATTTCTCATCAAGAAACGCTCCGGTCCCACTCAGGGACCTAGCAGAGGTAACCTCACAACAGGATGGCAGGAGAAAGGTAGGCTGTGGATCTCACTGGACCTTGGGCAATCTGGGGCCAATTTCATAGAGCTGCTTAGCACAACAATTCGCTAAGCATGACATTTCTGTCTTAAAAGCCGGATTAGCAAACAGATGTCCATGTGTTGTTTATCACTTGTGATTGTTCTTCGGCTGTTGTTCGCTGACCATGAATATCAAATCTAATTTTCAGTTGTGGTTTGTTTTATTGGGCAAGCCATTTTTGTGCTAAGCAATTTTTTGTGTGCTAAGCAGCTCTATGAAATTGGACCCCTGGTACCAAAGAAATTCATGAAAAAATCGACAAATCATCCCGCGAAGGCACCATCATTAAGAACTAGGGCCTGTTTGTTTATGACGAATCCTGCGGATCCGGATCCCATTTTAGCGTACCCTGCATAGGAGGTGGATCCCAAAATATCGGATCCTTTGCGTGAAACAAACAGGCCCCTAGTAAACTACTGTACCTTAATACCAAATTTGAATAGAGATTTGAATGGGATGTCCCAGATGTAACAAATAATGTATCGTGGTATAGCTGGTCACGTGCAGGGGCCAATTTCATAAAACTGTTAAGCACAAACATTTGCTTAGCACAAAAATATCTCGCCCAATAAAACAAACCACCCTTGAAAATTCCATTTGATATTCATGATCAGCAGAACAACAGCCAAAGAACAATCACAAGTGATGCACAACGCGTGGAAATTTGGTTGTTAACCCTGTTTTTATTATTAAGATAGAAATGTCATGCTTAGCAAATTTGTGTGCTTATAAACAGTTTTATGAAATTGGCCCCAGACTGCTAACATGGCGGTCCACAACCGGGCGAATCGAGATATCAGTTCTCGCAAAATAGCTTCTGAAATTTGCAGGTTGTTTTTAAAAAGTATTCCTTCCAAAGAAAATCCGTTCAATTGTAAACTAAAGGTAGTATCATATTATACTTTGTTAGAATGCCGAAACAGAAATCTTCATATATTTACCTATAACTTCCAGGGTATTAAGATGGCGATAGTAGAAACATATGCCGTTTAAACTTGTCTGCCTGAAATGCTGTATTTATCAAGAAAATAATAAAACCAATTTTAAGATCAAAATTAACCGTGAAAAGATTTAGGGCATACATGTACATGTTTTCACTGTTTTCTCAAAAAGCGGGCACCGTATGGGGCTGAAATTTTAACAGATGACTGTTACTGTATCTTCCTTGATATTGTTTGCCCATGAATCTGTATTTCTTTGACAAAAACCAAAGCATGATACTACCTTTAATTCATGCTTAATCCTTCGTATTGATTACATCATAAAAGTGCAGATTATCTAGCAACAAGACTCTGAAAACAAATGCAAATGTCAATTTGTATCAATGATTTTGTGATAGATTATGAAGATTTTGAAATTCTGAATGTGATTTTCAACAATTATGCAGAACCAACAGGAACGTCGGAGTTCGATCATGACGTATCGCCACAGAGCGCCCTCAGCGACGACAACGAGCCAGTGGTGGAACCTTTGGATCTGATCGTGACAAGGGTAAGATGCAATATGTCAGTACATGTATAAGTGACACCGACATGACCCAACGACAGCGACAAACTGACAGTGATGAATACGACCGAAAACGACTGAGGCTGTTTTTCCAAATATCTGGCTGCGACATCGAATAATTAACACACAAGTCTATGGAAACGGCTGTAGTCACTGGCTATATGGGTGCACCTAAGAAAATAGTCCCAAAATCCGTCCGCCGCGCTCATTAATAAAAGTTAAGCACTCAACATATTTTAAATAAGGGAGTTCTGAGAGCTATAAAAATGAAGGATTGAAGAAATATGGCACTGGACCTCCTGCCTGGACTTTGGGCTTCCATTTGTGACCATTTGTGATGCAATTTGGTGAGAAAGTGGGTCTATTTCAGCCGCTTTGCAGAGGGATGTTTTCTTGAAAATGGCTTCTTTGACTGGAGTGATCCATATCTTGTTTTAGGGGTGGTCAGCTGAGAATGAGTATATCTCAAAAATTCAAGTGGCAATCCACCATAAAATGAAAGGAAAATGAAAGTTGACATGTTCATCATCATTTTTCTGTGCAACTTGAACAACTGTGAGAGTTCTGTATATTTTTAAATGATTTTTGAAGTGTAAGGATTTATCACTGTTGTCTATATGGGAGTTTATTTACTTGGGTGCAACCATAGTGGCTGTCACAGGTGCGTGTGTAATTCGAGGACAGAGATTTGGAACATGCCCTACTCCTTCATTATTATAGTGCTTCTCGATACATGTAAATGTACATTGCATAGTAATTCACTACAGACACTCGCACAAAACGAGCTTGCCGTTTAGAGCTCCTTTCAGCCCGCTGGCTGGCGAATTGCACATAAACCTGATGTCTGCAAAAGTCCGTCTCGTGTGATTGACTTCTATCAAAAGCCGACGGGGTCAAACAGCCAGAACGCCAGCAACAGTCCACAGTATTTCGCCAACAAAAGAGCTGGCATTGACGAAAAACTATTATGGATTTAGCGGACATTGAAGTCACAAAAACCTGCGGACCAAAACGGCACTAAAACGCCCCACACGGATCCTTCACCCACGTTAATAAAAATATGAATGTGGCATTAAATTATCCAAAAAAAAAGGAGCTTAGGATGTTATTCACAGATGAGAAGATTGTTCACATGAATTCAATTTTTGTTCCTAAAGTCATGCCCATTTATTGGCATAACGGCATCTGGTCTTTTGAATTACTGTTGGAAACTTGCCAGCAGCTGTTGCAGCAATAGCACATTAGCTACAGCAGCAGCAGCAACGGCAGCAGCGCCTGTGTGGGTGTTTGTTCGCAGGGCTAGGGCTGTTTGTTTGTTTGTTTGATGGGGTGTTTATTTGTTTGTTTGATTGCTGGGTAGGTTGATGAGAGTGCTGAAGCATAATTGTCAAGCCCTGTGGAGCTTTCACAGAGTTGTTTTTATTATTGATTTATTTATCTAGCGATGTGATACATTGTAAGAGCGCTCTATAAAATGCCTGTCATTATTATTAAGTAGCATTATTATCATGACAATGTCCTGTCATGTTTCGTCTTGTCCTGTCCTGTCCTGTTTTGTAATGTCTTGTCTTGTCATATCTTGACTTGTCTTGTCCTGTCCTGTCCTGTCTTATCCTATCCTGTCCTGTCCTGTTCTGCCCTGCCCTGCCCTGTCCTGTCCTGTCATGTCCTGTCTTGTCTTGTCTTGTCTTGTCCTGTCTTGTCCTGTCCTGTCATGTTTCGTCTTGCCCTGTCCTGTCCTGTCATGTCTTGTCTTGACTTGACTTGACTTGACTTGACTTGTCTTGTCCTGTCCTGTCCTGTCCTGTCCTGTCCTGTCCTGTCCTGTCCTGTCCTGTCTTGTCTTTTCTTGTCTTGTCTTGTCTTGTCTTGTCTTGTCTTGTCTTGTCTTGTCTTGTCTTGTCTTGTCTTGTCCTGTCCTGTCTTGTCTTGTCTTGTCTTGTCCTGTCTTGTCCTGTCCTGTCCTGTCCTGTTCTGTTCTGTCCTGTCCTGTCCTGTCCTGTCTTGTCTTGTCTTGTCTTGTCTTGTCTTGTCTTGTCTTGTCTTGTCTTGTCTTGTCTTGTCTTGACTTGTATTGTCTTGTCCTGTCCTGTTCTGCCCTGCCCTGCCCTGCCCTGCCCTGTCCTGTCCTGTCTTGTCTTGTCTTGTCTTGTCTTGTCTTGTCCTGTCCTGTCTTGTCTTGTCTTGTCTTGTCTTGTCTTGTCTTGTCTTGTCTTGTCTTGTCTTGTCTTGACTTGTCCTGTCTTGTCCTGTCCTGTCCTGTCCTGTTCTGTTCTGTCCTGTCCTGTCCTGTCCTGTCCTGTCTTGTCTTGTCTTGTCTTGTCTTGTCTTGACTTGTATTGTCTTGTCCTGCCCTGTCCTGTCCTGTCTTGTCTTGTCTTGTACTGTCCTGTCCTGTCCTGTCCTGCCCTGCCCTGCCCTGCCCTGCCCTGTCCTGTCATGTCCTGTATTGTCTTGTCTTGTCCTATCTTGACTTGTCTTGTCCTGTCCTGTCCTGTACTGTCCTGTCCTGTCCTGTTCTGCCCTGTCCTGTCCTGTCCTGTCCTGTCCTGTCCTGTCCTGTCTTGTCTTGTCTTGTACTGTCTTGTCTTGTCTTGTCTTGTCTTGTCTTGTCTTGACTTGTATTGTCTTGTCCTGCCCTGTCCTGTCCTGTCTTGTCTTGTCTTGTCTTGTCTTGTCTTGTCTTGTCCTGTCCTGTCTTGTCTTGTCTTGTCTTGTCTTGTCTTGTCTTGTCTTGTCTTGTCTTGACTTGTCCTGTCTTGTCCTGTCCTGTCCTGTCCTGTTCTGTTCTGTTCTGTCCTGTCCTGTCCTGTCCTGTCTTGTCTTGTCTTGTCTTGTCTTGTCTTGACTTGTATTGTCTTGTCCTGCCCTGTCCTGTCCTGTCTTGTCTTGTCTTGTACTGTCCTGTCCTGTCCTGTCCTGCCCTGCCCTGCCCTGCCCTGCCCTGCCCTGTCCTGTCATGTCCTGTATTGTCTTGTCTTGTCCTATCTTGACTTGTCTTGTCCTGTCCTGTCCTGTACTGTCCTGTCCTGTCCTGTTCTGCCCTGTCCTGTCCTGTCCTGTCCTGTCCTGTCCTGTCCTGTCCTGTCCTGTCCTGTCCTGTCCTGTCCTGTCCTGTCCTGTCCTGTCTTGTCTTGTCTTGTACTGTCTTGTCCTGTCCTGTGCTGTCCTGCCCTGTCCTGTCATGTCATGTCATGTCATGTCATGTCATGTCTTGTCTTGTCTTGTCTTGTTCTATCTTGTCTTGTCCTGTCCTGTCCTGTTCTGCCCTGTCCTGTCCTGTCATGTATTGTCCTGTCTTGTCCTGTCCTGTCCTGTCATGTCTTGTCATGTCTTGCCCTGTCCTGTCCTGTTTTGTCATGTCTTGTCTTGTCTTGTCCTGTCCTGTCCTGTCACGCTCATATTGTCTTGTCCTGTCATGTCTCGTGTTGTTCTGTCCTGTCCTATCCTGTCCTGTCCTGTCCTGCTCTGCCCTGTCCTTTCCTGTCATGTCATGTCTTGTCTTGTCTTGTCATATCTTTACTTGTCTTGTCCTGTCCTGTCCTGTTTTGTCTTGTCTTGTCTTGTCATATCTTGACTTGTCCTGTCCTGTCCTGTCCTGTCTTTTCCTATCCTGTCCTGTCCTGTTCTGCCCTGCCCTGCCCTGCCCTGTCCTGTCCTGTCCTGTCTTGTCTTGTCTTGTCTTGTCCTGTCTTGTCCTGCCCTGTCATGTTTCGTCTTGTCCTGTCCTGTCCTGTCATGTCTTGTCTTGTCTTGTCTAGTCTTGACTTGACTTGACTTGACTTGACTTGTCCTGTCCTGTCCTGTCCTGTCTTGTCCTGTTTTGTATTGTCTTGTCTTGTCATATCTTGACTTGTCTTGTCCTGTTCTGTCCTGTCCTGTCCTGTCATGTCCTGTCCTGTCCTGTCTTGTCTTGTCTTGTCTTGTCTTGTTTTGTTTTGTTTTGTCTTGTCTTGTACTGTCCTGTCCTGTTCTGCCCTGTCATGTCCTGTCCTGTCCTGTCCTGTGTTGTCTTGTCTTGCCCTGTCTTGTCTTGTCTTGTCTTGTCTTGTCTTGTCTTGTCTTGTCTTGTCTTGTCTTGTCTTGTCTTGTCTTGTCTTGTCTTGTCTTGTCCCGTTCTGCCCTGCCCTGCCCTGCCCTGCCCTGCCCTGTCCTGTCCTGTCTTGTCTTGTCTTGTCTTGTCTTGTCTTGTCTTGTCTTGTCTTGTCCTGTCCTGTCCTGTCCTGTTCTGTTCTGTCCTGTCCTGTCCTGTCTTGTCTTGTCTTGTCTTGTCTTGTCTTGTCTTGTCTTGACTTGTATTGTCTTGTCTTGTCCTGTTCTGCCCTGCCCTGCCCTGCCCTGCCATGTCCTGTCCTGTATTGTCTTGTCTTGTCTTGTCTTGTCTTGTCTTGTCCTGTCCTGTCTTGTCTTGTCTTGTCTTGTCTTGTCTTGTCCTTTCTTGTCCTGTCCTGTCCTGTCCTGTTCTGTTCTGTCCTGTCCTGTCCTGTCCTGTCATGTCTTGTCTTGTCTTGTCTTGTCTTGTCTTGTCTTGTCTTGTCTTGCCTTGTCTTGACTTGTATTGTCTTGTCCTGTCCTGTCCTGTCCTGTCTTGTCTTGTCTTGTACTGTCCTGTCCTGTCCTGTCCTGTCCTGTCCTGTCCTGCCCTGCCCTGTACTGTCATGTCCTGTATTGTCTTGTCTTGTCCTATCTTGACTTGTCTTGTCCTGTCCTGTCCTGTACTGTCCTGTCCTGTCCTGTTCTGCCCTGTCCTGCCCTGTCCTGTCATGTCATGTCATGTCTTGTCTTGTCTTGTCTTGTCTTGTTCTATCTTGTCTTGTCCTGTCCTGTCCTGTTCTGCCCTGTCTTGTCATGTCTTGTCTTGTCCTGTCCTGTCTTGTCCTGTCCTGTCCTGTCATGTCTTGTCATGTCTTGTCCTGTCCTGTCGTGTCCTGTTTTGTCATGTCTTGTCTTGTCTTGTCTTGTCTTGTCTTGTCCTGTCCTGTCCTGTCACGCTCATATTGTCTTGTCCTGTCATGTCTCGTGTTGTTCTGTCCTGTCCTATCCTGTCCTGCTCTGCCCTGTCCTGTCATGTCATGTTTCGTCTTGTCGATCCTGTCCTGTCATGTCTTGTCTTGTCTTGTCTTGTCTTGTCTTGACTTGACTTGACTTGACTTGTCCTGTCCTGTCCTGTCCTGTCCTGTCTTGTCCTGTTTTGTATTGTCTTGTCTTGTCATATCTTGACTTGTCTTGTCCTGTCCTGTCCTGTCCTGTCCTGTCCTGTCATGTCATGTCCTGTCCTGTCTTGTCTTGTCTTGTCTTGTCTTGTCTTGTCTTGTTTTGTTTTGTCTTGTCTTGTCTTGTACTGTCCTGTCCTGTCCTGTCCTGTCCTGTTCTGCCCTGTCATGTCCTGTCCTGTCCTGTCTTGTCTTGTCTTGTCTTATCTTTTCTTTTCTTGTCTTGTCTTGTCTTTTCCTGTCCTGTCTTGTCTTATCTTGTCTTGTCTTGTCTTGTCTTGTCTTGTCCTTCCTGTCCTGTCCTGTCCAGTCCTGTTCTGTTCTGTCTTGTCTTGTCTTGACTTGTATTGTCTTATCTTGACTTGTATTGTCTTGTCTTGTCCTGTTCTGTCCTGTTCTGCCCTGCCCTGCCCTGTCCTGACCTGTCCTGTCCTGCCCTGTCCTGTCTTGTCTTGTCTTGTCTTGTCTTGTCTTGTCTTGACTTGTATTGTCTTGTCCTGTCCTGTTCTGCCCTGCTATGCCCTGCCCTGTCCTGTCCTGTCCTGTCTTGTCTTGTCTTGTCTTGTACTGTCCTGTCCTGTCCGTCCTGTCCTGTCCTGTCCTGTCCTGTCCTGTCATGTCTTGTCTTGTCTTGTCTTGTCTTGTCTTGTCCTGTCCTGTCCTGTCATGTCTCGTCCTGTCCTGTCCTGTCCCGTCCTGTCTTGTAATGTGCTGTCCTGTTCTTTTCCGTCATGTCTCGTGTTGTCATGTCATATTTCATGTGCTGTTCTGTGCTGTTATGTCATGTCTTGTCTTGTCTTCTTCTGTGCTGTTTTGTCCTGTCCTGTCCTGTTTTGTCATGTCCTGTCCTGTCTTTTCTTGACTTGATTTGGTACAAAAAAAATGTAATTCGTTTTTGTGCATGAACAGGCAAGGGAAGGTGGCGTGCGTTTACAGGATACCAGTGACGTTTCCAACCACAAAAACACAACTCTGGAGAGGGGTACCACCCATAACTCGGATAGCATTCTTTTGAGAAGCCTGCAAGGTATAAATAACTGTCATAATGTATGTGTCATCTTAGAATTAGACCAGAATGTCCTCAGTTTTTTTTATGACACACAGAACTAATTACCAACACAATAATTTGATTTGTAAAGCATATTATAATCTCTAAATTGGATGAATTTCATCATATTATACACGAAGGTGCATAATATTGTTTTAGAGTATTGTGTTCATAGTAGATTATACATGTTTCAGGTCACATAGAGAGAATTGAAATGAACAGAAGTTAACTACCAATCAAACTTAGATTTTTGTACAAAAGACCTATAAAAGAAGCTCAAATACCTAATTCCAAAATCATTTTCCTCTTTGAAACCCTTCGTGTAAGGAGGCATTAATTCTAAAACCTTATTTCAAGATAATTTTCGTGGGTTTTTTTTTTGGGTCAGGAATTAATGTTGTAAATGGGACGAGGCGGATCTTGCCGAAGCCAGCTCAGCGCTTTTCTTCAGTTGGCAACGACCTTCGCCTCCAGCATGAAGTCAGGCGCCCTCTGCCAGAGCGCCCTCTGCAATCAAAGCGCCCTCTGTCAGGGCGCCCTCTGCCAGACCGCCCTCTACCGGATCACGAGCAACGTCTAAAGGTCCCCGGGTACTTTAGCCGCTGCCTTCTGGCGTGCAAGCTGAACAGAAACCGGGCGATGAGTGGGCAGAAGTGTCACTACTGCCATTTCTGCGCCAAGGGTTTCAAGGATAAGTTCGATCTGAAGCGACACATTCGTACGCACACCGGTAAGTTTTGAAGGGTCGGAAGTTCATGCAAACTCGATCACTACCAAAGATTATATAGCGCTACGCGCAAGATAGGGAACTCTCCCTGAAACGTGTAATCGCCATGGGCGCCATGATGTTGTTGGGCGGGCGCTCCACGTACGGAGTTTCCATAGCACGAATATCAGCGACTTGCAAAAGTAGGTCCAGAAAACCACAACAAATCGCCGTTTTCATATTCAGCTGCTTCACATCAATGTCAAATATTTCTATTTACATAAACAATAGGTTTTTAATCGAATCCGGGCCAAAATTTTGTCTAACACTCCTCTTTTCTTTGATAAAGCGTCCAGCCTCCATTATGTCCCGTGTACAAACTACTCACCAGTTGCACACCAAAATGGCGGATCGTGTATAATTTGTATGGAGAATGGCGACCTCCATACCGATTACCACGCGCCCTATGGTCAGTTATCCATCTTGCGCGTAGCGCTATATAATCTTTGATCACTACCCTGGTCACACTCTGCCCAAGTACCCATCCACCCCTCGTCACTGACCGGCATACTCAAGCTTGACTCGCCAGAGAGTAAAACAGAGTGTACACTGTCAACAATGTCGGTAACAATCTCGGTTACATGTTGCCCAGTTAGAGCAACACACCTGGCCTACACGACTTTGGGCCCTATGTATATACACTAGCAACATTTGGCCAACATGTAACCGAGATGTTGCTGCGACATGTTTCCCAAGTCGTTTTGCTCTGTGTACACTGACAACATTTTCAGCAACAACGTACTGTCCTTGGCAACATGTCACCAAGATTGATGAGTACCGAAAATGTTGACAGTTCACACTCTGATTGAATGATTTCTAGTAAGAAAGCTATACAGTCTAAAAGGTGACATTATTCCCCGCGTGAAACACGTTTTACTAATCAGAAGTGCTGGTAGTCCTAAATTAAATACACGATTGGATTCGATCGTCCGACAGGCCGACAGTTCGAATCGATCGACCATAAAGGCTGGCAGCCCCTGTCAACCGTCATGTCCAGTAGTCTAAATGTACAGTAACAATCGACAGTTTGATTCGACAGTCATGTATTACCGCCCGAATCGACATTCTTTGTCGACAATAGGGTTCAATCGAAACTAGTATTGCTAAAATAGATTATCGAATTTTGTCCATTTTCGGATTGAGACATCATTGGACCATGTACTGAACGTTGTTTTTCATCCAGGATTTCTGAAGCTTATTCTAAGCAACGACTGGATTTTACAAAGCACTAAGATTAATCTTAAGATGAGTTGTTTAGTATCACCATAGTGATTTGTATTGTGACATCACATGTTGCTTAGCAATTAAAATTGGTTCGTGATTTAAAGGTAATATCAGACTTTGGTTTTTGTCAAAGAAATACAGATTCATGGGCAAAAATATCAAGGACGATACAGTAATAGCCATCTGTGAAAATTTCAGTTCCATACGGTTCCCACTTTTTGAGAAAACAGTGAAAAACGGCAACAGTATTTCTAAAAACTTTTCTCTTTTATTTTTGATCTTTTAAAAGATCAGAAAGATTTTTTGTTTTACTAATTTTTGGGTAGATACACCATTTCAGGCGGAACAATTGTAACGGTATGTTTTTACCACCAACATCTTCATACCCTGTAAGTTATACGTAAATCTGTGAACATTTCTGTTTTGGTGACTTTTCAAAGTATGATACTACCTTTAAGATCAATCTGAGTGCTTGGTGAAATCGGCCCGGTCTCTTTCTTATTAAGCCCTCAGAGGAACAAACTATAGAATCACAGGCCCAGTAGAGCTGCAAGAGTTCCTGATATAGAGCTTTTTGTCTGGCATTAAATAATACTTCAAGAAGCACAATATTTCTTTAGTATTAATTTTACTTTTGCTATTATCTATTTTGCCCACGGTTTATCATACATAAATAAACCTAATTGTTTGTCGCATGTCATATTTCCTAGTGATTTTGTCTTCAACCTTTCCCCTGACCCTCTTTTCTTCTGCTTCCAAGGAGTGAGGCCCTACAAATGTGACCGTTGTTTCCGCGCCTTCACCCAGCGTTGCTCCCTGGAGGTTCACCAGCGAAAGGTGCACAACATCGAGCTCAACTTCGCCTTCAAACAGCGACGCGGCAAGGTGTACGTCTGCGAAGACTGCGGTCATTCCACCAACGACATCAACCAGCATTACGCCCACTCGCTCCGGGAGCACCGGGCACCGGTGCCGCATTGCGAGGCCAGGGCGCCCGGTGGTGAGGCGTTCGGTGCGGGGCCGGTGAACCTGGCAGTACCGCGCGTCCCACAGGGTGTTATCGAGCCTCATCGACCCATGACGATCCGCCAGGCGGACTACGCACTCGGTTTAGGGTCCTTCTAAATCCAGGGTCGATTTCACGAAGCCCTACGATCGATCGCAACGTGAGTTACGAAGGATAACCCATTGTAGGGAGCATATCCTACGTAGGGAAGCAATGCATCATAAGTCCTACGATTGATAGTAAGCTATGATGAGTTTCGTGAAATCGACCCCAGTACTTCAAACAGTTCATGTGGGTGTGTGTATGAGTTGGATGCTCATTCCTACGGTGGCCCCAAAGGTACGTCTACAGTCGAGAAAATAATCGGGCAGACAGATTTTTATTTTTATTTGCAATGGTCTTTTTCATGAACATTTCTATTTTGATCTCTCAGGCTAACAACATAACATAAACCATAGTTGCTCAACTTGTTAAATTTCCAAAGTTACAGCATAAACATGTATTTTATACCTAAATGAGTTCATGTGAATTTTTTTGAACGTCCATTATTTTTTGTCGACTGGCGATGCCACCTTTGGGCCACCGTACTTTCCAACTTTCCATTTTGCAGGGAGTCATATAGAGAGCCGTATCTTAATCTACCTCTATTTTTATTATCTACGGCTATGGCTGGGTTCTAATGCCCACCAATTAAGTAAACTAAAAAAGTCGTAGCCACACATGTCCCCACTTTGAGCATGGCTTTATTTGTGTTTGCATCCCATTAAAAAGCGGGTAAATGTATGAAATATTACGCAGTGACAATCACGTGTAATGAATTATTTATCAGGTACTACATTAATATGCACAAATTATTATCTTGATAGTGTTATACACAGTCAGTGTGTTTTCAAATGAGCGGGTGTTTACGTAA
This sequence comes from Astropecten irregularis, assembly GCA_963971285.1. NCBI lineage: Eukaryota > Metazoa > Echinodermata > Asteroidea > Paxillosida > Astropectinidae > Astropecten > Astropecten irregularis. The sequence goes on along the minus strand of OZ020261.1, from coordinate 5,213,131 downwards.
GATTTTATACACAAATCATTTTATCAAAAAAACATGTGCCGGTATTGAAACATCATCAAACTTTTACCAATTCAGAGATGTAAATAGTTATGCTTTTTAATTTTACATTCTTAATACATGTTTGTCTTAAAGGTAATATCATACTTTGGTTTTTGTCAAAGAAATACAGATTCATGGGCAAAAATATCAAGACAGATACAGTAACAGTCATCTGTGAAAATATCAGTCCCATACGGTGCCCACTTTTTGGTCGTTGTTTTACAAATATGTGGATAAATACACCATTTCAGGCGGAAACATTTTGACAGCATGTTTCTACCAGCATCATCTCCATACCCTGAAAGTTATACGTAAATCTGTGAACATTTCTGTTTTGGTTTCTTACCAAAGTATGATACAACCTTTAAAGGTAATATCATACTTTGGTTTTTGTCAAAGAAATACAGATTCATGGGCAACAATTTCAAGACAGATACAGTAACAGTCATCTGTGAAACTTTCAGTCCCATACGGTGCCCACTTTTTGAGAAAACAGTGAAAAACAGCCACAGTATTTCTTAAGTCTTTTCTCTTTTATTTTTGATCTTTTAAAAGATCAAACAGATTTTCGGTCGTTGTTTTACAAATTTTTTGATAAATACACCATTTCATGCGGAAAAAGTTTAACGGTGTATTTCTACCATCACCATCTTCGTACCCTGTAAGTTATAAAATAAATATGTGAAAATTTCTGTTTTGGTTTCCTACCAAAGTATGATACTACCTTTAACACATGTTTGCCTTAATGCCTGCTGTGGAATGTGTCTTTTACGTGTACCTCATTTATGAAACGATTTATTATTTTTTTATGGATTTTTATTTATTATTGTGTTTGGGATGGGAAATATTTTTCTTGCGTTGTTTTTATTCCGTAAGTCGTATCTTGTGATCATCGCTATCACGCGTGATATGAGATAGTTTACTTTGCGATTGATTCTCCGTTTAGTGCAAAAGCTTTAGTGCAAATCGGCCCCTGTGCCTACAATAATGAACTGGTACAAATTCCTCACGTTTGCCGAAATTTAGGTGTTGAAAACATTAGGCACGTTCTCACACACCAAAAAGCGCGACTATTTGGGTAGCACTCCAAATCGCGACCCAAATAATCGCGCTTTTTGTTGTGTTCCCACAGCCAAAAAAGCGCGACCCAAATCGTGCCGGTACGATTTCTATCAAACTGCCCGTGCGCAGTGAAGCGTGAAGTTGGCATGCATCCTGTGCTAAACTCGTGGGCCCGCATTTAAGTCCCTTCGTTCGCGTGATTACAAATGAATTTCTCGGTAAGAAAATACTCCTAAAAAGGTAGTATTATGCTTTGGCTTTTGTCAAAGGAATGCAGATTCATGCGCAAAAAATCAAGGACAATACAGTAACAGTCATCTATGGACATTTCAGTCCCATACGGTGCCCACTTTTTGAGATAACGGTGAAAAACGCCATAAGTATTTCTTAAGTGTTTTTTTTTTTTTTTTTTTTTTTTTTTTTACGATCAAAAATAATTTCGTTCACTGGTTTTAAAGGGATGGTACAGAATCGGTCTTTGCGACTTAACCGTTGCTGACAGTGAAAGCTAATAATGTAATCCATCATATACCTTAACTGACAAACCTGTAGAAGTTTGAGGTCAATCAGCCATCTGGGTCACGAGAAAATAGTGAAAACCCGTTCACACATTTCAACGATATTATGCTCGAAACACTTCGAAGCGATTGACTCCAATCGGAAAATAGTTTCATTTATTTCTCAACGAATATGGCATTTCAATCAAAAACATTTCATGGGATGTTTTCTCCTATCATCACCATTATACTGTGTAAGTTTTATGTAAATCTGTGATCTTGAAGTGTATTAATTTTGTTTTGTCTTACCAATTATGTACCATCCCTTTAAATACAGCATTTCAGGCAGAAATATTTTAACGGTATGTTTCTACCATCACCACCTTTATACCCTGTTAGTAATAGGTAAATCTGTGATGATTTCTGTTTCGGTATGCTACCAATGTATGATACTACCTTTAAATTACCGGAATACAAGGCCCAGTAAATTACCAGCACTTCCCATTTCCAAATTTATGTTTTCAGTGGAAATAAAACTAGTGCTTGGAACCAATTACCTCACACAAACTGTAATTAACCAGTTTTCTATATTTCAAATCGCAGTTTAGAGTATTCTCTTTACATGTATTAGATAAACTTTATGAAACAAATGTGTTATGGACGGGTGCATTATATTAGAAACTGTAAATACATTTTTACTCCCTATCGTATATGAACAAGGAATAGAACAAATGATGAAAATCATATTTTCAGTTCGTACAAATGAAATTGCTGCGATCATCATGAAGGTCACGAGGAAAGGGGTCTAGCAGAAAGTTCGTAATTAATGGTCCACAGGTTTGTCAACAATAGACCCCTGTGATCTGATTCATCGAACGCAATATTACGGTTCCATAGATAGTGGATAGCTCCACAGATTGATGGAAGTTCCACACATCGTGGATAGTTCCACAGATTGATATGGATAGTTTTACATGTTGTAAGATGCACAGATTATGGATAGTCCCACTGATTGTGAATATTTCCACACTCTGCAGAATGTGGATAATTCCACAGATTGATGGAAGTTCCACATATCGTGGAAAGTTCTACAGATTATGATGGATAGTTCCACAGGTTGTGAATAGTTCCACACTCTGCAGATTATGGATAATTCCACAGATTGATATACGTTCCACAGGTTGTGGGTACTTTCATAGACGGTGGATAGTTCAACAGGTGGATAATTCCACAGATTGATGGAAGTTCCACAGATTATGGGTTATTCCTGACAGATCAAGGGAAGATCAACTAATGGTAGTTCAACATATTGTTGATAGTTCCATATATACTGGATATTCCACAGATAGTGGGCAGTTCCACAAATAGTGGATAGTTCCACAGATAGTGGATAGTTCCACAGATAGTGGGCAGTTCCACAGATAGTGGATAATTCCACAGATTGGTGGAAGTTCCTCAGATATTGTATACATGTAGTTCCACAAACAGTGGATACTTTCACAGATTGATGGAAGTTTCACATATTGTGGATAGTTCCACCGATTAATGGATGTGGATAGTTCCACATACGGTGGAGAGTTCCACAAATAGTGGGTAGTTCCACAAACAGTGGATACTTTCACAGATTGATGAAAGTTTCACATATTGTGGGTAGTTTCACAGACGGTGGATAGTTCCACACACGGTGGATATTTACACAGATAGTGGGTAAGTTCCACAAACAGTGGATACTTCCATAGATTGAGGGAAGTTTCACATATTGTGGACAGTTCCACAGATAGTGGATAATTCCACAGATTGATGGAAGTGGATAGTTCCACAGGTGGGGGATAGTTCCGCAGATAGTGGGTAGTTCCACAAGATTGGTGTAAGTCCACTCACTGTGGATGGTTCCACACATTGATGGTTCCAGTCTTCCAACTATACTACGACTTACCTTATGCATTAGAGAACTTACCTGTGGAGGCCAGAGCTGACCAGAGCTGTCATGTATTGTGAGGAAAAACCATTTGGTTTCATCTATAGTCATGGTTTTTCTGACACAGTGGCGAGCGAAAAAAAAAAGGTGAAGATTTGGAACTTTAGTTGAATTCGTACTTTTTCGAAAACAAAAGAGAGAGATTTATTATGATAATTACTCGGTACATATACTACTTGACATAATAATGATACAATTATAATCAACAACATTTATTAGGGTCCTCTTCATCTTCATTCTAAGGGGCCGATCAGGTTGGCAAATTCAATTTTGTGTCTTCGATAAAAAGGACAAAAGGACAAAATTCAGGATTTTGATCTGTTGTTGAAAGTGTGTGATATCGTGTTCTTGTCTGATCGACTCTATCAGGGAGTCAGTTTCAATATAGACAATGGGCAATTGTTTGCTCGGAAACGCTTTGTTTGTAACATTATTTTATGTATTAAATCAGTATACATTTTGCTTGGGAAGATGGTAATGACGATTCTTAAATAATACACACATTTATGAATAATGATTTTATGCTGCCTTTAATAGTAATTGTTTATTAGTTTCTGTTGTCGCATCTGAGTGGTGATTCTGATTAAAAATTTAACGATTTTATCAAGGTTACTTGCTGTGGCGTTATTTTTCGTTTTTCTTTCTTTAAAGGTAATATCATACTTAAGTTGTTGTCAAAGAAATACAGATTCATGGGCAATAACATCAAGAAAGATACAGTAACAGTCATCTGTGAAAATTTCAGTCCCATACGGTGCCAACCTTTTGAAAAAAAAAACAGTGAAAAACGGCCACGGTATTTCTTAAGTCTTTTAACTTTTATTGTTTATTTATTTATTAATCTTATTTATACACGGAAAACCCATTCAGCCAAAGGCTGTTTTTCAAGGGGCCGTGTTAAAAACCTTTAAAACAGAAAAAAGAGAAAAGTATAGATACTACAAAATAAATAAAACGCACGAAATTAAGAAGAAAATCATTAAAATAAACAAAGATCTTTAAAAGATCAAAAATAATTTCGGTCATTAGTTTTACACTTTTCTGCATAGAAACAGCATTTCAGGCAGAACAATTTACCGTATGTTTCTACCAGAACCATCTTGACACACTGTAAGTTATAGGTAAATCTGTGAACATTTCTGTTTCGGTATGCTACCAAAGTATGATAGTACCTTAAAGGTGAATTCAAAAGAAAGTTGTCTAACCATTAGGCCTACTTAGCAAGTGTTAAGACTGTATTGGTGTATTTTAGCTAAGCTGTTTCGCCACTCCTTTGCTAGACTGATTAATGGTTGTATTATACATGTGTAATTATTCAAAATGGCGGATGCGAATCAGTGTCTTCTTGACCTTTGACCTCTGCTTCCGTTTGGCTCGTCCTCAGGTATCGACATTGCCTGAGCTCGTGCATCAGCTCTCGCGCCTGCGCACCTTTTCCAACAGGCCCGGATGTTTGACACGGGAAGGAGTGCGCCCTCTGCAGAGGCGGCTTGGCGCAGATCTTCCCCTGTATGAGGGCGTCCATCTCCTTTTGGTCCAGGCTTTTCAGCTGGGCAATGGATCGTGGTCCTCTCTGTTGGGCATGGGGCCGTGGTGGACCTGCCGATGCTGACCGCGACCAGGACGGCGGCGGACCGACACCGGCCGCAGACGGGGACTGACTCCATCCACTGCTGACCGCTGCCCGGTGTACCTTCCCGGTAGTTGTGAATGGCGTTCGAGATACCGTGCTGGATGACACAGTGGCCGAGACTGGTCTCTTTTTGGCGTGCTTTCCTTCCATATTGATGACTTATTCAATGAGTTTCAGTTTCAAAAAAATAATATAATGACGAAATGACGAAATTAATACATGGACTAATAAATGATTCTGTTTAGTGTTCGAAACAAAAAAGACTTCTAATTGGTTTGCATGAAACCGACTCTTCGCTAAATAGTTTTCCTCTCACCTAGTATTCAAACTGCGTCTTCCATATAATCTTTCATCGTTTATTGTAAACAACCTAATTTCCAACTAACTTTCCCCACACGATGCTTTCTATAGACTACAATACAGGATAGTCTTTTACACAATGTAAACGGAGTGGGCAGATTCTAAAACCCTGTCCAAGGGGACCGCAAGAAAGCCAAAGGTAGATTGGATTTAGTGTGGAGTGATTTGAAAGAAGCATGCTTTACTTTACTGGAGAACCACGGTAAAGAAGACAACAAATACAATTGTCAGGAGGTGTTTTAGGACATCGTGTCCTGAGTTCTGACAAAGATAACAGGGTCTCCTGGTGATGACTAGAGCAGGCTTGTCGAAACGTTGAGACCTTACGAGAAGTGCGAACGAAATAGAAGTGCGAAAGTACTAACGATTCTTACATGGTGTTTCCACAAACCAATCCACATCAGATTACAACTTTTCTTTTAGGTGATCAGACGTCATCGATCTTGTTCATGTAGACGGTGGTGACTTCGAAACGTAGAGGAGATCACAGATCAGATTTGTCGCTTATCAGACGTAGTTGTGTTTCGTAAAAATAGCAACTGAGCAGGTCATCATGATAGGAATCGTTACAGCTTCCCTCCATGGGGTGATGCTCGAGACGGAAATCAGTATTCGTAGCTGCTACGTGGGCAAAATGACCGGAGGCTCCGTGTATAGTTATTCATTGATAACTTCCATTAGTGACGTGTTATCTTTCCCGCCACAAGCTAGAAGTTCGCGCCTTTTTTTTCTTCTTCGAAGCTCTGTTGATGAAGCAGACGAATGGATGTCGGTGTTGAAGATATAAATTAGTAGTATCTGCTGTTTCAATACCTCTCAGGATCTGACAAGACGATCTCGTACAAGATGTTCTTCAACTGAAACAGACTTCAATATTAATGACGGCCCGATGGCAAGGTGTGGCCACCGTCGGTATGTCCCAACTCATCCACTGAACAGCACAAATGAAATTATCTCGACTCAAATCCACCCACGAAGTTGATTCGTGAACGCGGAACTGTTTTATCTGGTTGTTGCCTGGCAAATACTGCTGGCGGCGCCCATTTTTATTGTCCACCTCGTCCGAGTGTCATTTTTATCTCTAGTAGATTGAAAGCGTAAAACAGCGATGGGCCCTCTGTCCTACAGCCTACGTAGGCTACTCCAGGGGCTAATATTAACCGAAGATAATAAATGCACTCCAAGGCGAGACGTATTATCTTCCTCTGGTCTTGTATTGTATAACGAAATTGCTGCCTGATTCAACAATGTTATACGAGTGTGGTTGTTCAAGAGCGTCCCTGTGGCGAGCAGACGATATCGACATAGGCAAAAATTATGGCGGGAAAAGTTGACATAACGTTGACATTTTCCAATGTGTGTATGCTTTGCTCTTCGTCCAGTTCTTTGCTGAGTGTGTGTATGGAATGTACATTACGTGGTGTCAATGATGAAAGCTATATAGTTGTCATGTGGTGTGGTAAAAAATATATGACAGAGAGCATCTGCCGCGGTTGCCCATAGCAACCCTGAGGAGAGCAAACTCTTCGACGTGACAACGACAATTACCAGGTAACCTGGATTGGACCTCGGTCACTCCACGACTGTTTCATGACGAAATGTAAACACGAAACTGAAACAGATAATTTCAATTAATAAGTCGAATTGCAACAACAGTTTTGTTGCACGTTTTTCTTATTATTGACATTGTTGAATATTCAAACCGTAAAATGCTGAGTTGTTGTTTTGCTGTTCACAAAACCCCACCGTCATTATTTTAATGGGTGTAGATATTACACAAGCACGAACAATTTAGCGTAAACAAGTGTGAGTTGATGCAATTTCTGATTTATATGGAGTACGTAAGCAATTAGGACCATTCGAGTTGCGAAATATCAAGTTGTGAAACAGAAGTTAAGAAATACTTCTGGAGAACTTGAAAATCCTCCCTGTATCTTGATATGATGCGATTTCCCTGTTTCTTTAAATTAAGTTTCATTAATAACATGAAATGAGTAAAGAATATACTAATTCATAAGTATTATAAGTAATAAACTGTTGCAAACTGCTCATCAACCAAAATAATGACCGAAATGAATTATACAATTCTTGGAGTTAGGAGGGTCTGACGTTTCGATCTTTCGCAGGATCTTTCTCAAATGCTAAACCTATTTGCCTTAGTTTGCGTAACATCCTGCTAGGATCGAAACGTCAGGTCCTCCTAACTCCAACTGTATTCACCGTAACAGATCCAAGTTTGGTTTCAAACAAAACTTTTCAAACAAAATATTCCATCTTGTATGTGGATCTGTTTGCAGAAACACTAATGTAATATTCGTTCGTACTTTCGCAGTTCTTATTTCGTCGCACTTCTGGTTAAAGGTTTACTGTAATCAAATCTCATATGAAGATAAATACATCTGTATTGTTATAAAACTCAACCTGTCTACCACTGTTTGTGATAAAAACATTGTCTATAGAAAGAGGAGGCATTTTAGACCCATAATTTAGCACCCCACTTTTCGCGACGAAAAACCTTGCTTACGTCACATGCAGAACGCCACACAGTATACTATGGTGCCAGCCTATAGGTGACGTCACACGCTATTGTTGCGTGGATCGGTTCCAAGGGGGACTTTTTTTTCAGTCTCAATGTTAGTATCAATGCTAGTTGAAACGTTGAACCCTTACCAAAAGTACGACAATTATAAGAAGTGTCAAAGTACGGACAAACCTCGAACTAATCTGCATACCAATTGTCAGAATACAAAGCCACACACTCCATCTTGATGCATCTTGATACTTCAATTGCCAATAATCTTCGAGGGATAATCCAATTTTTATAAAACGCGACAATGCTACAGACTCATATACGCAACAGTCGTTGTAATTTTACTAAAAAAATGTCTGCGTTTCCGTTGAGAAGTGAAAAGGAGGAAATTGGATTTGCGGCAGGAATTTGATTCCTAGGAGGGCTGTTGATTCTTTGCGGTATAGGGAACTCACACGCAGTCGTATCGTTTGTTCATACCGCCATCGTTTCCTGGAGTTCCTGGCTAACGGCTGCCGTTTGCGCCTCCACCTCTTGTACTAAAGGATCACCACGACGGGCCGTTGCACGGAACATGGCGCCAGCTTTGAGACCAACAACGCTCATGATTCTCGAACCGATGATGGATTTACGTTTTCCTCTCATATCTTTGGCACTATATAGGATCATGACGTCATCTCTGTCACTCTGTTCTAGGAATATGCCGATGTTCTATCGTGGGCAATGTTTGTGGAGGCATAGATGCGGGGCACTCGTGTTTGTTTTGAGTTAATGAAGAGAGAAACCGTAAATGGTGAAATTGGGGCCGTAGCAACCGACGCGCGCGTCGTTGCTATAAACAACCGACTTGTAGACGTGCAGAAACCAAAACAGGGATATTACGTACAAGGGGTGGGGGGGGGGGGGGGGTATGGGGGGTGGGGGTGGACGCAGTGCCAAGAAAGGTTTGATGTTAGACCGGTTTGGAGGGAACAGGACCGATGAATGTAGATGGACAGCTTAGGGCGTGGGTTCGACAGCGCATAGGCAGCGTGTGATATAGGTGACTGATATAGGGCATGTACATGCATCATCTGATGTCGTTGGTTAAAACATCGACCAGGTTCACAGTGACGTCAACACAAACAACTTGCTGAGCCTGGGAAACTTAAAGCCTGTCTGTTTAATGGTAATATCACACTTTGGTTTTTATCAAAGAAATACAGATTCATGGGCACAAATATCAAGACAGATACAATAACAGTCATCTGTTAAAATTTCAGTCCCACAATGTGCCCACTTGTTGTGAAAAAAGTGAAAAACAACAACAGTATTTCTTAAGTCTTTTCTCTTTTATTTTTTGATCTTTTAAAAGATCAAAAAGATTTTCGGTCGTTGTTTTACTAATTTCTGGATAAATACACCATTTCAGGCGGAAAAATTGTAACGGTATGGTTCTACCACCACCATCTTCATACCCTGTAAGTTATACGTAAATCTGTGAACATTAATGTTGGTTTCTTAATACTGTACCAAAGTATGATACTACCTTTAACGCACAGGATCCCAGATCTGCGGATCCACGTCTTGGGATGGGATCCGGATCAGTAGAATCCGTCATCCTGTACGTTAAACAAACATGCCCTTAGTTAAAAAAACAAAAAAACAAAACAGCATTACCAACCAAATCTTCAAGCGGTGCTTTTTGTTTGCTTGGGAATTGGCTTAACATTCATAAGGAGTTTTTGCAGTCGAATTGCTTTCGTGGGCAAGAATTAATGTGTCACTTATTAAAGCAAATATGATGACTATAGATGATGATGATGATGATGATGATGATGATGATGATGATGATGATGATGATGCATAGCATTTATATAGCGCCATGTATCTGTGTAACACATTCAAAGGCGCCGGCTCCACCAATAGTTATTAATCACAAAATTGCTGAAAAAAGTAGGTTTTGAGACCGGATTTGAAGCTTTCAAGCCCCGTGGTATTTTGGAGAGCAGGGGGGAGTGAGTTCCATAGCCGTGGAGCTACTGATGAGAAGGCACGGTCCCCATATGTCCTCAGTCTTGTCAAAGGAACCTGGAGGACAATTCCTGGAGTGCGTAAGCCAGGCCGTCGATGGCGTTCTTCAATAAGAGTTGTAAGGTACTTTGGAGCCAGATTGTGTATGGTCTTGAAGGTTAGCAGCAAGATCTTGTATTTTATTCGGTACTGTACTGGTAACCAGTGCAGTTCTGTCAAGATTGGCGTGATGTGCTCATATTTTTTACCTCTGGTGAGAAGACGTGCGGCAGCATTTTGAACAGCTTGTAGTCTGTTGAGTGAAGATGCTGGAAGGCCTACAAGAAGACTGTTGCAAAAATCAAGCCGTGATGAAATGAGGGAATGAATCAGACTCTCAGCAGCTGCACGTGTGAGTAGTGATCTGATTGCTGCTATTTTGCGTAGCTGGAAATACGCTGTCTGGCATACACGAGAAATGTGGTAATCAAGGTTCATGGATTCGTCAAAGAAGATACCGAGATTACGGGCATTCTTGACCGGAGTGACAGATACCTCCCCGGCAGTCACATTAACAGAAGCGATCTTGCTACGTGTTTGTGAAGAACAGATGATCAAGTACTCAGTCTTGTTTTCATTAAGTTTCACAAAGTTTTGTGTCATCCATTGTCTGATTTCGTCAAGGCAGGCATTTATCTTGGTTGCAGCTCTTAATTCTCCATCCCGATTCCTTGGATCAAAGCTGATATACAGTTGGGTGTCATCTGCATAGAAATGAACGTCGAGTCCATGGTGTCGAGCAATGTCTCCAAGAGGGGTGGTGTACATAGTGAAGAGGAGTGGTCCCAGGACCGATCCCTGAGGCACACCGTACTTCAAAGCAGCTTCTTGGGAAATGGTTCCATTGATGTTGACGGCTTGTCGTCTGGGATCTAGATAGGAGCTGATCCACTGTAGAGCTGTTCCCTTAATCTTGAACACATCTTGCAACCGCTGCAATAGTATATCATGGTCGATAGTGTCAAAAGCAGCCGATTGGTCCAACAGAATCAACATAACAGCCTTCTTGTCATCAATTCCTCTGAGGATATCATCCGTTATCTTGACGAGAGCTGTTTCAACACTGTGAGACTTCTTGTAAGCAGACTGCATACATTCATGAAGCCCATTCTCATCAAGAAAAAATTTTTTTTTGAGTCTATTCGCCACTATTTTCTCAATGACTTTGGCAAGAAATGGCAGATTGGATATTGGCCTGTAGTTGCTCAACACATCTTGGTCCAGTGATGTTTTCTTCAGTACTGGTGTAACATGAGCTAATTTTAGCTCATGGGGAACATTTCCTTCTCGCAGAGATGCATTTGCAACAACTGATATGGGCCAGGCCAATACATCGGCATTCTGCTTAATAAAAGAAGTTGGAATAGGATCGAGTGTACACGTCTTGGTCGGAGACTTCTTGATGATGGTTTCAACCTCTACAGGACAAGTTGGAGAAAGTGAAGTCAAGCAATCCTCATCATCCTGATCAGTTGAAGGAGATAGTCTGCTAGGCACAGCTCTAGTTCGAAGGGGCTGATCTGTCTGAAGACGGGCCCTAATTTGGTCGATTTTGCCAATGAAGAACTGTGAGAACTATAGGCAGCTTTCCGTAAGTGGTCCCGGAAACGGTAGAGACTGTGCCACAGTCTTTATCAAAACTTGTGACTGTGAATTTAAAGGGGTGGTACAGAACTAGTTTTTGCGACAAAACCGTTGCTGACAGTAAAAGCAAAATATGTAATCCATCATATACCTTAACTAAAAAACCTGTGGAAGTTTGAGGTCAATCAGTCATCTGGGTCACGAGAAAATAGTGAAAACCCGTTTACACATTTCAACGATATTATGCGTTCATAATAAAACGCTTCGAAGCGATTTATTCCAATCGGAAAATAGTTTCATTTATTTCTCAACGAATATGGCATTTCAGACAAAAACATTTCATGGGATGTTTTCTCTTATCATCACTATTATACTGTGTAAGTTTTATGTGAATCTGTGATCTTGAAGTGTATTTTGTCTTACCAATTCCGTAACATCCCTTTAAAAATAATTACATGTTGGAAATTCAAGTAATAATGCAACTCCGAAAGGTGTTTACGAAATCCGTTGGCCACATTCAATAACTGACAATACCAATGGTTACAATTCATCATCATTCATGATTATTTTATTGGAACGTCGACGATAGAAGATCAAGTCTTAAAAAAAGGTTTTTTTTACTGAGAAATTCACAAGAAATTAATTACAACTGCAATGATAAATCCGCATAGTACGTGTCAGACTGTGGTCATAGAAGGAAACTGCATTTCTTCCAGAAATTCTGACTTTTAAAAGGTAATGAAGTAAGGTTTGCTGAGACGAACTCTTTCGTTCTGAAAAGAACCGGTGATAAGTCAGATCTCAATGTTGCAGCCAGCAGTGTTGTGGTACTCGTACGAGTACAACTCGAGTACAGATAAATACTCGGCCCGTAATCGATTAAAAGTACTCGAAAATAAAATATACTTGGCCCGTACTCGATAAAAAGTACTCGAAAATAAATGTACGTTGGCCATTCTCGATTCCATGTACTCGAATTTTGGGAGTACCTCATTTTCGTTACAATTTCACGGTTGATAATGTTGCCAATTTCCGATAAATCATACAATGGGATCATAAAGATAATCAATCGAGAGTTTAGTACTCAAGTGGAATAAGCACCACAGTGTCATTTGCAAGGTTTGAAAAAAAATTATTTTTGAGAAGAGTGGCACAACATGATCAACATCCAATTATAAACATCTTTGTGAAACAAAATGAATTTGTTTGCACTGTGCGTCGGTACTGTAGTACTCGAACGCGGACTCTGACTTTGGTACTCGGACTCGGCCCTGTACTCGACCTTGAATGTACTCGGACTCGATACATAGGACTTGGACTCGACAGCAATGCACTCGGACTCGGCCCAGTACTCAGACCTTGAAGTACTCGGGCCATTCTCAGGAGAGAGTGGCCGGTACATCGAGATCAAACCGCCAACCGGTTCTCTCCAGAACTGCATGTCTGTGAAGAGTTTATACATGATGTCTCCGCAAACCTTACTTTATTACGTCACTTCCACCATGCGAAGCTTCAAATCCTACTCTTCTGACTTTTAGCTGCATATATTTCGGTTCACTGTCGTATTATAAAAATTCTTAAAAATAAAACCCAAACCTGGTTCCAATTATCGATTCTATGCTCAAACGTTCATGGTCATGGGACCCAGTTATGGTTAGGACGTCTTGGGAGTGTTATGGAGGCGAAGTGGTTACACATCTTTCATTTGTCAATTAACAAATGGTGCTGGTTTGTACGATCGACATAATGTTAGACATTATGGTCGACATAATGTTAGACATTATGATCGACATAATGTTAGACATTATGATCGACATAATGTTAGACATTATGATCGACATAATGTTGAGATTATGATCGACATAATGGGGGGGGACCCAAGTAGCATAGGAGAGAACCAATGCACAACTCTACTCACATATGACCCAGGCCGGATTCGAACCCGGTCACATTGGTGAGAGACGATTGCCTGACGCCGTAAATGGTGAAATTGGGGCCGTAGCAACCGACGCGCGCGTCGTTGCTATAAACAACCGACTTGTAGACGTGCAGAAACCAAAACAGGGATATATGTAGGGGAGGGGGGGGGGGGTGGACGCAGTGCCAAGAAAGGTTTGATGTTGGACCCTTTAGGAGGCAACAGGACCAATGAATGTAGATGAACAGCTTAGGGCGTGGGTTCGACAGCGCATAGGCAGCGTGTGATATAGGTGACTAATATAGGGCATGTACATGTAGCATCTGATGTCGTTTGTTAAAACATCGACCAGGTTCACAGAGTGACGTCAACACAAACAACTTGCTAAGCCTTGGAAACTTAGGGCCTGTTAGTTTAAAGGTGATATCACACTTTGGTTTTTATCAAATAAATACATATTCATGGGCACAAATATCAATACAGAACAGTCTTCTGTGAAAATTTCAGTCCCATAACGTGCCCACTTGTTGTGAAAAAAGTGAAAAACAACAACAGTATTTCTTAACGCTTTTCTCTTTTATTCTTGATCTTTTAAAAGATCCAAAAAAAAATCGGTCGTTGTTTGACTAATTTCTGGATAAGTACACAATTTCAGGCGGAAATATTTTAACGGTATGTTTCTACCACCGCCATCTTTACACCCTGTAAGTTATACGTAAATCTGTGAACATTAATGGTGGTTTCTTAATACAAAAAGAAGAGAATTACTTCAACGCACAGGATCCCAGATCTGCGGATCCACGTCCTACGCTAAAATGGGACCGGATCAGTAGAATCCGTGATCCTATACGTTAAACAAACAGGCCCTTAGTTAAAGGTAGTATCATACTTTGGTAAGACACCAAAACAGAAATGTTCTCAGATTTACGTATAACTTACAGGGTATGAAGATGATGCTAGTAGAAACCTACCGTTAAAATGTTTCCGCCTGAAATGGTGTATTTATCCAGAAATGAGTAAAACAACGACCAAAAATCTTTTTGATCTTTTAAAAGATCAAAAATTAAAGAGAAAAGACGTTTTTCACGATTTTCTCAAAATGTGGGCACCGTATGGGACTGAAATTTTCACAGATGACTGTTACTGTATCTGTCTTGATATTTTTGCCCATGAATCTGTATTTCTTTGACAAAAACCAAAGTATGATAATACCTTTAAAAGAAAAAAACCCAGCATTACCAACCAAATCTTCAAGCGGTGTTTTTTGTTTGTTTGGGAAATTGGCTTAACATTATTATATTCATAAGGAGTTTTTGCAGTCGAATTGCTTTTCGTGGGCAAGAATTAATGTGTCACTCATTAAAGCAAATATCATGACTATAAGCAGCTTTTCGCAAGTGGTCACGGAAACGGAAGAGACTGTGCCGCAGTCTTTATCACAACTTGTGACTGTGAATTTAAAGGGATGGTACAGAACTGGTTTTTGCGGCAAAACCTTTGCTGACAGTGAAAGCACATTATGTAATCCATCGTATACCTTAACTGACACACCTGTAGCAGTTTGAGGTCAATCAGCCATCTGGGTCACGAGGAAATAGTGAAAACCAGTTTACACATTTCAACGATATTATGCGTTCATAATAAAACGCTTCGAAGCGATTTATTCCAATCGGAAAATAGTTTCATTTATTTCTCAACGAATATGGCATTTCAGACAAAAACATTTCATGGGATGTTTTCTCCTCTCATCACCATATACTGTGTAAGTTTTATGTGAAATGGTGATCTTGAAGTGTATGTTGTCTTACCAATTCTGTACCATCCCTTTAAAAATAATTACATGTTGGAAATCCATGTAATAATGCAAGTCCGGAAGTTGTTCACGAAATTCGTTGACCACATTAAATAACTCACAATACCATTTGTTAGAATTCATCATCATTCATTATTATTTTATTGGAACGTCGACGATAAAAGATCAAGTCTTAAAAAAAGTTTTTTTTTACGAAGAAATTCACAAGAAATTAATTACAACTGCAATGGTAAATCCGCATAGTACGTGTCAGACTGTGGTCATAGAAGGAAACTGCATTTCTTCCAGAAATCTGACTTTTAAAAGGTAATGAAGTAAGGTTTGCTGAGACGAACTCTTTCGTTCTGAAAAGAACCGGTGATAAGTCAGATCTCAATGTTGCAGCCAGCAGTGTTGTGGTACTCGTACGAGTACAACTCGAGTACAGATAAATACTCGGCCCGTAATCGATTAAAAGTACTCGAAAATAAAATATACTTGGCCCGTACTCGATAAAAAGTACTCGAAAATAAATGTACGTGGCCCATTCTCGATTCCATGTACTCGAATTTTGGGAGTACCTAATTTTCGTTACAATTTCACGGTTGATAATGTTGCCAATTTCCGATAAATCATACAATGGGATCATAAAGATAATCAATCGAGAGTTTAGTATCAAATGGAATAAGCACCACAGTGTCATTTGCAAGGTTTGAAAAACATTTATTTTTGAGAAGAGTGGCACAACATGATCAACATCCAATTATAAACATCTTTGTGAAACAAAATGAATTTGTTTGCACTGTGCGTCGGTACTGTAGTACTCGAACGCGGACTCTGACTTTGGTACTCGGACTCGGCCCTGTACTCGACCTTGAATGTACTCGGAGTCGATACATAAGACTTGGACTCGACAGCAATGTACTCGGACTCGGTCCAGTACTCAGACCTTGAAGTACTCGGGCCATTCTCAGGAGAGAGTGGCCGGTACATCGAGATCAAACCGCCAACCGGTTCTCTCCAGAACTGCATGTCTGTGAAGAGTTTATACATGATGTCTCCGCAAACCTTACTTTATTACGTCACTTCCACCATGCGAAGCTTCAAATCCTACTCATCTGACTTTTAGCTGCATAATAGTTCGGTTCACTGTCGTATTATAAAAATTCTTAAAAATAAAACCCAAACCTGGTTCCAATTATCGATTCTATGCTCAAACGTTCATGGTCATGGGACCCAGTCATTGTTAGGACGTCTTGGGCATGTTGTGCAGGCGTTCTTTAGTGGTAACACATATCTCATTTGTCGATTAATAAATGTTGCTGGTTTGTATGATCGATATAATGTTAGAAAAGATTGATTCTTTTTCAAGGACGTATACGATTATCATTTTGCGTTGATGGAACCCCAACATTTATGGCATCTTAATTTGCAACAACTTGGGCTGTGACGTTGAAAATGAGGTTCAAAAATCGCGCTCGTAAAGCATGCTGGGTAAAAAGGAAAGTGTTGTACGTCATCCCAGAGATGGTTGGGACACCATGACCAGGAGAGGGCGGTGTGTAGGGCACCCTGTATAATAATTTGGGGAGGCTAATCATCCTTACTCGCAGCTGGGTGCTGAATTGCGAAGGATGCGACTTCAACGTGATCGAGTAGCAGGCTTTCATGGGCGCCCTTGACTGCCAGCCACATCAACTCATGATCACGGAGTACAGCCTGAGATCGAAAGTGTTTGATTTTTATGGAGGGAGGAAAACCGGAGAACCCGGATAAAAACCCTCGTAGCATAGGAGAGAACCAACGCACAACTCTATTCACATGACCCAGGCCGGATTCGAACCCGGGCCACATTGGTGAGAGGCGATTGCCTAACGCACTTGCCACCTATGCCCCCAGCATGATGGTCTAGTTCCGTAGACCAAGTTACAACATGGAGGGGCCCAACATTTAATTCCAAATGATGGATTGTGGAGCACTTAACGACGATCTAGCTGCATTTCTGGCCTATTGGTGGCGCTCTCTGGACGCCATCTTTATCATGTATCGCAATTATGCATCGCAGTTTTGTTATTTGAAAAGTTTTGATAAATTTCAATTTGATAAATATGCAAACAACAAGGATATTCAGGGAATGTTACGATGGCCTTTGCCCCCAAATGGCTTCCTAAGCATAAATCTTTATGATACCAATAATTATACTGATTGACATTTTGTACACTTGGTACACACGATAATGGATAGCTGGATTGGTTCTGAAGAGGTTGCAACTCTTATGGTAATAATTGGTCCCGCGAAAGCTGAATAGTAATGTCCATACAATTATATAGAGGGCGTCCATACTGAAGTTCAACCAGTAAGGTCGATTGAATGTGCGTTCGATTTGGTCACTCGCGTTTACTCGTACTTTGGTAGTAATAAACGAACGATATTTGCCCGACGTTCAACTAGACGGGCCAAGACTCAAGAGGTCGTGCGTTGTAAATACTGCACCCAATCGTCGATTATAAGGCGATAAAAGCAACATTCAGGCATGTCATTCCCCATTTCTGTCACTTCCAGTTTCAAAACTGAATTTCTTCCGAAATATGGACCTTATCGGAGATAGCGCAAAACTGGCTGTGCGCAAAGCACTCTGCGAAATGCAGGGTTGTTAGGGCTGGCGCTGAGTGCATAAAACGTATGGACATGAAAATTCAACTATAAATAAGTACTCAACTTTACACCGCTGAAACAAGTGACTCGACAGTAACATTCCATGGACCGTTGTGCAGCATCGTTATGTACAACAACTCAAAGCAAAGCTTTCTTTTAGGAAAAAAGACAACTTTAAACTTCGCGAGCCGGCAGCTATACGAATATACGCGTGTCGACGCGTGTGGTAAAACTTTTAAACCCAATGTTACCCACTGTCCTTTGCGCGCGCACGCGCAGCGCGGAAAACAGGCTATCTTCGATAAGGTCCATTGTACTTCTCCTGGATGTTTTAAGCATCCACAGGTTGAAACAAAAAAATAATTATCAATTTCGTTACAACGAAAAGTTTCGTCTGTTTGCATTTCGGCCATCTTGGAACAGTGCACTATGGGATAATTACCGAAGTAACCGGCTCGGTGGGTCGCTCACTTTGGCCAGGCCCGAGTAAGCCGCGAGATGTGACGTCAAAGTCAAATCGAACGCTGTCGCGCTTCCCGGAGTAAACGCGAGTAACCAAATCGAACGCATTATAAAATGTGTCATTGATTGGACTGTCGTAGCGCAGTCAATTGCATATAAGGCCGTGTCCCAATTCTCTGGCTGCAGCCGCAAATAACACACAGTCTATGGAATTGGCTGCATCAGTCACTGGCTAGTAGCTGCCATAGGTACATGCGTAATTTGCAGCCGCAGCCAGAGAATTGGGACACGGCCTAATTATCACTAAACTTAAAGGCCATATTTGGCTTACGCCGTCCAGTTTTCGTAGCCATATTTGTAAAGGTTGTTTTATTGGAGTACACGGTATCACTCACTCAGACATTGTCGGTCACCGGACTTCAAAGTCATTATGTTCAAAACTTAGCTCAAATTGAAGTAGTTTACACTATTTACATGAAGCGAAAATATAAAAATATATATCAGTATGTTGTTTTCATGTACACAGCTACGAAATTTTGAAACAATCAAATTATTGAGTTTTTATTAGTTAGAGAAACGAAAATGCACTTGCGGTAAACTTGACTTCGCCTCCGATCACGTGACGAGTCAGACGAAACAATATACAACATAATCATTTTGAATGAAAATTACCCCAAAATGGAAAGTATATCAGAGTCTTGTGGTCGCAGTCTCAGTTTTGACGCCACCATTCGCTAGAGGGCGCCATTCTCTCTCGCCCAGCGAATAGTGGCAGAAACACCTACACTCCGAATGCGAAGAGGTCATATATCTACCGGCGCTGCTCCGTCTAGAGGGCGCTGCACGCTCGGAGGCCGACCTGCGCAGTGGCCTGGCTGGCCTGCGCAGTGACCCGTCTGAGATGGTGGCGATCTCCATGCGTATCTTGTGGTCGATCTTGCTGTAGTTTCCGTTGCGGCTGCTGCAGTTGCTGCCGGAGTTGCTGCTGCTGGAACTTTCTGTTTTGTTGACTTTCTGGAGTGTCTTTGCCATCTGCTGCTCCACGTAGGAACGCCTGCAACAACAGAACAAAAGATGGAAGAATTTAATGTAAGTGCACACAACTTCACAGTTAGTCAGGTTCCCTGCCCAAAGATTCCCTGACGACTCTGATTAAAAATCTTAGGTCAGGTATCGGCTACGGTTAAAAATAGAACATGACACAGCTGTCAAGTCTGCGCCTGCGCCGAAGCTAGTTTTCGAGTCTGGCGAGTTACCATTTTAGCATTAGTTTTTGCACTTTTGAAATCACATGCAATTTTATCTGGGCAAAATAAGACTTAAAAGAGTGGGAAAAAGTCATGCAACAAAATCCCCCAAACATGGAGAGTGCTCTGTTTTATGTGGACAATAATAATGCTCTTTTTTGGCTAACTGTAGCACGGGAGCAAACATATTTACACGTATTTACACATATTTGTACCTTGCGTGACCTAGCGTGACCTGTCGGAAATAGCCGACAGAATGTCGAAACTATCCGAAGTTGGACGAAAACGAGTTCGTAATGTTTCGGATAAAACCGTAACAAGTCGGAAATTGACTTTTTTGGTCACGTGGTCCAATGAATTTAGCCGATACCGGACCCCATATTTGAGAGACAATAGTAGGGAGCTTTTTGGGTCCGGGAACCAGACTACTTCACAGTAGGCCTAGAAAATTGCATGGGAGTCGTAAGAGGCCAAGTCTTGGAAAATATTAAATCTACGTGAAGAAATTTGTGATGAAGTTCAACATCATACAGCAAACTATGCAGTTTATGTTTACCCAAGTCAATACAATTATTGACTAAATCATGTTTATGCAACATTCTGTGCTAGGCTGTTTTCACTGTGACAGCTCGGTTCATGCAAATTGCGACCCAACTCCATAACATCATAAATTCTCATATAACCAACAGATCCCATGATGCATTGGCACGAAACACATGGCCTTTACAAAATAAGGCTTGAGGCTAGGCTTGGGATTTAATTTGCTACTGCCATTTTGTGTCCTAAATGAAAGGGCTTGAGATACATGACGAAGCTGGAGCCTTTCTTCGGCTTCGTCGTGTGGCCCAATCCCTTCATTTTAGACCTTTAATTAAGAATGCTGGTTTAGATAAAAATGTTTTAACAAATTATCGTCCGGTATCAAACTGTTCATTTCTTGATAAGTTTCTGCAAAAGGCTGCTTTGCTCCAACTTCACACACATTTACAGGATAATGCTTTGTATGGTAAATTACAGTCTGCATACCGTGAGGGTCATAGCACTGAAACTGCACTTTTAAGAGTACATAATGATGTGATGTGTGCCCTTGATAAACAACATGATGTTATTTTAGTTATGCTAGATTTATCTGCCGCTTTTGACACGATAGATCATGACATTCTGTTAAGAAGATTGAATTACCGTTTTGGCATCGGGGGAAAAGTTCACGAATGTCTAAGAGGCAAAATCTCCATTTTGGAGTTCCTCAAGGCTCAGTGCTTGGACCCGTTTTGTTTTCTTTGTACATGGATCCAATTGAGGACATTATCACCCGTCATGGTCTAAATTCTGTTATTTATGCGGATGATTGCCAGCTTTACATTTCTTGCGGTTCCCGCACGGACTATTCATGTGTAACTCGTATTGAGTCCTGTATTGATGAAGTCCGTTGTTGGATGCAAGCTTACATGCTTGCATTGAACGACGGAAAGACTGAAGTATTGTGGTTCTCGTCACGTTTTAAAGACTCAGGTCTTCGGGATGTAAATACCGAAGTGCGAGTGGGAGATTCTTGTATCCTATCCTCAAAAACATTACGTGATCTCGGGGTGATAATAGATTCAGCTGGAACCATGAATGCCCATATATCTAGTGTGTGTAAGACAGCGTCTCATTCTCTTTGGCGAATTGGTAAACTTAGACCACTTCTGAATCAATCTAATACAGAGAAATTAATTCATGCGTTTGTTACTTCCAGATTAGATTATTGTAACAGCCTATTTTATGGTTTATATGGTTACCAGTTTAAAAAACTACAACATATTCAGAATGCTGCAGCTCAACTAGTCATCAGGAAAAGGTTAGATCGGCACGCAGATATGACACCTTTCCTCAGGGAATTACATTGGCTTCCAGTTGAAGGGCGGGTCGAATTCAAAATTATCTGTATTGTTTTTAAACTTATTCACCATAGCGAGACAGCACCACATTATCTTAAGGACTTGATATCAATTCATAATTCCCAATTTAACACAAGAGGTAGCGAGGGGGTAAAACTATATCATCCGAGAGTTCGTCCTGCGCCCACCAAGGCCTATGGTGACCGGGCATTTTATATTTATGCACCCATTGTGTGGAATAGGTTGCCTGGGAAGTTAAGGAATATCACTATGTATGACAATTTTAAATCTACACTAAAAACGTTTCTTTTTAAAAGATATTTTTCATAAATTTGACCTCATTTTATGCTTCATTTTTCTTAGTTTTAAAGTGGTGGTATTTAAATAGTTTTAACAGTAATAATAATAATTGTAATTCATGTGGTAAAGTAGTTTGTAGATTTGTAATTTTAGTAGTGTTTTAAATGTTTTTAATTGTAAAGCGTTTTGAGATTTTAATGTAAAGCGCTTTAAAAAAAAAAAAAATTATTATTATTATTATTATTATTATTATTTTGTTTTTGTGGGCCTCAAATGGCGGTAGCGAAATAAGAACCAAGCCTAGCCTCAAGCCAGGTTTCATAAAGGCCCACAGTCTTGGCTTGTGGCTTTATAAATTCACACATTCTGGGATAGTACTGGCTGCAGCCGCTTCCCCTTGACTCATATGTAATTGCAAGCCGTAGCCAGTTCATTCAGGACACTAAAGGCTACATCTCTTTGGTATGAAATTTGCAATGTTGTACACACTATAATGCACGTTTCCATGGAGTAATTTGTGAAGCTAGACTCGTCTTTATTTCGCTCGCGACGCTGGAAATTGAAGATAATTATCAACAACGTACAACGGCACAGCACACGAACTGCTGGGGTCCATAATGCCACTCGTTATTTTTCGAAGCGAAAACCGATCCCAAAGAAGAAGAAGAAGAAGAAAATTCCAATTCGTACCTGGAGAAAAAAAGATCGCTTCCTAATTTATATCCAATTTGCGAGATTAGAAAATAATTGAGTGATAAATCAGGTATTTATCATCCAAGACGGATGACCGTCACGGCAGTACGGTGTACTTTAGGCCACAGAAACGTGCTGTACGAAGCACATCAGCTATAGGGTGAAGAGAACAAAACTAAAGGCCTGTGAATTTCGGTCGTCTTAATGATTAATTGATAATTGTTAAAAGATTTTCTAAAGTATTAAGAGGTTTAGGATGATGTATGGCAGGAAGGCGTCCATTAATATTGGAGTGGTTGGAAACAACGCTATGATGTGGGCACACGCGCCTGTTGTGCCGAGGTGAAGCCTCACCGGGGCGCGTGGTTTAATTAACCCGTGCTGTCTGCGTTATTTCCCGCTCGCTGCAGCTTCGTGGCCGTGCAAAAAGGTGGTTGATTTCGCTGGGCTGTTTTTTTGTCTTCATCTTTTCCGCGCGTTCGGACCGGTCGCCCTGATTATGTATTTAAATCGTGGCCTTCATATAACCGGGAATATGCCGAATTCCGTTTCCATAGTTAGCTCGTAGCTCTCCGTCGGAAATGAAATTGGTTTGTTCATGCATCGCGGCTGGGTGGTCTAAATTATCGGCGCATCGAATCTTTCTAGTCGGCGTTCGGTGTTTCGTATAGCAGACCCCTAAATCTTTAAAGTTCGGATGTAGACACATCATGGTGCGACCTTATTTGCCCTGTCATGGTCACACATTTAGGAGTGAAGTTAGCTGTAACTACTGTAGTATGAATTTGAAAGTCTCGGGGCTAACTATTTCACGGCCTGCTTAGAGGAACAAATTAATAACCATGAAATAATAAAAACAGGATAAACAATCAAATGTCCATGTGTGTCACTTATGATTGTTCTTTATCTGTTGTTTGCCGTTTCGACATGCGTACTCCGGTCATCCGGACACCCAGGCCAGGCACGCCGGACAGTTGAGATCGTTACACCGAAACCTTCTCTGTAAACAGACGTGGGAAGAGTTTATGCACCGCTTTAGTATGGTATGCCTTGAGAAAGTTCTGTAGGTCATTTGGGCGGTCTTAATGATCCTCTGCGATGCGCCCTCATGCGACACATTGTCTATTCTAAGGAATGGTGATGTGGATAATATAGACCCACCTGTTCTTGGTCATGGGGTTTTCAATGGTGTATCCCTTGTCCTTTTCCCTGTCCTGCTTCTCAGGGTCGCCGGACAGATCCACCATGTGACTAAGCCGCCAATGGTGCAAACACCGTCTGATGCCCGCCACCACGAGTCCAAGAAGTGCCAGGCCAACCAGGCAAGGCATGATGGTCAGCATAGACGACTCGGTCTTGATCTCGGACACGATTGTGTAGACTTTATCACTGTTACCGCTGAGGTTGGCTGTGAAATGAAGAAAAGGAAAACAAAAATACAACTTGAGTTTCAAAACATAATTATACTGAAAAATAGAGGGCGCTGTTACGCACGCCCTCTATGAGGGTACAAGTCAGACGAAAATACCGTGACTATAGACCTTTCTTTTGTTTATAAACACTGGTTGGCAAGATATGGGCGGCCAAATGTTGCAAATCATTTTGTCTTCTTCTCAGACGGCGTAAACAACTTCAACGTTTTTGTAAACTTTCCATAACTTCACAAAATACATATCAGCATTGCTTGTGTTGTTTCCATTACATTCAGCAATATCTGCAATTTGCGTACAAATTGGGTAAAATATGTGGTTATTTTGTATGCCTGGCTCGCCATAGTTTCCGCCATCCGTCTGTGACGTTGCAAAACAAAGGTGCATATATCTAATTGGGCAGATTATTACATTCCAAGAATGAAAATCAATCCAAATAATAAGGTGTCAGGAATATAAACCATGTTTTATATTATTTTCGTGGGTGTTTTTTTTTTTGCACGTATGGCTTCGTTATGCAAGACAGTTCAGCTCGTGTTCGTTGCGTGCCTAGCTGACCGGTTTCGTCATCCGGTCAGCTCGGCACGCCAGACAGTTGAGCTCGTATTCATTGCGTGCTTAGCTGACCGGTTTCGTCATCCGGTCAGCTCGGCACGCCAGACAGCTGAGCTCGTTTTCGTTGCGTGCCTAGCTGGCCGGTTTTGTCATCCGGTCATCTCGGCACGCCAGACAGCTGAGCTCGTGTTAGCTGCGTGCCTAGCTAACCGGTTTTGTCATCCGGTCATCTCGGCACGCCAGACAGCTGAGCTCGTGTTAGCTGCGTGCCTAGCTAACCGGTTTTGTCATCCGGTGAGCTCGGCACGCTACATGAGCTCGTGACACCCCTCATCGGTCCATCATACGCGTCACGCATTCAAAGCCATGTTTTTCAACGCAAAATGGCGGCAGGTGACGTCATTGCTTAAGGTCTTTTTTCATAATATGCCGCAGCTTGGCAGCATGACTCGTTTTTAATGAAATCGTACTTGAACCCGGGAAATCCCTAACAGATGTAGATTTGAAACAAGACAAGCGACACGAGCCCGATGCTCCCATAGCCCGAAGGCAAATTGCTCGACGGATTCCTGTAAATTAGCACCGTGAGAGCTTCTAGCCTCCATTAATGATGAGCCATCGGACCACGAACGATGCGCCGTGCCTGCGGCGACATTTCGACCGTAGGGTACATCGCTAACGCCCGCGGCACAAGGCCCCGGCGTACGGTAGGAAATGGCATTATCTCGGTAACTTTCCCCAAGACACGTTCTTATCTTGACAATCTTTTGGTACGCTTTTAATATCCGAACGGGCCTTTCTGTCTCATACGGTGACGTTCTCATGTGCGTTACAAGTCTAATCTTATACATCGTGTGTATTATGCTGCGCCGTATATAAATCAAGGTGATTTTTTTTTCAAAGCAGATCACCAAAAAGCACAGTGGTACTAATTATTTTGAGTGTAATGTCATACCCCGTAGGTAGAAATATGAAAGCCAGGTATTGTGGAAAATGTGGAGTTGGAGTTCTTCGGAACCATTATTCTGTGACCACGTCTCAAAATAGCTGTAGAATCGCTACTGCTATTCCGCATTTAAATGATGGTACTTGTTAAATGCAATAAAATAGATCGGAAATGGAAAACATGTTCAGATGGTGTAGTTTGTTTTGCCGTGACCCTACATCGGAGGCCAAAACTGCACCCCTGGTCGCCGTGGTCTGCTGGCCGTGGACCGTGTTCCTCAGCCTCAGTGCTCCCGACAAACAGTCGACACGGCCCCACCAACACGACCCCACCGACACGGTCAGGAACGAGAGGAATTAGGGATGACCTTCTAATGTGGTCATCATTAGCCGATCATTTGCCGTTAACATCCCCCACATTACACATCAATATATCGGTCTGTGTAAATGGAGTTCACGCCAGGCTTGTCAGCCTGTCAGATTCCACCTCTAATTTCCCCCTCGTCACATCCAAACTGAGATGAAAGTTGGTAACTCGATATCCTGCTAGTGTCTGCCTTGTAATGGGGACAAATCAGCTTGGCTCAGCAGGGCTGTTCAAACTTCCAAATGTCTGTTCAAATTGACTCAGGACGCCGAGGTTTTCGCATAGGAATCGGCGAAGAGTAGCAAAGTGCACTATAATCAGTCCCAAACCAAACATTTACCTAGTGGCGAATAAGGCACACATTTTCTCAGCTACTTCTCTGGTGTATACTATACACGGATAGGCACTTCAGTATAGTCTGATTCGTTACAAATAGGTCAAGCTTAAAAACCAACTCAGTAGCTTTATTATTTATACAGGTTATTTAAGTATTGAAACTGTTTGACTGTTTGTCTAATACTGCAAGCTGAATCCCATTGGTTTGAATATGGGATGGATTTTCTTTTTGATATACATATTTTATCTCGATTTCCAACGAGTCGTATCAACACCAACATTTGAGGGATTCCAAGAGTTTGTAACGCGTTTGCCAATCACAATTCACGGAATGGGAGACGTGATTTGGAGCTGGGTTTCAAGTCGACAGCGCACACTCACGCACGTGCACAACAACGCGCGCATGCTCACAATTGCGCGCGCATGCTCAGAGATAGTAAAAGGAGACTTCAGTCGACGTCTCAAAAGTCTCCCATTCGTAGACCAATTGCGCCTCTCGAAAGGGTCGTCAGATTCCGGGTATTGTGATTGGACAGCGCGTTGCAAACCCTTGGTGGCGCACTATTCCGTGCATTGTGATTGGCCAACGCGTTACAAACATTTGGTGGCGCACTATGTGGAATTTGCCCATAATTATCAACGTGAAAACATCGTCACCTAGCATCAGGTTTGAGACAATTAAATAGCAACAAAACAGCAGAGCAGAAAGAGTAACGACAACTTCAGCAGCATTAGCAGCATTTATAGCAACAGCTGCAGCAACAATGACTATATAACATAACCGAGGATGGGACCTTAGGGAAACTTTCCTATAGGGTCATCCACAAACCCTACTTACCTATTTCTAAACATCCACCAAACCAATGAACTTGAAATTTTCACATGCTTATATTAAGAGCTTTCTCTGTCTTCTTTTAAAATATGGACAGTAAAATATGTCTTTAAAAGGTACCCGGTACCTTAAAGACATCGAAACGTCTCCCTTAGTCCCGATGTCTCCATAATGTCCACTTTAAGATGCTAACGTGTCTCCCTTATACCCCATTTGTAATTATATCAATAACTGTAACACGTAGCATCAACAGCAGTACCAACAACAACTGCAGCATGGCAGCAGCAACAAAACAACATAAATTGAAATTATCCAAATGTAACAAAACAAGCGAAATCATTGCCCCTTCATACATCTTTTCCAAAATACAAACATATCATATATTTATTGAAATCACCTGTTAATGCTGAAGACAAACAAAATGTTAATACGTCAACTTCATGATAATTCGACCAACAACGAATGGAATAAAGTCTATGCGTGCTTGTCATAAGTGCACTGAGATGTACATTTGCAATTTAGGTTGATTAAAAAGGCTGATAATTAGTCTTTTAATCAACTCGCACACCGATAGGGATCCGGTTTCGTTTCCCCGTAAGCAATACATCAGATCACGACATAGATTAATTCTCTATGTGTAATATTATACGTCAGGTCTACGTGTCACTCACTAACGATGATAGTGATATTGAATAAAAACCAGTTGTGATATAGTGCCACTTGAAACCACTCGAATTTTCTGCCAACGACAGAAAGGCAACTGCTTATTAAACACAAATTGATTTTGAAATAAAAGCTACATTTCCCTGTTTGGCAGCACAGTGTGACTGTGTTTATTCTTCTTTCGAATGAAATTAATTTAAGTCGTTCGCTCCCTCAATAAAACAGACATTTTGTAATCAAATTCGGCAAATGCTTAGAGTTTGGAGGGCCTGACGTTTTGTTTTTTTCCCCTAAAGGTGCAAAGAAAGAGAAAATTAAAGGCTAAATGGAATCCTGCTAGGATTGGGCCCTCCTAACCCTGAGCTGGCTTTGCTTCTAGGATCGAAACGTCATGCCCTCCTAACTCATCGTTTTGGTTCATGAGCATTTTTAAGCTGCAGTTCATTACTAATTCAAATTAAGATAAACTCAAATGCATATTTTTTCACTAATGATGACTTGAATAATCGCTATAATTTACCGTGCTATCTTGACGCGCCTTGGGCCAATTTCACGGCGCTGCTTAGCACAAATAAATTGCTAAGCATGACATTTCTGCCTTAATAAAAACAGGGTTAACAACCAAATTTCCATGTATTGTGTATCGCTTGTGACTGTTCATTGACTGCTGTTTGCTGACCATAAATATAAAATGGAATTTCCAAGGATGGTTTATTATATTGGGCAAGACATTTTTGTGCTAAGCAAATTTTGTGTGCTTAACAGCGCCATTAAATTGGCCCCTGGTTGCAACTCCATATTGTGAGACTAGTTTGGATCTTCCAGCATTACAGACTCGGTTGGCAACAGGCGCGGTTCTACGGGGGGCTAGCCCCCCAAAAAAATGCAAGTGAAAAAAAAAAAAATTCTTGAAAATACTGGATTTTTTTCAGTTATTAAGCGCCAATGACATAAAAAAACGTGTTGTGTGAGCTATGTGCATGTTTTTCGACCCTAATATGGCATAGCAGAAGCGAGTGTTAGAAGAACCCAAAATATTGGGTCTTCTAGCCCCCCCAAAAAAATAATGGCTCTTCTAGCCCCCCCAACAAATTTTGACTCTAGAACCGCGCCTGGTTGGCAATCGTTAGACATAAACGCTTAAACACATATAACGACCGTATCAATAATCACGTTGTTGAGTTTTTGCCACAAGCTCGATATTTTGCTGTTGCCATAATTATCATGATATGTTCCAAAATGAGACATCGCACTAACTCAAGAAGCTCCACGAATACCATTCCACTTATCCAGATAACCATATAATTTATTTCGCCAAGCATTGGTGTCGATTTCTTTTCATAATTGGGAGGATAATTGATGATTGTGGTGTCCTATGCGAGGGAGCGATGCGACCGAGCCGGGGGAGGCTGTGGAAGGTGGAATAACCCTTCCCAAACCAGGGACTTTTTGAATAAAAACAGAGTCGAAAAGTCGCATTTTAGAGCATTTAAAAACGATTTTCAGAAGAATTTAACACTGCGAAGACTTAAAAAACAACAAGGATCATGTAATATTTCTATACAATAAACTTGAATGACATTCAACCTCGAAATATTGGGGGAATGATAATACACGCCATCCCCCCCTCAAATATTAGGTGGATATATCCCCCCATCCCCCCCGGGATCGACACCCATGTCGCCAAGCCGACTTATTAAAACATAAAAGTCAACTTATGGGGATAATTTATCCGTGAAAGACGACTTGGTGAAAACTACGAAGTCGCCATATCCTGATGATTTATCTCACCAAGACGACTTATTGAAAGAAGGAAGTCGACTTGTCCAGATAATTTATCTTGCAAAGACGACTTACTAAAAACTGAGATTATTTACCAGGATAAGACGACTTGTGATGCACTTAGTTGATTTGGTCAGATAAATACGAGATGTAAGTCGTACGTAAGTCGTACTTAAATAAATCTCGTACGAGACATGATTCATAAGTCGTACGTACGAGATTTAAGTCGGTCGTACGTACGAGATGTAAATTGTATGTACGAGATACATCTCGTACGTACGAGATATGATTCATAAGTGGTACGTGCGACTTATATCTCGTACGTTCTACATATAACTCGTACATACGACATATAACTCGTACGTACGACATATAACTCGTACGCACGAGTAAAGTCAGAGAGAGGCAAATTAATTTTTTTCAGCATGTCCCTAATACAGCTTCGTAGTTAACATAATTATTCATCGACAAAATAATATAAATTGAGATATTTAATATGGAACCTGAACCTTCATTGATGACTGCATTTTGATATTTTACAAGTTCATCCTTCGTATTCTCTTTGTCCCTGAAATTACGAGCATGCAGAGATAACAGTGCAGGTTGAAATGGACTGGAAAGATGTGGAACGTTGTGGAGCGAGGTATATCGTGTTTCCGATACTGCACGGCTGGCCGGGCATAGCAACCAATGCAAGGCCATATTAACGGCGCTGCGTCCTCCCGAACAACCGAAATAGCTCCCCAAATGGTCTGTTAATGATTAAATACTTTAAAACATGTCAGAACGCTGCTAAGTGACAATCCTCTTCTATATACCGACGTGTTCACATTGCGGAACCATCCCGTTAAAAGCGCCCATTGGGGGGGGGGGGACGGAGTAGTAAATTTCGAAAGCGAAATTGCCTAATGTTTGACCAGGCTTTCAAATGCAATACAACGCTCCATCAATTATTACCCATGCCAGGCGGTGATGAGTTCGCGTGTACGACTTCTATTATTTAGAAGGCGCTAGGGTGATGCCTTTTTTTAAGACGGGCGATCGAGGCGAAGCGCTCGTGTTTGGCCTCGCCGACATCAACGCCCATTTCACGGTATAGAATCGGAGCATGATTCAGCTCTTTATTTGAATGCCCCGTAAAAATCAATACTACACACTGTGGGTGTTTCTCACGTTAGCGGATATCGATTGGCGAAGTCGGTAGAATATCCGCAATGGATTTTGTTTCACTCACCCAAAAATGACACTTCTGTTGGTTTTTTTCCAGGGGTCGTGTAAATACCAATCTAACATATTTACTCGAAAATGTAACCTGCATAAAATTGATTTTGGTCATATGAATGTAGTTTGGTAAAACATATTTTGATATTGGAATCAGTCAAATGGGAGTCGATGCGTGGACACTGTATTGTGCGAACTGAGGACATGAAAACGAAACGATGGCGAAAGGAGCAATACGTCCTCGGTTGGTACCGGTCCTCGGTTGGCATTGGTCCTCGGCATTGTACAAAGCGAGGGCATGGAAACAAATTAATGGCGATTGGTTCCAACGTCCTTGATTCCGGTCCTCGATTGGCATTGGTCCTCGGTATTGTACAAAGCGAGGTCATAACAAAATAATGGCGAACGGTACTAATACGTCCTCGGTTGGTACCGGTCCTCGGTTGGCATTGGTCCGCGGTATTGTACAAGGTGAGGACATGGAAATAAAATTAATGGCGAAAGATACAGAGCGTCCTCCACTGGAAGTGGTCCTCGGTTGGAACTGGTCCTCGGTCGGAAATCGAGGACAAAATGAACAGGAGGAAGGGAAGTTACTGTATAAGTGTGTGGTGCATGAAATGTGTATGTTTTTAATACACAAATGGAAGCAAGAACCAGCTGTTCTATAGTAACAGTGTCTGTGACCTTTTCATTTCATTTTCTTCACAGCTGTTTCAGGGTGCATTCAACGTTTCCAATTCTAATTTCCATATTCATGAGCTGGTAAATGAGGTCCCATTAAGGTAACAAACAGAACAGCAGTCACCCAGTTTGTACACAAAGGTTGTAGCAGTTTTTCTGAAAGGCCTTCGAGGCTGTTTTGTGTACTGACCGAACCCTTCTAGGTCAACTATATAGGGCAACATTTATTTGTCACACCTTTGTAGGTCAAGTTTCCCGTTTGCATGTTGAAGTTGTTTCATTTATTTTCCTAGCTGCCCTACTTTCAGACGCATTTAATGGGTGTTGATTTTCCAACCAAACTAAAGAGGATATTTTTGTATTGGTTTTAGTTATCCACGGTTATTGGGCTCGCCATCATTCGAATGCTCTATACAGGGTGTCCCAGAAAAAAACGCAACACTGTGTCGGGACCCATTATGTTAACATTAAACTGTTTATCACTTCAAGATTCAGATATGTGATATAACCATGTCTTGGCTATCACCATGTTGAATTTAAGCATATTAGGGCTGAAATTGGCGAAATTATAACAAATTGAAAGAGTAC
Source organism: Astropecten irregularis (assembly GCA_963971285.1). Taxonomy (NCBI): domain Eukaryota; kingdom Metazoa; phylum Echinodermata; class Asteroidea; order Paxillosida; family Astropectinidae; genus Astropecten; species Astropecten irregularis. The sequence continues at coordinate 5,181,046 of OZ020261.1, read as the reverse complement.
TCCTTAAAAACAAATTTGCAAGGCTAACATGCATAGTGGTCAATACACACATAATGTGTATGGAAGAAAGATGAAAATCGAGTTTTGAGGTTGGGTAACTCAGTCTTAGTTTTTTCACTCAATTGTGGTCCAATTTTGCTCAAATTCTACATGGTGATAGCCAAGACATAGCTGTATCCCACATCTGAATCTTGAAGTGATGAACAGTTTAATGTTCATAAAACAGTTCTAAACACAAGTGTTGCGGTTTTTTGGGGGGACACCCTGTATTGGAAATTGAAAGGCTGGAAATCTTTTATTTTAGCCTGGTGTGTCCATTCATGTCATCACTCGTAGGTACGTGTGTTCATAGTGCAGTTCCCGGGAAGCAATATAGATTGTGTTGCTGCGCAATGGGTAATCCATTCATACACTCATATTAATTTGTACCGTTAGAGAGACCATCAGTCTTGTTTCAGTGTGGGGGACTGGTTTCTCCACACCATAGGGGTGGAGGCATTCATTGCTGACTTGCTGTGGACAAGGTACCCCTTCCAGTCCTATTTATACTGTGAACAGACCATCAGTCTTGTTTCAGTGTGAGGGACTGGTTTCTCCACACCATAGGGGTGGAGGCATTCATTGCTGCCTTGCTGTGGACTAGGTACCCCTTCCAGTCCTATTTATACTGTGAACAGACCATCAGTCTTGTTTCAGTGTGAGGGTCTGGTTTCTCCACACCACAGGGGTGGAGGCATTCATTGCTGACTTGCTGTGGACTAGGTACCACTTCAAATCCTATTTATACTGTGAAGAGACCATCAGTCTTGTTTCAGTGTGAGGGACTGGTTTCTCCACACCATAGGGATGGAGGCATTCATTGCTGACTTGCTGTGGACTAGGTACCCCTTCAAGTCCTATTTATACTGTGAAGAGACCATCAGTCTTGTTTCAGTGTGAGGGACTGGTTTCTCCACACCATAGGGGTGGAGGCATTCATTGCTGCCTTGCTGTGGACTAGGTACCCCTTCCAGTCCTATTTATACTGTGAATAGACCATCAGTCTTGTTTCAGTGTGAGGGACTGGTTTCTCCACACCATAGGGGTGGAGGCATTCATTGCTGCCTTGATGTGGACTAGGTACCCTTTCCAGACCTATTTGTACTGTGAAGAGACCATCAGTCTTGTTTCAATGTGAGGGACTGGTTTCTCCACACCATAGGGGTGGAGGCATTCATTGCTGACTTGCTGTGGACTAGGTACCACTTCAAATCCTATTTATACTGTGAAGAGACCATCAGTCTTGTTTCAGTGTGAGGGACTGGTTTCTCCACACCATAGGGGTGGAGGTATTCATTGCCGCCTTGCTGTGGATTAGGTACCCTTCCAGATATTTATACTGTGAAGAGACCATCAGTCTTGTTTCAGTGTGAGGGACTGGTTTCTCCATACCATAGGGGTGGAGGCATTCATTGCTGCCTTGCTGTGAACTAGGTACCCCTTCAAGTCCTATATACACTGTGAAGAGACCATCAGTCTTGTTTCAGTGTGAGGGACTGGTTTCTGCACACCATAGGGGTGGAGGCATTCATTGCTGCCTTGCTATGGACTAGGTACCCCTTCCAGTCATATTTGTACTGTGAAGAGACCATCAGTCTTGTTTCAGTGTAAGGGACTGGTTTCTCCACACCATAGGGATGGAGGCATTCGTTGCTGCCTTGCTGTGGACAAGGTACCCCAGTCCTGTTTGCATCATTCGTGCTCCAATGCGACTGGTAACCTGAAAAGGGACTGGCTTTCCCACACCGTAGAGAATGCATGGGATGCTATTCTACAGAGTATGTGTAGCTCTTTAGGTCCATGCTATACTTTTAAAGACAGCATCACTGAAAGGATGCTTCGGCCCTCTTTTCTCACCTCCTCTCGTTTTACATTTGGTTAAATTGTTTTATTTATTTATTTATTTATTTATTCATCTCATCCAACAGCAGAGTAACCGCCAATTACAGGGAGAGGTAATTTTAATTCAAGGATTCACCGAGAGATAAAGACAATCCATCTTAAACCCCATTAATGCGCCATTTTGAATCATTCAATACTTCAGTGGGCAACTGGTGTCTCCATATGCTCCACAAGCATCAGCACTCTGGCCCTGAGGCCTTCACCTTGGGGTGCTGCTATGACCCCGACCCTGGCATTCAACGGATGAGAATATACTCGAGTGTTGTCCGTTATAATTGCCCACCAGTCTATTGATCAGGCGTCATGCCATCGCGACACAATTACCATCAGTCTAATTACCCTCGTCCTTGACGGCATGGTTGATGAAAGTGCCAAGACAAAAAAAAATATGGAAGCTGACCTTGTCCTATAAAACGGCTGTTAATTGTTTCTGGTGGAGATACATTTACCAAGGCCCCTGGATTTGGTTACAGTTATGGTACAATTGCTCGAGCTCTGCTGGGTCTGCATCAGCACATGGCTCGATGTCAAGGTTGCTCATCCTGGCCGTAGAAAAATTGGCGCCCTTTAACGGAAGCAGAACATCCTGTGCTTTTGAGATTCTATTGCAAGGGTTTGGGAGGTGTTTCCTGTAGCGAACGTAATCAATGATTTCTCGCAACCCAGTTTAGTGTCGATATTCGGTGCTAACTATGTAAGCCTGTGAGGATCACAAGTGCTGGATTTTGCGGTAAGCAGACTAAGCCAACTAAACTAACTATTGCGATATTCAATTGCAAGCATTAGGGAGGAGTTTCATGTGCGGAGCTCTCGCAATCAATGATTTCTCGCTTACTCAGTTCAGTGTCGATATTTGGTGCTAACTATGTAAGCTAGTGAGGATCATAAGTGCTGGATTGTGATGTAAGCAGACTAAGCAAACTAAGCTAACTATTTCTAGATTATATTGCAAGCATTAGGGAGAAGTTTCACGTGCGTAGCTAGCGCAATCACGAATTTCTCGCTTACTCAGTTTAGTGTCGAACTTCTGTGCTAACTTTGTAAGCCTGTGAAGATCATAAGTGATGGCTCCTGCGGTAAGCAGACTAAGCTAACCATACAGCTAACTATTGTGGGATTATGTTGCTTGTCACATTCGTTCACACTGTTTACTTTCATCAAAACTTATAAGAAGTTAAATACATTTAATTATGTATCAATCAATCATTTTAAACCACGTTCATCCCTTTCCCAAATTGGATTACAGTTCACCTTTAAACCAGTAAACTTAAATTCTCCATGGGGGCGATATTGACGTCACAACTTCGTCATAGCAACGATTGTTCGCAAGCAAAAATATTATTTACTTATGCGAGTTTGGCCTGGGAAATCAAGACATTAATTTTCTGTTTCACGCGCGTCGCATCGTTGTTCGCATGAAATATGAACGAAACGCAAGTGTCTTCACAATTACACTGTGTATTCACCATAATTATTACATTCGAGTCATACTTCTAACACGTATAACTTTTCACAATATCGTTCTCATTGTTTTTCTGAAAAACATTTCTTCTTAAATATCCATTGTTCTTTCACATTGTACATTTAGGCCAATGCAACCAGGGGTCAATTTCATACAGCTGCTTAGCAAAAAAAAATTGCTTAGCACAAAAACAGAGTGCCCCCATAAAAAAAAACCCACCATTGAAAATTCCATTTGATATTCATGGCCAGCGAACAAAAGTCAAAGACCAATTGCGAGTAATAAACACAACACGGAAATTTGGTTGTTAATCCTGTTTTTTACTAAGACAGAACTGTCATGCTTAGCGAATTTGTTTGCTAAGCAGCTCTATGAAATTGACCGCATTTTTGCAGCATGGATATTATTTGAGCTAGTTGTTGTCAAACGTGAACGACGTTCGTGCTTTATGAAGCTGTTTGAAAACAAAATTACCTTTTTTTAATATCATGCAGTTACTTTGTGAGTTGTATTGTCAGTTAATTGGGCACTATTATAATGCTTCACTGAGCATTGCCATCCAATGCGACTGTCTTTATTTGCGTCTTCCGTTCGGACTCACTGTGTTTTGGGGACAATGAAATATGAAAACGTGCGGCAGAAGAAAATCGCACATGTTTGTCATTGGGCATGGACAATTTGAAATAGAACGTTTGCGATGGGCAAGGCCGAAGCGGCATACTGGGGTCATTTCCTCCCTCAATTAATCACGGAGCCCTGGCGAGCGAATTGACTCGCTCGCTGCTCAAGCTAACTCGGTTTGCTGCGAATAATAGTCCACGGTCAAATAAAACAGGACAAAGAACGACATTGCTGCTAGCAATTGACGAGGGTCGTCAATGCAGAAGTGCTAGCTCTGAACACATTAGGAAATTCATTGAAAATAAATTGCTTATACTTAAAAAAAATTCTATTTCGGTAGTTCACTCAATTCATTTTGCTCATTTGAGCCGGAGCCGGGTTTTGGGAAAGGGCCCAGGTGAAATGTATACACTCCTTGTCTCCCTTCGTTTTATGAATCATTGATATACAGTGACATTATCATTATTATTATTATTATTATTCATTTCTTATAATGAAACCAATGATTCATCAAAAGCTCCATAGGCTATGTACCTCGAAAGCCTGACGAAACCGTCTTTATGGAAAGATGATAAGAAGAAGATACAGTTTTAGAGGTGGGAGGAAAACCCCAGAGTAATATTCTGGATAAAACCTACAGAATCAGGTTTGGACTGAAAACCCAAATCCACTTGTGGACCGAGCCGGACTTGAACCCGGTCACCCAGAGGTGAAAGGCGAGGAAAGAACCGCTACGCCGACCTGACTCCCTGACGTGCCAATATACACAGTATATCTATCACCGCCGTGCACTTGCCGAATGTGGTGTTTGTTTTGCAGGAAAATGAAATAATAATAAACTGGACGAGAAAGAAAATGTCCGTCATTGTTTGTTTAGTTCCGGATCTGAGCAATCGTTTATTAAAAGGCACTCTGCCAATGTAACCATCTCCCATAATGGCTTCTTTATCAGCCGGTTGTTCGTTGCAATTTGTCCCTCTTGGGAAAAAGAGCGGGAAAAAAATCGTGTTCTACAAAACCCAGGTTTTTACCATTATCATTAACACTTGCCAATTCATACACACACTTCCAATGAGTAAAATTGGAGGCAAATATTATACCAGACGGCCGATGCATGTTGTTGCGAGCGCGTGGAAATCGTTTTGATCTGTTGACTTTTTGGAACCGCTCAGATGCAACAGTCGTTGATAATTCCAGTGATCGCTGTGGATGCATGGTAACGGTACAATGCGCGTTTATTATTTGCTGCGTACCGTGCTTGGCGCCGGCAATTTTGTGAAATTTCTGGCTTTTTGTTGTACCATACCCTTTTTCCATCAAATATTCATTTATTGTCGTAATTCACTCACGCATGCTTATGGGGGTCAGAAAGTCGACGTGTTTACTAATGGTATGACATGGGGCCCGTTGCTTTAGTGTTAGGCCTACTCAGCGAGAAAAATCGAATTTCACATCATACAATCTTGATTTGCTGCGAATAGTTACAGGCCAGTGTATCATGGTGCCAATTTCATGGAGCTGTTCAGCACAAAAATAGCTGCTTAGCACATAATGTATTAATAAATGAAACAAACAACCATTAAGCATTCCATTTGATATTCATTGTCAGCTAACGACAGCCAAAGAACTATCACAAGCGATACACGACACATGGACATTTAGTTGTTAATCTTGTTTTTATTAAGACAGAAAACCGGCAGGGCCGTAAAATTCGCTCCAGATCATTTTGATTAATAAGACCACAGTATTCGTTGGTGATCATGGATTGTAAGCTTGATTAAACTAGATGCTACCATCTTAGGTTTTATATTTTGTACAATTATATATATTTACAATTCTATTTCTGTTATTTGAAATATGAATATGCATAGTCCTTCCAGATACATATCTTGATTTGAATAATTGCAATTTTGTATTCCTGACAATCCATCGTGTACAAAATGTATTTTTATCTGGGATTGCTTACCATTTGACCAAGCCTATTAAACAAAATGGCATGCAAACCGACAAACTGACCGACAATCTGACCGAAAGACTGACCGATTAACCAACAGACTGACCGACAAAACCGACTCACCGATAGACTGACCGATAAACCGACAGACTGGCCGACAAACCGACAGACTGGCCGACAAGCCGATTGACTGGCCGACAAACCAACAGACTGACCGACAAAACCGACACACCGATATACTGACCGACAAACCGACAGACTGGCCGACAAACCGATAGACCCGACAAACCGATAGTCTGACTGACAAACTAATAGACCGACCGACAAAACCGAAACACATATAGGCTGACCGACAAACCGTGCCAACAAAGCCGACAAACCGACAGACTGACCTACTAGACCGACAGACTGACCGATAAACCGACACACTGACATATCGACCGACCAACCCGAACTGACTGGCCAACAGTCACATCGACAAACAGAACAACCGATCAACTGACTGGTCCACCAACTGACACCTGCCCAACTGACCAGATGACCACCATCTTCTCAACCGACCACTTAACAAAGAATCCAAACTAGTCTACCAGCTTACTGCCAAACCGACCAACCGACCGGCCAACCAATCTAAACGGCATACATGACAAACCTTCGAAATCTTCCTAAAACATGTCAGCCTGGCGTTTCCCCATGGCATTGTGTTTGAAACTTACTCATACCGAAACAATTGGCAACCGCCTGAAGCTCATATATGGACAATCAACAGCACACTTCATCACAAATTAACCCTGAGCTGACGCCAGAACAAGAAAATGAGGGAAAAAACCTTGACATTTGTAGAACGGAAAGAATAATCACTCCATCACTAGACGGGTATCTTGAGCTGATATAAAGCCCACAGCAATCCATCTTCGTCACGGCAATGTAGTCCTCGCCAATAATTTCCCGTCTTCGGACCAAATTACCCGCGAAATTACCTCCGTCTGGCCTAAGCTGCTTAAAGGTGTCACCGCGTTGAACTTGGCGGTTTTCGCTCCGTCATTCCACCGGATGAGCGGACTTTAAGGAGGATTAAGCACGGGGGAAAATGGCCGTCATTCCCAGCCAAACAACCGTGTTCAAATCGGCTCTCAAACGACATTAAAATTCATCAAAGGATCGTTTGTCAATTGAATAGAGGCCGTCTCGGTTTATTGCAAGACGATGTATCACGGTGTGTTCTCAACACGCACGAGCCATATAATGCAAAAGATGCGAGATGTCGAATTCAGGTAATGGCAGGTTTGAACACATTTTGCCGAATTCGTGATTTACAATCGCAGATTATTTATAGAAAGATATCGTACTCCGCCAGTGACGAAGTCGCCTCGTGATTCTTGTACGGCACGGAAATAGACGGAATGATCAAGGAATGAACGAGCCCCGCTCCGTTAAATATCCCTCTTGGGGTCGATTCCATGCAGTCCTACGATCGGTCGTAACTCGAGTTACGAAGGATAACCCATCGTAGGGGGCCTATCCTACATAGGACGGCAATGCGGCATCAACAGTCCTAAGATTGATAGTAATTAAGTTACGATGAGTTTGTTAAAATCGACCCCAAAGTGAAAAGATCTGACATCCCTAAGGAATCGCAGCACTTTCACGTCGGTGTCAAGCTCAGGAAGGCTTATCAAACTCCAAACACCCAGCAATCTCTACTTCCTTGCACTAATACCCTGGACATTTCCTCTCGAGTAGACATGAGCAATTAGTGACATAAGGTGCGTTCGAGTAGGTCACCTAGGTCGCACAGAGTCAGCCCCCGCACCGTTAAATTACGTCTGACGGCACTCTAGGGGGTTCATCATAGGACTGCACTCCCTACCATTGGTCACCTAAAGTCAGCTTTCGTCGAGGTGCCCTTTTTTAGTCACAATGCCCGCCTTGCTGACAACACCCCGGCCAAGAAGGCACTCAACATTGCCATTAACTCGAGAGGGAGAATCCCCCCCCCCCCCCGGCTCCGGGCTGGTCAAGACCAAGAGGCCGTCCCAAGTCTTCCTGGCTTAAGCAACTGGGGCAGCCCAGCCAAATCAACAGGCTCTGGAACGAGGAGTGGGTGAGTGAGTGACCCAGGGCAGCCACCAGTGACCCTGCTCGCGAGCAGAGTCTGTGCTGATGTATTCAAGATGGCGATTTAAACGTATTAAAGCAAACGTTTGATTAGCCCGGGTGTGGTGGCTGATCCGGGTGACGTGACCCGTATTGACCGAGGCATTTTCGGATTCGCGATAGCAATTTACGAACTTGCTTATAATAGAGTTAGGAGGGCCTGACGCGTTTTGATCCTAGCAGGATCTTTATCGAAGGCAAAGTTCATTACTTCGTATTGAAATTACGAACTTGTTAAATCAATTCTCTTATTTCGGTGATCTTTACACGAATGGGAAAGGTGTTACTGTGTGATGTGAACACGTTTCAATGGAGGTGTAATCGGAGATCTATTCGTGAATTCCAAGGCCATTAGTAAACATAACGCTTGGCATGTTCACACTTGTTCCTAACACCCTTTACGATCAAGGTAACAATAATCATTCACTCCAATCGGATGTTAAACCAACACTTGAAAAGATGCACGTTCATCAATTTAGTCACGACGAGCAATCCAGCACAATGATGCTTTTCATACACTTAAATGATGTTTTCTAACCTGGCGCGGGGTGCTGTGGCCTAGTGGTTTGACGTGTCGTACTCAAGATCTTGCAGGCAATCTACAGATTGTGGGTTCGAATCCATCCATGGTCTCTAGTGGTGCTTGCATCCTTGTGCAAGACGCTTTGTTACATATTGCTTCTCTTCACCCAGGAGTAAATGGTACCATTGAGGGTTGACATTGCTTTTAAAGTTTGTGATTGATTAGCCTTTGTGCGCCTTATACAGCAGCTGGGGCAGTGTGTAATACTTCCCATGGAGTTGAGATTGTTTCAGGAATGTAATAATTGTAGCCTCATGACCTGGGGTTGATTTCACCAAACTCATCGTGACTTATCATAGGACGTATGATGTATTGCAGTAGGATACGAAAGGTTATACTTCGTAACTAGAGTTACGATCGATCGTAGGGCTTCGTGAAATTGACCCCAGGGATAATAGTATAAATATGCCCATCGAGACATCATACGTTGATTGTGATAAGAGCTATAAGAAAGCGGTGTATTATATTCCTCCCGTATCAAAACTGCTGCCAGTGTCAGATCGTGAAAAAAGGTGGCAATGCTTGTGAGCTTTGCAGCGCCTCTGTCGATGAGTACACTGATCGGGTCTGCTGTTTGCTGTCTTACACCGTGTAATTGGTGGCAGCTGCAACCTTGTGAATCGTAAAAGAAAGAATCTAGGAAAAACGGAGGATTACTTCCAGTCTTACGGCTACACAACCCTCTGCCGTGTCTACTGGGCGTCTCTTTAACGCCACCTCTCAATGTCAGAGCTTTTAGCCGACGAGGAATTTATCTCATAATAAGTAAGGAGTAGGGAGCGGCCGTGGGTCTGGGGAGGCGAGACTTGTGATTGCACTGGGGCTGATTTGACTAACGCTTTGCGATCATCGATAATGCCCAAATCCATCGCTATATACACGGTAACTTATTCTACACAGAGTAGCGGTCGATTTTCTGTTTAGCTATGGAAATCGGCCCCTGTTAGTTAGTGAAATCGGCCCCTGGGGGTCAATTTCAACAAACTCATCGTAACTTACTATAATCACTAGACTTGTAGGACTAAAATAGCGTTCCGCACTAATGACGTCACACCATGCATGCATGCGCACACATACCCCCACTCACCACACATTTGCATGGCCGGTTGCAATGTTTGTCTGATGTTCGGTGCTATTTTTAGCGCAAGTGCCCAGTGCTATTGATGCATTACATGCAGTCATGCGTAGGATAGGCCCACTACGATGCGTTTATATGCTTCGTAACACGAGTTACGACCGATTGTATAGCTGCGTGAAATCGACCCCAGGGGCCGATTTCACTAACGCTTTGCGATCATCGCTAAAGCCCAAATCCATTGCTAAACGGAAAAAGCTCTGCAAAGTAGCGATAGATTTTCCGTTTAGCGATGGATTTGGGCTAATTTTGCTATGATCGCAAAGCGTTTAAATAGTGAAATCGGCCCCTGATCGGATATAATTATTTTGAGAGGACGAACTGCCTTTGAAGTCGCTCGCAAATCCCAAATTTGTATGTCAAACACACAGAACCACTGGAAAGGCTTCAGGGTAGTTCAAAGCGTCTTGCCCAAAGATGCAAGTACCAGAAGTCGGGCCGTGTCACAAATCTCTGGCTGCGTCCGCAAATAACACACAAGTCTATGGAAACGGCTTCATTCACCATGGCTAGTGGCTGTCATAGGTGTGTGTGTAATTTGCAGCCGCAGCCAGAGATTTGTGACACGGCCTTAATAGTGAGAAAGTGAACATTATAAGATTAAAAAATGCTCTGGCAATGAACCGCGGTGACTATTATTCGAGGTCTGCGTGTTTACGTGTCGTTTGCATCCCATTCCGTTTTGCCTTGCACAACCAGCGCAATTGCTCGTAGCTAGCTCACTTTTAGAGATAATTATATTTTTATCTTTAGGGGGCATATAATACTATGGCAATGAACCGCGGTGACTATTATTCGAGGTCTGCTTGTTTACGTGTCGTTTGCATCCTATTTTGTTTTGCCTTGCACAACCAGCGTAAAGCTCGTGTCTAGCTCACTTCAGAGATAATTATATTTTTATCTTTAGGGGGCATATCAAAATTGTTTGAACCAATTACCTATAATTCCTTGCCCTCACTCTTTGTGATTTTGTTTCTAAATCACCAGCTTATCTGTCCTTGTATTTAGGTCTCCCTTGAGGCTGTTGACGAGTTTTCTTTTCGAATCCCTCGGGATTTAAAGTCAATACTGTTAATGTCACTGTTATGCATCTACCTTAGCTGATGAAAGACACACCTAGACCATCATACAGCGTTGCCGTTGTATAGTCACATGGCGTATAGAAATCATTCAAGGGGACAAAAATCAATTCGTTATTTTAGTTCTAGCCAGCGGAAAACGTGTAGCCCGAGGCGGTGTCTGTCGAACGCCATTCATAGAAAATAGAATCGTAATAATATCATCATTAGTTATGAACTCAATTGGCGCCATGTTAATGGACAAAGCATGTAAATTGCTGCTATTCGCGTTTGCACAAGAATGAGCAAGCGGCTGATTAGCTTTAGTTTATTTCATCAGGCAGAAACACTTTGTCACTTAGGGGATGATTGTACCATTGGAAATCAGTACGGTCGAAATGGTACTCAAGATAACAGGTCGTGGTTTACTTAAAAAAATAATAATTGGTCGCCGTTTTGCTGGCAGTCTTTACCGTTTAAAGGTAGTATCATACTTTGGTAAGAGACAAAAACAGAAATGTTCATAGATTTACGTATAACTTTCTGGGTATGAAGATGATGCTGGTAGAAACCTACCGTTAAAATATTTCCGCCTGAAATGGTGTATTTATCCAGAAATTAATAAAACAACGACCGAAAATCTTTTTGATCTTTTAAAAGATCAAAAATAAAAGAGAAAAGACTTAAGAAATACTGTGGCCGTTTTTCACTGTTTTCTAAAAAAGTTGGCACCGTATGGAACTGAAATTTTTACAGATTACTTTTACTGTATGTTCCTTGATATTTTTGCCCATGAATCTGTATTTCTTTGACAAAAACCAAAGTATGATACTACCTTTAAGTAAATCTGGAATAATATTAATTTCCTGCAGGAATTTGGTAAATTATACTGCATAAAATGGCCGATAGGGAAATTATTTTATATTATATTTCCCTTTTGTCTGCTTCTGTGGACTATCATGGAGTTTTAACACGAGATATAAGTCAACACGTGGTTGTCCATGTCTATAATATACTTAAAATAAGCACACAAAAGCCTTCCTTGATCAAACAGGATTACCAACCAAAGTGTTCATGTAATGTTTACTGCTTTTGACTTGTATTCGGCCATTATTTGCTGAGCATAACATTCATAAGGTGTTTTGGTTTACATATACCTACTCGGATTTTATTTAACAAGGTTGTTGATGCTTAAGCAAATTTCGGTGCTTAAGACATTCTAGATACTGGATCCTACCTTTACCTTTTTCAACGACATTCTAGATACCGGATCTTGGATCCGGATCTGTTCCGGATCTCGGATCTGTTCCGGATCTCGGATCCGGTCTGGTCCGGATCCAGCAAAAGGGTTTGTCCTAATTATGCGAGGTCCTTTGTGAAGACTACAGCCACAATAATGCAAAGCCGTGCCTTGCTTGTCAATCAACGGACATAATCCGGATATAAGATCCGGATTGTTCCGGGTTGAGTCGAGCGGACCATCAGACAACGGAAAGCAGGAATGTCTTCTTGGTCTGAATCCAATTAGCTCGTGAATGCATCATCATTAATTTCTTTCCTTGCCCTTACGTCTGTGTTCCTTGTCCTTGTTTTATGTTGCCGTGGCAACTTGTTGGCCTAGTCAGTCACTCTCATTCATGTGTATGTTTAAAGGGATGGTACAGAATTGGTAAATCAAAATACACTTCATGATCACAGATTCACATAAAGCTTACACAGTATAATGGTGATGATAGGAGAAAACATATCGCTATTTTCTCGTGACCCAGATGGCTGATTGACCTGAAACTTCTACAGGTTTGTCAGTTAAGGAATATGATGGATTATATAATGTGCTTTCACTGTCAGCAACGGTTTTGTCGCAAAAACCAGTTCTGTAAAAGATCCAAGATTAAAGAAATACCGCCATTGGGCGTTTTTCACTGTTTTCTCAAAAAGTGGTCACCGTATGGGACTGAAATTTTCACAGATGACTGTGACTGTATCTTCCTTGATATTTTTGTCCATGAATCTGTACTTCTTTGACAAAAACCAAAGTATGATACTACCTATAAATGTATTATCATACTTTGGTTGTTGTCAAAGAAATGCAGATTCATGGGCAAACATATCAAGGAAGATACAGTAACAGTCATCTGTGAAATTTTCAGTACCATACGGTGCCCACTTTATGAGAAACCAGTGAAAATGCCCATGGTATTTCTAAAATCTTTGCACCGTTAGTTTTGATCTTTAAAAGATCAGATTTGTGTTCGATCAATGGTTTTACTCTTGTCTGAATAAAATTTAAAAAAAATACAGCATTTCGGGAAGAGAAATGTTAACGGTATGTTTCTACCATCACCATCTTTATACCCTGTAAGTTTTAGCTAAATCTGTAAAGATTTCTTATCCGGTGTGCTACCAAAGTATGATAGTGCCTTTCGAATAACGTGATAAGCGTTGATATTCATTGTACACAGAGCTGTCCGTGTCTTTTCTAAATTTGACTTAGGGGTAGATTTTATTTGTAATGATTGATGGATCTAATTAACAAGCATTCGCGGTTGAAGAGATTTATCATCTAATTAAACATCTGCTGTGTATTAAAGGATGCCATATATTGACACGCATAGCACACCGTATAAAGATAACGATAGTGGACAGCAAAGGGCCCAAACTCAAAGCTATATAATCACACCAATGTAAGTAATAAACTGCTGTAAACTGCTCAACGGCCAATAATGACCTGACATTATATAAACATGTTTGGAGTTAGGAAGGCCTGACGTTTCGATCATAGCACGATCTTTATCGAAGACATAGATTCGTCTCGCTAGCCATAACGTCTTGGATAATGTCTTCGTTGAATAACAGCTCATTTCATTCATTTTTGGGGGGGGGGGGGGCTGGGCTTGGGTTCGCTTCGTTTCGGCATGATTCGGATAGGTTTGGCTCAGCTTGGCTCGGTTCGGTTCGGTTCGGTTCAGTTGTGCTCGGTTTGGCTCGGTTTGGCTCGGTTTGGCTCGGCTTGGCTCGGTTCGGTTCGGTTGTGCTCGGTTCGGTTCGGTTGTGCTCGGTGTTGGCTCGGCTTGGCTCGGTTCGTTTCGGTTGGGCTCGGTTTGGCTTAGATTGGCTCGGCTTGGCTCGGTTCGGTTCTGTTGGGCTCGGTTTGGCTCAGTTTGGCTCGGCTTGGCTCGGTTCGGTTCGGCTGTGCCCGGTTTGGCTCAGTTTGGCTCGGCTTGGCTCGGTTCGGTTCGATTAGGCTCGGTTTTGGCTCAATTTGCCTCGGCTCGGTTCGGCTCGGTTAGGTACGGATTGGCTCGGTTTGCCTCGGTTCGTTTCAGCTCGGTTTGGCTGGGATTGCCTCGTCTCGGCTCGGTTTGACTCGGTTTGACTCGGTTTGGAACAAAGTTCCCGTGTTTTAAATTTAAACCTTACACACTGCTCTGTCTGATTCCTCTAAGTTAATGTGTTTCATCGGGGTTCATGCCCATACATCCATGCCATTTCAAACACGCCATGCTGACGTTATAGTATTAAAATTGAAATTACATTATATTATTAAGCCTCAAGGTTTATGGCTCTGTTAAGAGTATCTTGGGCAATTCATTTGGTCGAACATGTACGCGCGTGGGCTGTAAATTATAAAATAGTATAATAGCGAAGCATGTTATTAAGTGATCTTGATATTGTCTACTGGAGTGTTAGCGTGTGTTTTGGGCGTGGGTGTATTGTAGCGAGGTAGCCCATAGGCCATTGCAAAAATAACATTGATGAATAATAGCAGGCAAATACATAAAGACAGATAGTTTGTTATTACAAGCTGGAGTATTATACTCGTGTTGGCAATATTGCTATCTATTATTGTAATATTGCTGATTGTATATCATGTTTATTGCTAATTAGAGTCGCTACCGTGCTGCACATTATTATTGACTGGGCTCATTAGTGCAGAGCGTATTATATTGTCTGCTTGTTTGTCGACCTTCATAGCGGATGAGTGGCCTCGTCGTGTATGCAGGCTGCCAACGCTACATTTTATGATAATTGAGAGCATATTCATTAATATTGTAACGCTAATGAGAGGCATATGAAACACGCTTGAGCGGGGGTAGCCGAGAATACCATGCGTGAAGTGTAGGCCTATACTGTAATGGTGTCTCGGTTGTGGTTTTGGGTGTACACATAGTGCACTAAGAAGGCATAGGGAGTTTGCGAAACGAAGGCTTAAGCTCAGGGGCCAATTTCATAAAACTGTTAAGCACAACAATTTGCTAAGCATGACATTTCTGTCTTAATAAAAACAGGGTTAACTACGAAATGTCCATGTGTTGTGTATCACTTGTGATTTTTCTTTGGCTGCTGTTCGCTGACCATGAATATCAAATGGAATTTTCAATGGTGGTTGTTTTATTGGCCGAGACATTTTCATGCTTAGCAAATGTTTGTGCTTAACAGTTTTATGAAAATAATTGGCCCCAGGCTCCAGCTCTGGCATCCATATGCTGAAAATACAGGTTGTGTTTTTTCTCTGAAGCTGAAGCTCTGTTTTCCTTTTCAAACCAGAGAATCTACTTCAGAACCGCAGCAAAAAACCTCCATTTTGTATGCCAGTTATATCAGAATGGATTCGCGAAATGGAGCCGGAGCCTGAAACGGAGCCTGAGCCTCCGTTTCTTAAATTCAAGTTGGAATATAAGTACTTTACAAATGAGAAAAATATCAAAATGTTTGCACAAATGATTATGGATAATGATTTAATGTTGCTACTAACGCATTTTGCAGAATGAAGCCCATGTATCATAGACTTGCTTCAGTCCTGCCTTCCCCTTTGTGTGCAGTGACGATCCATTTCTGTATAACCGCTATGGCGATATTTATGCCATTTGGCAGTTATTACCTCCGAGTTCAAATTATGGAGACAGTATGCTGGCAACTATTAGAAAGCCGTTGCAAAAATATTGACCTTCGGAATATCTGCGACCTTTCAATCTATTGTCCTTATAGCTTAAAAGGTAATTTTCACCAATTAACTACTAAGGTAGATGAAAATGGGGTAGGCAGCTTTGTTAAGCAAAAGCAATAAATTATGTATTGTTAAAGGACGTTTACAACGTTGGTAAAGGTGACTGAACAGCACTCACACTTTGTCTGATCAAATATGTACATGACATAATAGGCCTGTGAACATTTGAGCTCAACCGGACATCTGAGAAAAAAGCGACAACCCGACTCAATTTTTCTTATAAAACACAAATAATGGTTTTGATCTTACCCTGAAATCAAACTGTTTTCGGTCTTTGTTTTACTAATTTCTGGATAAATACAGTTTTTTTCGGCCGGCAATATTTTAACGGTTTGCTTCTACCAGCACCATTTTCATACCCTGAAAATTACACGTAAATCTGTGAACATTTCTGTTTGTGTACGTTTCAAATCCTGTACTTACCTTTAAGCAAAATCAATTATGGATACCACTCAATACAGACTATGCTGTTTTGACATCTAATTTCAATTAATCCCCACCATCACACTGTGGAATAATTCGCACTGAATCCATTATGCCCAATTAAAATCCATCATTTCAAGTTCAAAGACTAAAAGTTCGCCGGGTTGACCAATGCACGGACATATAGCCATTGACCGTATAAACAAAGGTCGATTTTGTTTTTTTATATTGGTGTGATCTAATAACTTCTGCCATAATGACATGTGTGGTGTAAGGTTTGGCCTATGTAAAATTTCCACTATTCAGGTTTACATCCCCTTTGCTGCACATTTCTAATGAGGTCAAACCTACATACAATGCAAGCTACCTGTATTATTGATTGAACCATTTTTACATACATTTTGTATTCTTGTTGCGACGTTGTGGAATGGCTTTGTTCATACAAACGCATGTTTAGTGCCATGACGTGACTGAGCACATTATGATGAATATACCAATATGTTCCCATAGGGAAATTCAAAAGGTGTATATGTCTCCACAAGCTTTCCACGAAACTGATATTTAGAATTAAAGGTAATATCATACTTTGGTTTTTGTCAAAGAAATACACATTCATGGGCAAAAATATCAAGGAAAATACAGTAATAGTCATTCTGTGAATACGGTGCCCACTTTTTGAGAAAACAGTGAAAATCAGCCGCAGTATTTTTAAAGTCTTTTCTCTTTTGTTTTTTATCTTTAAAATATCAATAAATATATCAATAAAATATCAATATACATCATGATGTCTACAAATAGGGTATTTATTTAGGGAGACAGTTTAGCGTCTAAAAGTGAACATTTGGGAGACTTCGGGAATTAGGGAGATATTTCGATGTCCCCCTAATTAAGGTACCAGCAACCTTTTAAAGAATTTTTATACAGTCCATATTTTAATAGAAGACAGAGGATGCTCTCAAAATGAAAATTTGTCAATTTCATGTCCATTGGTTTGGAGTATGGTAAGAAATAGGTATGTTTTGTGCACGACCCTAGGGGAATGTTTAATAATGATAATAATAATACAGAAATCAATATTGAAGGACAATACCACTAGATAAATCTAGGACACTGCGTTTTTTCTGTTTATTTTGATGATAATATTTAATTTCCTATACTTTTCTAAGACCCAAGCCTCATTAGAAGACGTTTCCATAGAGACGTTGCGAAATTAGACGAACATTGATTTACCAACCGACAACGTTACCAGTTATGATCCCCAACGAGGGACCAGAAACTGTATGATTATGTAATACTACCGTGAAACTATACAATCATGCAGGCTCGTATTATTATTATTTTCTGAGCCCTAATTCCGATGTTTTTCATTAATTTTGGAGTACGGTCGAAAATTTCGCTTAAAGGTAGTATCATACTTTGTTTTTATGTCAAAGAAATACAGATTCATGGGCAAAAATTATAAAGAAAGATACAGTCACAGTCATCTGTGAAAATTTAAGTCCCATACGGTGCCCACTTTTTTTTGAGAAAATCGTGAAAAACGGCCACGGTATTTCTCAAGTCTTTTCTCTTTTATTTTTGATCTTTTAAAAGATCAAAAAGATTTTCGGTCGTTGTTTGACTAATTTCTAGATAAATACACCATTTCCAGGCAGAAAAATGTAACGGTAGGATTCTACCAGCACCAACTTCATACCCTGAAAGTTATACGTAAATCTGTGAACATTTCTGTTTTGGTCTCTTACCAAGGTATGATACTACCTTTAACAATCCCACAAGGGATCGGTTTTACGGACTTCTATAAAGCACACACGTGCCTAGCATGTGCTCTCTGATCAGTTGTATTTGTAATCCTTGTGGAGACATGGCTTTGTTCTCGTAAACCAATGAACACTCTCCAAAGAGCAGAATTGAAATCGCTCCCATTTGAACCAGAATCGCTTTTACTGGTTGAAATTTCTACCGAACTCCCCTTATTATAAACTACTTCTCTTCGTAATAAATAAGGTATACACCTTGGAAATTCTTCCTCTTTGAGTTAATTCCTTATATCCGTTTTATGATAACCTTGTGGAGTCCTATATACATCTGAATAATTTCCTGGTGGAGACATATTCGACCTTTTTGTGCTCGGTCTCCACAATGCACCAAATATGCATTCTATTATGTGAGAGGCTATTGCTTTATACATTTGCCTAGCATTGAATTCAACAAGAATTTATTAATCTATTTTGGCTGATGAGCAATTACATCAGTTCATTTCTTATATAGAGTTGATTAATAGAGTGAATATAGATCAGTATTACATGATTTATGTATGGCAAATGACATTTTTTATGAGCTTAGCAAGTTTGGGAAGCTTGCTTCAAAGCTTATAGTAAATAGCGTGGGGTTCTCCACTACATTATGTGATTGGTGCGAGACGCTGCAAAGACAGACCTGTTGCATGTAACTATGACCCGCAATACTACTTTACTATAATTATACATGGGGAGCCCACCGGACGCGTCTCTAAGACAGTTCCTGATTGGTGGAGGATTTGCCTCCACAGCCAGACTGTCCAATCCTCAACCACGACACAGAGAGTGTTGGTTATAGAAAAACAGGTCATGTGTGCATAATTGTATTATTTCCACACAAAGGCACATTCATTGTGAGAGCGCGCACGAGCAATGACATAATACACGATTCGAAGAAAAAGTCTTATTATAAACAAATGCAGCAGCTCAATGTTTATAGACATTATACTCCCTGACCAATATTGTTAATATTTTTTATCCATTCCACTTACTTCAATTCCACTTTGACCAAATGACATGCGCAATGAAGAGATCGCCTGCCAATATCACGTGACAGCCCGAAGCAATAAGCTGACGTCATCAAATAAATGACCGCTGATTGGAAGAGAGCTTAATTTAAAGGGTTCATGCAGTGCTTTTTTCAGTCAGGTTATTTTATTGCCTTCAGACAGAGAATATACTGACAGATAATGAATGGCAAGTCTTATTTTGGTTTCAAACCAGCATTTGGTTTTCTTTTGAACTGCTTAGCAAAATGGGGGATTTTCATGCATACTCATGTAGGGAACCAACAGCCAAAATAAAATGAAAAAACATAAACAACTGAAGAGGCAAACATGACCCACAGAAATGGTTGGTCAAAAAAATTACACCACCAGTTGAGTGAAAGGGACATATTCAGCACAATAAAACCCATTGGGGGAAAAGGTTTGTCAGCAAACCTATAAAACAACCCCAACTTTTTGTGCACAAAGCAAATGGATTACTGCTCTCAGTTACCCAGATGACATCACAGTTTGCTAATGAATATGGAAATTATAATTAGCATAAAAAAAACTGTTGTTAGCCCTGAAACAGTGCGAGGAAGTGGGTAAAATCAAAGGCCCATGTAACAATTTATTTTTGGCACATGTTCAAGCCATAATATTTCTATTGCATAGACCCTTTAAGTTCATTAAATTATTTTCCATGTTCGTCATTTAAACATCGCGCTCACATTAGAGTTAAGTTGCATTCTCACGACGCACGGTTTGCTCGATCACGACTGAATCCTTAACTTAAAGATAAGCCACTCTTATGGAAATTCATGTATCTAGCTGATAAATAAATAAAAGTCATCCAAATAGCAGCCCCTTAATGAAAATAGATGAATGTCAATTTCCAAGGCTGTCTTTTTTTGAACACACGATTACAATATTTCCCTAAAATCGTAATGATTGTATTATAGATTGACGGAATAGATCAACAAATACAATGTACCGTAATTTCCTAATCATAAGCGCCTTGATATTAACCGATGCTGTTTTCTACTTTTCCAGTTACTATCAGTTACCATCAGATAATTCGCTTACTACCAGGAACTGTCAGTTACCATTAGTTAGCTTCGGTTACTTCGTTTATCATCAGTTACTATTAGTTACCATCCTTCACCGTTTACGATCCTTTCCTATCAGTTAAAATCAGTTATCTTCGGTTACCACCAGTTACTACCAGTTACCATCAGTCAGCTTCGGTTACTCCACCAGTTAAATTCAGTTACCATCGCGGTTGCCACCAGCTACCATTTACAATAAGTTAGCTCCATATTAGTTAGCCGTGATATTAACCGATGTTGTTTTCAGTTTAATCTTCTAAGGACCTTAAAGGGACATTTTGTCTAAAGACCAAGTTAGATCTGTCGCATATTGTCAAGGGAATCATAATATTTCACTAGTAAATCAGGTTACTATCAGTCACCATTAGTTATCTTCGGTTACCACCGGTTATTATGTTACCATCAGTTATCTCCGGTTACCACCAGTTACTGTCAGTTACCATCAGATTATTCGCTTACCACCAGGTACTATCAGTGATCATCAGTTAAATTCGGTTATCATCAGTTACTATCAGTTACCATCATTCGTCACCGGTTACCATCCGTTACTATCAGTTACCATCAGTTATCATGTTCGGTTACCACAAGTTACTGTCAGTTACCATCAGATTTTTCGCTTACCACTAGATACTGTCATGGTGATCATCAGTTATATTCGGTTATCATCAGTTACTATCAGTTACCATCATTCGTCACCGGTTACCATCCGTTGCTACCAGTTATCATGTTCGGTTACCACCAGTTACTATCAGTTACCATCAGTTATCAATTACCATCAGTCGTTACCGGTAACCATATATTACTATGAGTTACCATGGAGCTAGGAAGCCCCATGGAGTTCCCATCCGTTATCTTCGGTTATCACCAATTACAATCAGTTACCATCGGTTGCCAGCAGCTACCATTTACAATCAGTATAGCTCCATCATTAACACTCGGTTTGATCTCATCAGCCATCAGTATTACCATGAGTTACCATTGATTTCCATCAGTTACCATCAGTAACAATCATTAACATGGGTTTAATGTCATTATACCCTATACAGTCACTAGTACGTCACCATCAGTTGACATGATCAATTGCCATTATTTACAACATGAACTGTTAGTTACCCTCGGTCATAATACCATCATGTATACCCTGTCACCATAAATGTAGTGGGAATGTCATAACAACTCATATTGAATTATTAGCAGCTGTTTGAATGAGCCTGACGAAATCGTCCTAATGGTATGACTCGATGGATCGAGTGCCATCGTAATGGTGAAGCTTGAAACGATGACGTCATCTTTATAGCTTTAATGCCACTTCGTTGTTGCTAAGTGAGACTAATTCCCAGACCGAGGCTGTCAGGTCTGGCCTTCGCCATTAAAACTATACCGCGGCTGATCGGCTCGCCAGCATATAGCATCAAAGCATGCGAATTCCTCGTAAAACAAAATACGACAGGAAATTAACTAAATAACAGTGGACTATATTTCACCCGAGACAACTCGGCAGTATACATGCAGTATCTCTGTAGCCCCAAAAAGAAATGTGGGAAATTATTTGCGGCACCTGAGTCATTCACACGCTGTGTTGGAAGGTGTTTGCCAAAACGAGCCACTTTCTAAAGCGAGTCAATTTCAATGCCTTTACGATCAATACAACCGATGCTTGCTTTTTTTAATGTAGAGATCAAAGCTAGGTCGCCTCGGCTACAGACCAGTCATTATGAGTGCATTCGTTGAGCTCACCCGGGTCAGCCCTTACCGGTGTGGCGGTCTCAGCTGACTCCCCGTCTTAGCTGTCCCCCTTACTAAATATAGTACCAATACGTCATGCTATCTCTGCGCACAACAACGGTAAAGTCGTCCGTTTAAGTGGCGTACTGAGCTGTGGTCGAGCTGTGCATTCCATGCTTCACAACACAACAGGTTTTTTCCTTCTTTTGAAGGCCACGCATTGCTTCTGTGATTTATTACAAAATACTACAGGAAAGGAATGGACACGCTACAAAAACACTGAACCAGGGGTTTTAACGTAAAGACATGGAGGTCAAGAAAAGGGGAGGGGGTGAATAAGGGAAGAAACAGAAAGAAGGGGAGAGAATACAGGGATGGGAAAGAAATGGGGGGGGGTGTTGTTGGTTTGGTTTGATAGTTCGAGGTCAACAGGTTGAAAGCTGACAGATGGACTAACATGACGTGGGTAGACATAAACCCATCATAGGATGTAGGACGAAGTGCTATTTGCCTGAAATCGGACCTGTACACCCTTATATAAAATTGACGAATATTCGCCAGAGAATGCTCACTCTACGTACCCAAAAGAATACTTCATTAAAGTAATTATTGAATTAATAACATCAACTAATCTCTCGCTATATGAGGCACGGTACCGTGCGACAGTTAGTCATGGGGAACATCTCAGCACGGGAGACCAACGAGACCGTGCACGTGTCGGACTGAACTGTCCCCCTACGTCAGGGGAGACAGCTCAGACGGGGAGTCAGCTGAGACCGCCACACCGGGAATCATGGTCGCGTTTTACTGCACAAAACAAGCTAGAGAATGGGGACGAGGTTGACTGGTGTCGACCCGGGGGAGCTTAACGAATGCACCCAACATGTCTTTATGTATGTATTACTGTACATGTTTCCTTACGGAGACAATCCCATAGGGTCGTGTACAAACTTTACTTTACCTATTTCTGAACATCCTACAAACCAATGAACTTGATATTGTCATGTGTTCATATTGAGAGCATTCTCTGTCTACTTTTCAATTCTGGACAGAAAAATGTGTCTTTAAAAAGGTATATGAAAGATAATGGGACACCAAAGTGTCTAACTAATGCCCAGTATCTCTAAGGTTGAATTTATATCAAACCTTGTCTCCCTAAGGTCGATCCAGAGATATACATATACAGAGTGTCTCCCAAAAACCCGCAAAACTTTGTCGGGAACCATTATGTTAAAGGATTCAGATAAATGATGGGCTAATACCATTAAACTGTTTAGCACAACAATTTGCTAAGCATGACATTTCTGTCTTAACAAAAACAGGGTTAACAACCAAATTTCCACGTGTTGTGTATCACTTGTGATTGCTCTTTGGCTGTTGTTCGCTGACCATGAATATCAAATGGAATTGGCAATGGTGGTTTGTTTCATTGGGCGAGGCATTTTTGTGCTAAGCACATTTTTGTGCTTAACAGTTTTTTGAAATTGGTTTCATGTCTTGGCTATCACCATGTTTATAGAATTTAAGCAAAATCCGGCTGAAATTGGCGACGAAAATGTGACCAATTGAAAGAGTACTCTTTAAAAACAAATTTACAGTATTCCAGAATAAGTGGTCAATACACACATTGTGTATGACAGAAAGATGACAATCGGGTTTTGAGGTTGGGTAATTCAGTCGTAGCCTTTTCCCCTCAATTGCAGTCCAACTTTGCTTAAACTCTACATGGTAATAGCCAAGACATGCAAAATTAAAAGAGATAAGACTTAAGAAATACCATGGCTGTTTTTCACTGTTTTCTCAAAACTTGGGCACCGTATGGGACTGAAACTTTCACAGATGACTATTACTGTATCTTCCTTGATATTTTGCCCATGAATATGTATTTTTTTGATAAAAACCAAATTATGATATTACCTTTAAAGCTATTTCCGTCCCTGGTGTATACATTTTATTAATGCCCATGAACGATTGAAAATGATAGATTATTTTTTCACGCGAAACGGAAATCGAATTTCTTCCCTAAAACAGTTCAGGGACATTTCAATTCAAATTTTCATATATTTTTTTCATATTTCTATTCATATGTTTTATTCATTTATTTATTCATTTATTCTCCAGAGCGTAAGGTATTTAACTTCAGACGGTGGGGATTATGATGGAATTTTGATGAATGAATGATATGAATTTCGATCTATTGTAATTATTTAGTAAAGACTAGTGGAACTCTTCTCTTCCTTGGACGGCATGCGGTGAGATGGTAATAAGCTGGTGTTAGTAGAATTAGCCTTGACACGCTGTTGGCTTCATTCCGTTTTTATTAAGATTCGAGATAAATCCAGAGAAAATCTCAATAAGTCAGCAGAATTATGTATATTGGTACATAGCAAAGGCTGATGACACCCGGTGACTTGCCAAATATTCTGTAATGCCACGCTACAATAGTGGCACATTCTGACTTTACCTACAGACCAGAATGTTGCCTTTGAATAGCTGGACAGGCTGATGACACCTGGTGACTTGCCAAATATTCCGCAATGCCACGCTACAATAGTGGCACATTCTGACTTTACCTACAGACCAGAATGTTGCTTTTGAATAGCTGGACAGGCTGATGACACCTGGTGACTTTCCACTCATTCTGTGATGCCATGTCACATGATGGTGGCACATTCTGACTTTACCTACAGACCAGAATGTTGCCTTTGAATGCTATGACATCGCACATGCTTGCTCCTAACAATACTTCTTCATGAAATTATTATTATTTTGAAATAAGACTGTAGAAAATGTTCATGTCATCTGAGTTTAAGTGACTTTAGACGGGCTGTCCATTTATGTTTACAAATATTAGGTTAGTGTTGAAACAAGGAGACGCAAATTAAATTACAAGGCGAAAGAAAGAAATGTGGTTTAACCAACTGCGAGATTAATATAATACAGCTCGCCTGGTAAAATATACAACAGCTGATCGTTGTATAGACAAATCTAATTTGACTTTCGTCGACGCCAATCAGAAAGATCAGACAGAATTTTGTATAATAAACGGGGGAAATGGGATAAAACGCTTGCACAACAGTCGTAAGCCTTTGCAAACGGTTGTAAGACGGTGTCATTGAAGTTCTTTTTGATTCGCCAAAATGCTAGAGACTACATGACCATTAAGGCACGTTCTCACACACCAAAAAAGCGCGACATATTTTGCAGCCCGACCCAAATAGTTGCGCATTGTGTGGGAACACAAACAATCGCGACTATCTTTGCGATTTGGAGCGCACTCCAAATCGCACTATAAATAGTGCGTCTTTTTGCAAATAGTCGCGATTATTTGCTGTGTGAATGGTGCACCCAAAAATTGCGATTTGGAGTGCGACCCAAATAGGGGCGCGCTTTTTGGTTTGTGAGAACATGCCGAGAAAACAAGGTAGGAGAGCAAAGACCCCTCGAGGGACAGGGGAGGTCCATACCGAGGCCCCGGCCGAGACAGATCGCCTTCCCCTCCCCTCCACTCGCCAACATTCGTCAGAAATTGGCGAATCCAAAATTAGCAACGTTCGTAAGCATTCGCCGCTCAGTGAGATACCAGCTTAATAGATCGTCATGCCGAGAAAACAAGGTAGGAGAGCAAAGACCCCTCGGGGGACAGGGGAGGTCCATGCCAAGGCCCCGGCAGGACGGTGTAAAGCAAATCTCGTAGATGCATCCGGCATTTTCTTAGCTTATTCGTAAAGCTAGTATCTCACTGAGCGGCGAATGCTTTATACGAACGTTGCGAATTTTGGATTCGCCAATTTCTGACGGATGTTGGCGAGTGGAGGGGAGGGGATGGCGATCTGTCTCGGCCGGGGCCTTGGCATGGACCTCCCCTGTCCCTCGAGGAGTCTTTGCTCTCCTACCTTGTTTTCTCGGCATGACGATCTATTATGGCGAATTTCTCTCAATGGGTCAAATTTATATTGGAACCACATGGTCATGTGGTCGCTAGCACATTGGCGAATCAAAAAAAGAACTTCAGCGACACCGTTTTACAACCGTTTGCAAAGGCTTACGACTGCTGTGCAAACGGCAGCAACTGTTTGCGGGAAAATAGATTCGCAAAGAAATTTTGAACATGTTCAAAATTTATGGGACTGAAATTTTCACAGATGACTGTAATTGTATCGTCCCTTATATGTTTGCCTATGAATCTGTATTTCTTTGATAAAAACCAAAGTATGATACTACCTTTAACTGATTTTTGACGTTCGTTCAACATTCATAATTGAGTCTTGTTATTTATAGAACCCTGAAAATATTCGTGCAACTTAACTCGAATATAGAACCGAATCCTCACGAATCCTAAAATTGGAAATCACGAATTGAATTCGTGACAATTCGTGAGATTCGTGGCCTGTGTGGAGAGGGGCTACACAAGCGAGGACAAACAACTTGGATGCAACCAACTGCTATCCGTTCAAGCGCTATAGGAAATCTTCGGCGACATAGACGATGTCTATCTATTTTTACATCGACCTTCCCTACCCTCAAGATAGAGCGAAAATTGAAAATTCAAATGTGGAATTGTCTTTTTTTCTGTCAGACTGCGTGCGGACTGCATGCACTGCGTGTAAATATTGAAGTGACCAAGCATTAGGTCAAGGCTAATGTCGATTGCACATCACGCCTGCCTGACTTACGTCGTCAACACTAATTCAATTTGTAGCTACATCGGTCAAGCTAGGGTAAAAAAAAAGATCCCATTCGGCTAGTAAAATCCAGAGGACAGACTTGAAAATTCAATGGAAGGTGTTAAGGCCTTCGACATTATGGCAGATGCCGGGGACTGTATGTAACAGTCTAGGGTGTAGCTATTACGCCACTATAGTTGTCTTAACACTTTAATTATAACACTGACCGAATACATTTTAACACTGTTGGTGTAAATTTTACACATTGATTTTTCTTGGTGTGTCATATCGTCATACTCCGAATTTTAGGAAGAAAGCAGAATCTTTGTGTGTAAAGGGAAGAGCAAATCATACAAGTAGCCATGGAACTGACCCAAAGACCCAATGGTCTGACCAGTTTGATGGACATCATTATTAAAGTCAGTTTATGTTCGTGTACGTCTTAACGCAAAAACGTTGAAACCGAATTACACTCTTGGAAGTTTGAAAAGCTTTTCACCAGTATAATGTCTGTCCAAACATTTCGAATGTTAGACGAGTACATTATGTAAAAGCTCAAAGAAACTTCAAGAAGCGTAGTATACTATACAGTTATGCAGAAGGTGGGTGGTTTAGCCAACAAACTATGCATTAACGTACAAACATCAAATTATATGATATTCTGTGCCAGTCAATATAAATATACTCAGTCTGCTCCTTTAATTTTAAATGGTGCAAATCTTAATCAGGTGAAGAACACTAAATTTTTGGGAATACATATTGATGAAAATCTTACTTGGAAGAATCATATTGACGATATAGCAGCTAAAAATAAATATCAAAAAATATTGATATAATGAATCGTTTAAAATATTGTCTACCTAGTACTGTATTATTAACCTTGTACAACTCTTTTATTTTACCGTTTTTAAATTACTCGGTTCTGGCATGGGGTAAATCTAGTTCCACTTTAAAATACCACAAACTGCTTCGTCTGCAGAAACGAGCTGTTCGCTTTATTTCTAACACCGGGTATCGTGAACATTCTGTTCCTTTATTTGGAAATCTAAAATTATTGAAATTTGATGACCTGTACCATCTTAATTTAGAAAAATGTATGTATAAGTTTATGAATCATTCACTACCTGCTTGTTTCAATTCCTGTTTTACCTTAACCTCAAATATACATCCTCATAATACTCGTAGTACTAAAAGGAAAAATCTCTTTGACCACTATAGTAGAACCTCATTGTACAAAAACAGTGTAATCCAACGTGGCACATCATATTTGAATAGTTTAGATGATAATGTAAAATTATCACCCACTCTCTCTATCTTTACCAAAAAACTGAAAACACGCATTCTGGGTGGTTACAACTGAACAAATTTAGAGATAACAATTAACTGTGATGCTTTCTTTCTTATACCCGTAACTGTGTGTTGTGTATATGTTTGTCATTTCATGTTTGTCTTTCTTGTCCCGTCTTTTGTTTGTCTGTCCCTAGGCCATGGAACAAAAGCTCTGCTTCACCCTATTCCTAAATGTTGCCAAGTTGTCTAAGTTATTTACTATAATTATGTATTGATAATCTTATGATATATGACATATTCTTGTATTATATGTATTATTCTGTTCTTGTAAATATGTGGCAGCATTGAAATAAATGTATTGAATTCACTTAGTGTCAGAAGTGGGATCGCTCAAATAAATACTCATGTATTGTTATTAGTGGGTGTGTATGTGAAGAGACACAACCGGCTGATTGTGAACTTGTATTGTATACGTGATTATACAGAATCGTAAGCGCCGAATGCGTCATGGTAAGCAAATCCATTTCATAGAGCTGCTTACCAAAATTCAAAGCTATCATAATTATGTATAATTATAAGAATCCACTTGTTATTATAATTACCATAGTTTGCCTGGGTGTACTGCATCTTATTTTGGAGTTCATACGTCTCAAAAACGAAGTTCATTTTATTTCTGTCTTCGCCCTTTTGAGTTTGAGGAAAACAAAACACTTAAAGAGTGCATCCCTAATGTTCAAAAGACTGATGTCAATGCAAATCAAGTGTGGGAAGCGAATCATTTTTTTCACTTACCATTAGAAGGACCCACTGGGGATCGGCTTGACGGCGTGTTGAGGGGAGTACTCGTGTACGTTCCAGGCGAGCTGCGTAGATGCACCACCGTAGAGGGACTGCTTGGGTACCGTGTTTCCATCCCGGTCTCCCCGGGGGTCGCAGGGGAAGCCACTGCATCCGTTTCGCCTGGCTGGTGAAAGTTGGCATCACTGCCTCCGACCGTGGAACTGAATGGTGGAAACTCACTCGGTGTCGGAGCGTGAGGTGATGAGAGCCTTGAAGGGGCGGTAGGGTGGTGGGGAGAAGGGAGGAGGAATGTCGGCGTGGTGGTTGTGGAAGCAAAGGGCTCCTGTGTGGGGATGACAGCACCATTAGACGGTAGGGTAGACTGGGATGGACTGGGTGTGGGTTGGATGGCAGAGGGAGGGTGTGGAGTTTGCAGAGACGGGGAGAGATGGGCAAAGGGAGTTCCCGTTGAGGCAGCCAGCACTGAGCTAGACCCCTCAGGGATGGTCCACGCCTCAGACGGCGTCGGCTGAGGACTAAAACTTGCATATGTTGCTACCACCTCGGTCTGAAATGGCACACTGTTAGGAATAGTCCCAGCATCAGGCACTGTGGTAAACCGTCCAAAAGATGCGAGAGTCTCTCCGTATTCCGTCGGAGAAGGCGTGGGTTGTAAAATCCAGTCAGAGGCAGAGGGGCTCCTGGACTCTTCCTCCGGCGTCGCTGCTCGGCGATGCCGCGCTAACTCCTTCTCCCTCGATCTCCTCCACAATGTCAGTTTCTGAAAAGCTTTTGCATAACTTGTCCTATCCTTCCCGATCAGGACCTTTTGCATATTGTGTTCAGAACCAACAGCATTTGCATCGCTGCCACGTGAAGGCACCATCGACAAGGTATCTCTGGTATAATTAGGCATAGGGATTCCCCGTTTCATCATCAAGGGAGGTGTTGTGTTGTTTCGGATTGGAGAGATGTCTGGCACTAGCCCTCTCATCTCCCTGATGGCATCCCGAGTGGTGTTCAAGTGGGGATGTTCTGTCGTGGCACCGGCTGCGGATAGCCATAGGTGGCCGTCAGGTTGGCAGTAGGATGGAAGACCGAGAAGGATCAATATGACCGGTAGGATCACCAGGTTGCCCACTACCGAGGCTACCGGGCGCGGGTCTCTCACCCTCTGATCCCACCAGGTGTTTGACGTCGTCGGTCTAGTTTCCCTGAGAGCGGTGACAAGCTGCGACACGACCCATCTACACATCGTTGACTCTGGCAGCCACCATCCTGGCAAAACGCAACCCACTACACCAGCCGCAGCTTAGCCTTGTGGTGATGTACCTCCTCCACCGTACGGTAATGCATCACAACGACTATACACCACGCATACACGACACCATCGGGGGGAAATTATCGAACCAGCTGAAAACAATTTACCGCGCAACAGCATTTCAAATAAAGCGTATGGATGTGATGTATGCCATGCCGCACGCGCTAATAAAAAATTGTCTGTGTTTTACGGCTCACATCATGGAACCTAATAAGTGGCCCGACGCTTAACGATACGGCTCGCCTATCACGTGGTTACTGTAAGCGGCAGTCCCTGACAGCTAGCGCACAGGCAGCATGTACTCCACCAAGGCAATTCCCGGTGATGATGCTTCGTCAAGCGAGACGCCAATTGGAAACCTGCCGTAGATTGCCTGCAATTTGAGACTGAACGCGGCCTCGGCGGATGAAAATGGCCAGGGAAGGAAGGGAAGAGGAGGAATGGATCACCATAGCAACGCATCACTCCGTGGTTCGGATGCAGGTGCCGGTATTACTGGGTGATTCCCCACGCCGCTGCGCACGGAGCGCTCGGTGCCATTCCCTAATGTAATGCACTTTGTGGCGGAAATTCGACCTATTGGGAGAACACTACCTTTAATAATTACCAGCGTGGTTATGAATACAGAAAAAAAACAGTATGAATAAAACATGTTCTACTACTCACGTTGGACAAAATAATAGGCACATGCATAAAACATGTGTCCGCTGCATCAATATCCATTCACCATTTTGACCGGTGCTTTGTGTTATACTCATGTTGCATAACAGTATAGGTATTCCATGAAAATTACATCAATTCCTGTTATTTCAAATACCAGCGTTGACATGCCACTATTAGGTATAATACATGATTGGTAATGTTCACATCACAGCACTCCCACTTTCCAGCATGTCATGAAATAATTATCATGAAATAATAAGACTATGGAAATTTGAGCTCAATCGAACATTCCGAGTCCCGAGAAAATAGCGAAAACAAAATTATTTTCTTTTGAAACATAAAAAAATGTTTTTGATCTCGCCGGGACGTAAATATTTTTTGTTTACACTTAAAAAAAACCAAAACAATTATCATCATTTCAGGCCCCCCCCCCCCCCCCAAAAAAGGAGGCTTTTTTTCTATCATGTCCATCTTTAATTATACCATGTAAGTTATAGGTAAATCTGTAAACATTTTAGTTTTGGCTTACGGCTATAGCAAACACTATGCGAAAAAAGAAATAATTTCTTAAACCCATAACAGTTTTACTGCTACATTTTGTGACCTGTATGATCAGCCCTGCTCCTCACATCCACCGGGAGAGGGCGCGACCCAGTGCTGGCGACAAATTCCCATTCCAACCTTGCAGGTTGCACCCAAGTATATAAACTCCCACAGACAACAGTGATAACTCCTCAAACTTCAAAAATCATTTAAAAATATACAGAACCCTCACAGCTGTTGCACAGAAAAATGATGATGAACATGTCACCTTTCATTTTCTTTTCATTTAATGGTAGGGTGACCATTGCATTTTTGAGATTATACTCATTCTCAGCTGACCACCCCTAAAACAAGGTATGGATCACTCCAGTCAAAGAAGCCATTTTCAAAAAAACATCCCTCTGCAAAGCGGCTGAAATAGACCCACTTTCTCACCCAATTGCATCAAAAATGGTCACAAATGGAAGCCCAGAGTCCAGGCAGGAGGTCCAGTGCCATATTTCTTCAATCCTTTATTTTCATAGCTCTCACAACTATCTTATTTAAAATAATTATATTGAGTGCTTAACTGTTATTAATGAGCTTGGCGGACGGATTTTGGGACTATTTACTTGGGTGCACCCTGGCCTGCAACTTCGATAACTTTTTTCCTACGCTCATGTTAGTATTATCCTAATGATGCGGTCGGATAGACGTGGAATAGGGCGCCCTCTTCAGGCAAGTAAGTTTTCGCTAGATAGAGCCCGCAGGCCTTTTTCCGAACCTCGGCTCAGGACTGGCTCAGGCTTCGGCTCCGACTCCATTTTCATCATTCCGTTATAAAATAACGGGTATCAAAAAGAAAGTTTTTGGTTGAGGTTCGGAAGTAGATTCTATAGTTTGAAAAAGAAAACAGACTTCAGCTTCAAAGGAAAACCACTAGCAACCTAATATTTCAATTTCGCATGGATAAGACGGAACCATTATGCGAGCGGACGGAGACGAGGCTTGCGCGCCATTTCCCTGGGTGAACTAAAGAGGGCGCCATACTGCGAGGGAACCACAGAGTTGGATTAGTAATACATTGTCAAGAGGGAACTTTTCCCTCAATAATAATCCCCTATTATTAGAAACCCCAAGAAATAATTGTGTCCCTTGTTACGGATTTGGTGTTTTGGAATTAATGTGTGGCCCCGACCTACCACGAAGATAACGATTCAATAATAGTTCCCAAGCGAAATGATTCACAATTCAGTAGGCCTACGGTCTGAGCTGAGCTGAGACAATGGCACCGTCGGTAGATCGACAGGGGCGGATCCAGGGGGCGTGGGGCGCACCTAAAAGGAAAAAAAAAAGGAAAAAAAAGAAAGAGGGAAAAGCAATATAATTAGGCCCTATAGGGAGGGAGAAAGACCAAAAAAAAAAAGACAAAGAGAGGGGGAGCCAAACAATTATTTTAATTAGCTATAGCTTTGATCACCCCAAAATGCATCCGTCGCTATACACCGATCCGACGGCGCGAACATAAAAACACCCGCCATTACTGGTGTGTCCCCGCCCGTATTTTGTCCGGCAACAAAAGGATTTACGTCCGCCGGGTAATGGCGGGTGCTTTTACATCCATGTTCGCGCCGTCGGATCGGTGTATAAAATTACACCTTGGCGGCCATCTTAGATTTTGATTGCAACTTCAAAACGAGGCACTTAACTTCAAAACGAGGCACTTCCAGGCATGCACACTTTTCGATGTGTGAACCCGTCCATTGTCGAAGACAATACACGGGTTAACACTTCGGCGATTTTGATTGCGACTTCAAAACGAGGCACTATCACGCATGCGCACTTTCCGAAGTGTAAACCTGTGTATTGAGTTGCCGCAATAATTTTTTTCCAGCCCACCACCCCCCGCCCCACTTGGAAAATCCTGAATCCGCTCCTGATCGACATTTGAATCGGCAGTGAATTTGACTCGGGGATTTTGTGGTCAGTTATAACTGTTATAAAACCGATCAGTTCTGCCTGAGGGTCAAACCATCACAATTCACAATATTAACGTTTATGGATTATTTAATTATTGAGCTTGGTCATCGCCTAAGTTAAGTTATAGGTAGTATCATACTTTGGTAAGACACCAAAACAGAAATGTTCACAGATTCACCTATAACTTTCAGGGTATGGAGATAGTGGTAGTAGAAACATACCGTTAAAATCTGCCTGAAATGGTGTATTTATCAAGAAATTAGTCAAACAACGACCGAAAATCTTTTTGATCTTTTAAAAGATCAAAAATAAAAGAGAAAAGATTTAAGAAAAACCGTGTGGCTGCTTTTCACTGTTTTCTCAAAAAGTGGGCAGCGTATTGGACTGAAGACTGTAAAAACCTTATAATAAAAACCAAAGTATGATATTACCTTTAAGTGCAGCATTTTGCAGTGTTGAGGGTGCACCGCAGTAAAATAGGTCCAAACTTAGTCCGCGGAGCTCATTAATATTTTGTATACCCTTGTAAAATCTTGAAGAGAAAATGGATGGTACTCGATCGGTCACCAGAGTTTGGACTTTCAACTTTGAGCTGTTTGGATGAAATCAGGTCCTAAACTCGCTCTACTTGGGCCTGTAGGGGAGGGGTAAATTTTTAAGTCTGACCCCAGTCAACGTGGCCGTTTTCAGGGTATTTTCCTGTGGATGGACTTTTCTCAAAAAGTCAATTCAATGGTCACCCTATATAAACTTGAAAGGAAAA
Organism: Astropecten irregularis; assembly: GCA_963971285.1. NCBI lineage: Eukaryota > Metazoa > Echinodermata > Asteroidea > Paxillosida > Astropectinidae > Astropecten > Astropecten irregularis. The sequence continues at coordinate 5,147,099 of OZ020261.1, read as the reverse complement.
TAAATAATTATTGCAGTATTCAGCTTTATTTTGGTGTATAGCTTGATTGCCTGTGAGACTTTTGAGTATTTTTTTTTTTATTGAAAATGGCCATTAGCATGGGAGCCTATGGGAAATTATTTACTTGGGCGCACTCTTGATGATTCTACACGGAATGTTTGTGCTCATACTGAAGGGCGACATCAAGCGTTGGGCACTATGGTAACCCCAAGCGCCATGGCTTTTGTAATAGTAATAGACTAGCATCCAGTCCACCATACGTTTTAAATTGGATTTCATTAAATGTTGCTGTGTAAGAAACATAGAGATACATTTATTAGTATGTATCTCTATGGTAAGAAATCACTTTTAGCATAAAATCAAAAATTTACGTTTTCATTATTTAGCATGCTAGCTCGGTGTTACATGTGGTTAGGGTTAGGCAATTCAGTGCCCAAAACCGGAGAAATTTTTCTGTATACTGATACATACCTCCAAGAACTCTATGGTAAAACCATGGAGAAATGTAGATGATTATTGTAGGCCCTATCCACTTAATAAGGAAACATAAAGCATAAAACAAGCTATGTATTAACATGATATTAATGAGCGATGATGTATAGGCCTACGTGCAATACATGTGTAGCATCGAGATCGCTCTAGTATTCCATTGGGTGTGTGCAGTGTGGTCGTCTTACACGTGCTGTCTGATGTGACCTACGTGTAAACCCGCCCAATTCATAATTAGGTTTCCAAAATTATCAAACGCAAAAAAGAAAATACCCTTTTTTATACGTTGCGTACTTTTAAAGGTACAATTTACTTCTGTAATGTGCACACGTATTGTTCATGTAGACCATTATGTGCAGTTTTATGTCTTTTGGATAAATTAAATGAAATTTTGAAAACTTTATTGGTTGCAGTTGAGTAACAATTTTTTTCATTTAGCCTGGTAGAAAATGCCGGCAACGGATCAGGCGAGCACATGTACATCACATGCACACCTTCATTCCATTCATAAGTGAAATGGAATCGTCCACTTACACAACAAAATGGGGGTCGACATTCTAAATAACCTCCCAAACGCACAAACAAATCCGAATGGCAGTACGGTTTTGATCATTTTTCGACCCCAACAAGTCTTGCGGGGCGATTTTGTGCCCAAAAGTGCCAATTTATGTCGGCATCGTTACAAAATCTTCCGTGATCGGTGTTTAGGTGGCGATTTTGGGGAAGTGGAAAGTGGGCATTTTCGCGCGTAATTTCGGCGCTCAAATTGGAAATCGCGCGCCAACCCTTAGCGATCGTACACCGGTCCACTTATTCAATATTCATTGTACAGTTGTATTCGGATCGTGTACTGGGGGCCGAGTCGAGCCAATTTTTGCACGTGGAAAAAATCGAACAAATCATCTGAATTTACCGGTTCCCAGACTGAATGAAATTCTGCGACTTATCGGATTTAATTTTGACGTGAATTTCAAAGATTTGGTGAGTGTTTTTATTTCGACTTTGGTTGCACTTGCAGCGATATTTTCATTTCTTGATGTCCGTGAATTTTTCTGTGTAACGTCTGGTTATCGGCATGGCGTGGAATTTTTCCCTACATAACGCAAAATTCCCATCGGTAATTAGTATTGAGAGAATATGATATAGGGATAGGCCACCCGTGCATGCTTTTTAATTACATAAACGGTCTAAATTAGTCGTTGATTGATAGGACTTAAGTACGTTAGTTGCCCTACACTACCTGACCACAGTTATTGTTTATGGAGCCTTTTTTTTGGAGGGCCTATTTTTACTTCAAATCATAGATAGGCCTAACGTCACTCATTACAATGTGAAATGTCTTCACTTCAGTCATTCTTCCATTTTGACCACGTGCGGTTATGTGCATGGGCCTGTACTTGACCTTATGCATGTGACGTCATTAAGAGGAGAGCGCCCTCAATCTGAGATAAAAATAATTTAATAAAACTTAAAATATTTCATTGTTTTTGTGCACAAATCTGATCATTTGCGTTCTGTCCTGACATTTTTTTTTTTTAGGCAGGGTGTTTTTGCTGGCATCGGCATTCCTTTGCAATTTGCAAGTTCTATTTTTCCAGACTCTGATTGGCCCATGTCTTGCCGGCAGGAATGTACCTCTGCCGCAAAATCACTGACATAACACTGACATGTATTCAGAATTGGCCTAACGTTAGGCACTGTCACTCAGACAAATGCCATTGCCAGGATTGCCGGCAAAATATACACTTCATTTTGACTTTGTCAGACACCTTAAAAAAAAAAAATTCCAAATTCTCCAATTTTAACATAATTTTGCACACACCCTAGGGTAGCTGGGACCCACTCGTCACTCAAGAATATGGTGATATTTGGAAGGGGGGATGGGTGCCTAGCTTAACGACCTTTGATTGATTATTTGATTGTTTCTCCAAGTGAACAAAACAGTCAAATTTGTAATACCATGACAAGTCAAAAAGATAAACAAAACACTGAACATTTAGATGGTTTAGATGCTGTGATGTTGGTCTCGTCTTTCGCAAACAGACCCGCAAACACAGCTCAGCGACTGGAGCGTTGGAGGACATTGGCCTTCTTTATGGGTCTTGTTCTTCATGAGTCTTTGACCTTCGAAATACTTCCAATTCATGTTCCAAAATTCCACTTACGGAGTGTCAGCTAGAGTAAGCCTATAAAACTTTCTCCAAGTTTCTAGTAAACAAATAATCGTCCAATAAAGTCCGTCCTGACATGATAACACTGATATCTCTGTGGACTTTATCGTTAATTTTTAATCCATCATTTCCCGACGCTGGTGTTTAACTGATAAAATACTTATTTCAATTCTGTAATCAGATGTATACCTACAGATAACTGTGATATTTGTACAGTTTCACTATCAGCTACAAACAGATTTTTCTCAACAAGGATGGGGCGCAAATTTGACAATGTAATCATGGGGTACGTTCAGACGAGGGGCTGGCTTCGGGACTGGTTTCGGGACTGGATTGCGGTTTATTGATGCCCTCAGTAGGGGTTCGAGTACCTGATCACAAACTCCAAATTCACCTAAAGTTCGTTCATTATTGGTAACTCCATGACTGGGGGCACAGCAGGGCAAGAAGGGTTGGAAATGCATTCTATGTATGTACATGTAATTTAGTCGTGGTCAGGGTTCTAGCCAGACCAATTTTAGTGGTGGGCTCTAGTCTAGATATGAAGTTGAGCCGCAGTGAGAAAAATGCAGCCGCAAGCCCGCAACATGATCAACTTGAAGGTCCAAGGCCAATAATTTCACTGTTCCGACGGCAGAGCCATTTAATGGTATAAAACTACATTTTAAGGACTGATATTCAATGAATTTCAGGTTTATAACAGAAAAGAGTGAACTTTTATTCCGGAATGTGATCAAAATTCACGATATTGGCAATACTTTTATTCACTCTGCGGAAATTTGCGCTGGGCGGCAGAGTTTATTTCAGACCTACATTGCGGGCGCAAATTTCCAGTGCCGGGCTGGTCACTTATCACTTCCCATTTCCCCATGTCCCACAGGCTTGTCCGTGTTTGTGGGATCAGGGCTAGGTCAGTTGTGTCCAAACGATAAAAGTAGATGGTGTTAAGTTTAAAAGAACCCCCGCCGAACTTGATGGTGAGGCTAGTCCTACAAATCTTCTAGGCTAAACCTGATCGTCGTTAGACTTGATTCTAGTCCCGAAGTGCTAAAAAATTGTGTCCCAACAACAACTTTTGTCAGTGGGACTAACCCCATTTAGGGTTAGTTCCAAAGCCAATCCCTTGTATGAACGTACACTGTACCTTAAAGGTAGTATCATACTTTGGATTTTGTCAAAGAAGTACAGATTCATGGGCAAAAATATAAAGGAAGATACAGTCACAGTCATCTTTAAAAATTCCAGTCCCATACAGTGCCCACTTTTTGAGAAAATCGTGAAAAAGGCCAGAGGATTTCTTATGTCTTTTCTCTTTTATTTTTGATCTTTTAAAAGATCAAAAATAATTTTGGTCGTTGTTTGACTAATTTCTGGATAAATACAGCATTTCAAAATTTTAACGGTATGTTTCTACCAGCACCATCTTCATACCCTGTAAGGTATACGTAAATCTGTGAACATTCTGTTTTGGTCTCTTACCAAAGTATGATACTACCTTTACGTCAGATTCAGGAAACAAGTTGTACTGTTATCTAAAGACATGAATGTTGAAGGTCATGGAAGAAAAAGAACATAACATTCATACATTGTCTGACAGAACAATGTATTCCTGAATTTATTAAGACACCCGGGGCTGATTTAACCAAACTCATCGTATCAATCGTAGCACTAATGATGCATTGAAGCCCTACGTAGAAGCCCTAGGATACGATGGATTATCCTTCGTAACTCCAGTTACGATCGATCTTAGGGCTGTTGTGAAATTGACCCTCGCACAGCTAATAGATCACGTACTGAAATATTTTACTTGGAATAAATGTGTATCAAATTACGCTGTCTATGGACCTCCACTTAAACTAATGTTTGATTGGCGAAGTGTAATTCTGTTGACATTTTGTACACGAGTCACTTGCAGCTTATCTGCCAGGTTATCAAGTAGATGATGGACACTTTGTTGGTCATTATTCAAGTATTCTAGGAGTCCTGCAGCTCATTTTTGAAGTAGCTAGAGATATTTCCATCTGGTCAGTATTTTTGATCGACTTGTTGCAACGTATGTGTTGACGTTTGAAATTTAAGCCTTAAAATTGTAATGTTTTTGGTTGGTAAGGCTTGAATTTAACGGAGGCCATGGTCTTCGTTGCTCTTGTTCTTGGCCTTCGTGCCCCCTTCAAATGTGTCCGTAAACATTATGATTTTCCAATTGAAGTACCCCTTGCAATGGAAAAGTGGCCTTGCCCCTTTCAGAAGCAAATTCAAGGCCTGGGTTGGTGTAACTGGTGTTTTTGTTTCAGTGAAAAGTGAACAAAGCCACTAGAGTGGGGTTCGAACCAGCGACCTCCTCCGGAACAGTGTGTGTGTGTGTCAATTTTTCTATGACTGAGAAATAACCAGTAAGTTTCCAGTGTGGTTATGTGATGATAATGATGTTTGTTTGTTTGTTTGATCCCCCAACCTAGGTCTGTACTTTGATTTGGTCGTTGATTGAAAGGTCAGTCGCATCGCAGGGCCTCCCCTCCTTCCAGAGTCTCCTGTGAGATTGAGGATGGATTTCTCCACGGATGCTCCCTGGTCCACCTCCTGGTCCATGTTCACCGGGACGGGTTCTACCCCCTTCGGGGACATGGCCATGGACATGACGCCTTACATCTGGGTGGTAGCCGTCGGCTTCATCACCTCCTTCCTGCTGGCGTTTGGCCTCGGCGCCAACGACGTAGCCAACTCCTTCGCGACGTCCGTCGGGTCAAGAGTCTTGACTCTTCGCACTGCCTGCATTCTGGCGTCTTTCTTTGAGACGGCCGGCGCCGTGCTGTTGGGTGCCAAGGTTTCAGACACGATACGGAAGGGCATCTTCGACGTCAGTTTGTACGAGGGCATGACCGAGATCCTGTTCGTTGGGCAGATAGCTGCTCTTGGAGGTAAGACCATTAAACATTGAGTTACTTGATCTTTAGTTTAGACAGCAGATAGCTCGGGTCATTGCCCAATGCAGCTGCCCTGGCCTTAACGCCGCTGGTCACTGCGTCAGTGTCTTTTGTCAAAGTCTTGGTGCCCCTGGGACCGATTTCACTAACGCTTTGCGATAATCGTAAAGCTCAAAATCCATCGCTAAAAGGAAAATTGCTACAGAAAGTAGCGAACGATTTCCCGTTTAGCGATGGACTTGGGCTTTAGCGATGATGGCAAAGCGTTAGTGAAATCTGCCCCAGGTCATAGCCCCATTGCCCCTGGTTATTAAACTGGGTGCCCCTGGTCACTGCCTTGATGTCCTTGATCAATGACGGGCAAAATCGGGTACCTAATTTCATATCCGGTCACTGATTGCATAACAAAAATCAGGTTAACAGTTAACCTAATTGCGTATGGCATGATTGACATGTGTGATTTATTTAAAATCTCGGGGTTTGATCTGGTTCCAACTCTGAGGTTTTGGATAGTGTGAAAAGCCCCATAAAGCCCTTGTGTGGATATTGCGCTATATAAGTACATGTAACCATCATTTTTATGATTATTATTATAAGACCTACCACACTGAAAAAAAAAACATTAAAAAATGTTTGCCTGCCATAAAATGCTGACTGACCATGACTCTGCACTTTTTAACAGAATTTTAAAATCCATTTTTAGGTTGGGCAAACATATTTGGACAATCAAAATGATCGAAGCGATGCAAAATGTTCCGAGGAACAAAGAGACAAAGATGCGGAATCAAAAGTGAAAATGCGTTTCCTGCAAATAGTCAATAAGAAGGAGCAATTCCTGATGTTGATGGGACAGAGTTAGACACAGTTTGGGACCAGTATCATACTTTGGTTTTTGTCAAAGAAGTACAGATTCGTGGGGAAAAAAAACAAGGAAGATACAGTCACAGTCATCTGTGAAAATTTCAGTCCCATACGGTGCCCACTTTTTGAGAAAATCGTGAAAAACGGCCACAGTATTTCTTAAGTCTTTTCTCTTTTATTTTTGATCTTTTAAAAGATCAAAAAAGATCAAAAAGAATTTTCGGTCGTTGTTTTACTAATTTCTGGATAAATACACCATTTCAGGTGGAAACATTTTAACGGTATGTTTCTACCAGCACCATCTTCGTACCCTGAAAGTTAAACGTAAATCTGTGAACATGTCTGTTTTGGTTTCTTACCAAAGTATGATACTACCTTTAAAGAATAGAATCTGTTTTTGCACCGCATTCATTTTTACTCATAAGTATGCTTGGACATCTGACTTTGTGTTGCATTCGTGTATTTATTTTGCATTTATAAATGTCATAAATTCCCTGTTGGGCTGATTTGATGGCAACAGCATTTCTTTGTATTCTGTGTCTATTTCTGATAGTAATTTCAAAAAAAGTACTGCGAACATGAATCAGAGACTTAACGTACATATGTCTCTCCCACTCTTAAAATACATGTGATTTGATCGTGACGTTTATTTTTCATTCCCATGTTGGGCTCTTGACGTACGTACAACACGCGAATAGTAATTGTTGTTTGACATTACCTATTGATCCATTTATTTTTAGACAAAAATGTACGTAGTTTATGCAGGCAATACAATAAGTAAGGGGGAATTACTGCAAACTGCGGACTTGTCAAAATAACGAATTGAGATGGATTATACTTGCATGTACTGGTACTCGTGATAGCTTAAGTAGTTGTTGGTGGGCGGACTTTCTTTATTGTGAGACTAGGATCGAAATGTCAGACCCTTGTTCAGGTGACAAGTCTAGACAATAATTAATCGTATTAACTTGTTCTATTTTTGTTATTACAAATGGTTGATTATAGATTACAAATTATTTAGCTTTTATTCAGACAACAGTAATAGAAAAGCACAAACATTTGGACAATGCAATTAATAAACAGCTGCTAACTGTTCATCAACCAAAATATTGACCTGAAATGTGGAAATATATAAAATGCTTGGAGTTAGGAGGGCCTGACGTTTTAACCCTACCAGAATCATTCTCAAAGCATTTAAGAAAGATCCTGCCAGGATAAAAATTTCAGGCCCTCTTAACATTTAGACAATTTAAGGAAAAAACAATTTAACGGAGGCCACAGAGGCCATGGCCTTCGTTGCCCTGGTTCTTGGCCTTGGTGCCCCTTCAAATGTTTCCATAGACATTATGATTTTCCAATGGAAGTGCCCCTTGCAATGGAAAAGTGGCCTTGCCCTTTTCATAACCAAATTCAAGGCCTGAAAAAATATACGTACGTTATTGTTTAATAATTTACACAAATATGGAGGCGCCCTTCGTATTTTTGTTATAATTTGTAAATTAGAAAAAGATGTTCAAATATTGTCTTTATAAGTTAACATATGTTACACCCACATACAGTAAGAGAGTTATGATATCCACACATTTTGTTAGTTTAACAAGGGCATCATGATCCCCCGCCTTGAGAATGTAGTTAAATATAATATCATACTTTGATTTTTGTCAAAGAAATGCAGATTCATGGGCAAAAATATCAAGACAGATACAGTAACAGTCATCTGTGAAAATTTCAGTCCCATACGGTGTCCACTTTTTGAGAAAACAGTGAAAAAACAGCCACAGTATTTCTCAAGTCTTTTCTCTTTTATTTTTGATCTTTTAAAAGATCAAAAAGATTTTCGCTCGTTGTTTTACTATTTTCTGGATAAATACACCATTTCAGGCGGAACAATTTTAACGGTAGGTAAGGTTTCTACTAGCATCATCTTCATACCCTGAAAGTAATACATAGGTAAATCTGTGAACATTTCTGTTTTGGTCTCTTACCAAAGTATGATACTACCTTTAAGTAGAATTATTTATTGGTTTTCTGTCAGGCTAAGTCATGGAATAATTATAAAAACATTGATGTAGTATCGACATTTTGCTTAGCTAGTGAAAATGAAATACAAGTTTATAATGTTAGCCATGGAAAGATGTTTTCTAAAAATACATGCAAGTCTCTCTTTTACTGTCTCGAAGTAGACGCTCGGGTTTGAAGCCCAGAGGCATGTCTGAGGTGTCTGTTGCATACTCTGCTTATCTTGTTTTCAATATCACGTCACAGTCGATAGGTCGGATAATTAATTCCATCGTTGCCCTCTTAGTAGGGCTATAAGTTTACGGATAATTTTGTAACTGGTTACCCGTCTGTTTTTCGGTTACGATTACCCGTATAACATGTATTTACAAAGAAAAACAAGGAAAAAATTAATTTGGGTCTTTTAGGAACTTGGTTGACAACATTCTTTTGTCACAACATTTTGCAGTGGTAGACATACATGTAGCAAAATGTCTGGCCTTTGCTTTGCATAAGCCTGATGGTCCAATTTTGAAAAGATTGTGGTAATTTGTGCTCACCTGCCCTAAACTTGACATTTTTTTCTTTGTGAACTCTAGAAGGGTCTATGTTTCAAGAAGAAGATGCCATTAAAAAGATACTTTTCGATTAACCTAACTGGGAAAATGTACCCGGGTACCCTTTTGAACGGTCTGTTAACCGGGTAACCGGATACAAACTGCAGCCTTACCTCTTAGTGTCACGGTAATCCACTAGCGACATTTATAGAGAAATTAGTGCGTTGAGCAAACAGTTAATTGTGGATTTCACCATCTAAGCATATTGCAGGTTCAATATTTGGATAACCTGGTTTTCAGTGTGCACACGATCTGGTTTATAAATTAGACAGACAATCCATTTTTGGAGATTCTTGTTGTCCAGATTTTGCCCCACACTTTTTTGCGCTCTGTATATTGGTCTCGCTTCTTTCGACGACGTGGTTCCTTCCCTCGCATGCCATTGGGATTCTGGCATTCTGCCTGACCACAATCGATGTTTCTGCCTTGTTTTGTACACACGCATCCATGTTATGGACGTTGCCCTGCAGTCTAGTCCAAATACATATTGGCTTGGCCGGGATCTCAGCACACGTGTACGTGCAGCTTTGCTTTCAACGAGGTTCGTGTACGTGCACACGTTCATGTACACACCCACACATAGTAGGCATACATGTACGTCAGAGCCTTGGAGGGTACATGTACGTCAGAGCCTTGGAGGGTACGTGTGGTTCGTAAGTTCACGTTGAGCAGATGAGACGAGACATTCTGCACTGGGCTCTGGTTTGGGTTGTGGTTGGGTGGGAATGTCAAACGATCAGGGTTCGTTGTCCGATTAAATCTTTGGCCTTCGATCTTGGCCTTGGTGCCCAGTTAACGGCCTTTGAAAATGTGATATTTGAGTGGAGGTGTCGATTATGATGGAAACGTGTCCGGAACCTACATGTCATATAGAGGAATACAAAAAATAAAATCTAGAATTGAAAATAAAACACATAATTACATATCCTACAACCCAAAAATACTAATCAATTTTTGAAGATAATTAATTCAAGGACAATATATAATTTTTCCATAGTACATAATTGTTTTTTGGAAGGTATCATAAGGTATCATCTTTTAAAAGATCAAAAATAAAAGAGAAAAGACTTACATGTAAGAAATACTGTGGTCGTTTTTCACTGTTTTCTCAGAAAGTGGGCACCGTATGGGACTGAAATTTTCACAGATGACTGTTACTGTATCTTCCTTGATATTTTTGTCCATGAATCTGTACTTCTTTGACAAAAACAAAAGTATGATATTACCTTTAAGGCGCAACTAGTCAATCTAGCTACAGACAGTTGATAAAGGAGACACATTTTCAGACCAATATAATTCTATCCAATAGGCGTGTAATTTAAAAACATGTTTGCCTGGCCATTTCCTGTGCTGTGATATATTAATTTGTAGACCTGAAGACATTTGGTGTCACCCGAGTCAAGCCACGACGATATAAAATCAGGCTGTTTTTCCTCATCCTCAATTACGGAAGGATCTCTCTGGATTATAAATCTCTTCTTGTTTCCCCGCCTCTCGTTAACTCTCAGCGTTGTGACCCCCAAGCAGCCTTGAAGTCGTAGAGCGTTATTTCCTGTTTTCTCCCGCATGGCTGCTCGGACGTTCCTTATCATTGAGGAGAAAATTAATCAGTATGCCAACTTCCATCTCTCAATGAAACCATGCATCTTAAACGCTGGGTTGGCATGGGGGCCTTTTCCGAACCTCGGCTCCGGCTCCGGCTCAGCTCAGCTCAGCTCTGTCCTCCATATGCTGAACAAAAATAGTATGTGGCTTTTCATTGAAGCTGAAGCTCTGTTTTCCTACCCAAACCAGAATGTCTACTTCGGAACCGTAGCTAGAAGCCTCTATTTTGATATTTGCCTGAGCCTGAGCCAAGGTTTGGAAAATGCGCCTCAGATTCATCAGGCCTTCATTTTAATAAAAATGAGGAGAGCTGCAAATCACTCTCCTTAAATACTTGTAGATTATTAAGGAGAGTGATTTGCTCTCGCTAATAAGAATCAAGTCTGAGCTGCAAATTCAACTCCTTAAAGGTAGTATCATACTTTGGTAAGAAACCAAAACAGAAATGTTCACTAGATTTACGTATAACTTACAAGGTTTGAAGATAGTGGTTGTAGAAACATACTGTTAAAATGTGTCTGTCTGAAATGGTGTATTTATCCAGAAATTTGTAAAACACCGACCGAAAATCTTTTTGATCTTTTGAAAGATCAAAAATTGAAAGAGACTTAAGAAATACTGTGGCCATTTTTTACTGTTTTCTCAAAAATTGGGCAACGTATGGGACTGAAATTTTTACAGATTACTTTTACTGTATCTTTTGATATTTTGGCCCATGAATCTGCATAATTTCTTTGATGAAAACCAAAGTATGATATTACCTTTAAATTGTTAAGGAGCTCTTTTTTCACTCTCCTTGAAAAACATTAAGGCGAGCGAAGGAATTCTCATCCTCCTTAAAAATCAAGGTCTGGATTTATGGATGGTAGCGGAATACATATTCCTTCTCTTGTCCTCCCTCCATTTCATTTTTCATATTGAGGGTGGACGTAGTACATGCACGTAGGCCTGCATCCATGTGGTCAATGAACAGGATTGAATTCATTTGACTTATTACTTTATTTATGGGGAACCCTTCACTTTTAGCCGGCCCTTTTCATTACGTTCATTTCCTCGACGAACCGCATTTACTCTGACTGCATTCTTCACAGCACCCTGCAAATTGAAAGATTTTGTCAGGATAATGACATGTTTTGGTCGAGTGATGCTGCATATTTGAAACAACAATTTGAGGCCTGCTCGTGTTTGCTGCTTCTAGTTAAGGGGGAATCGTGGAGTGGAGAATTGGAATTTGAAACCTTGTGGAGAGTTTATCCAAGAATTTTTGAAGAATACTACAAGGATTTCATGGGATGTTTGGATGGTCGTTGTCGAGATTTGTTTGGTCAAAAGTTGTTAAAACAGCGGATCAATTTGTTTGTGAACAGAAAACTGTTCACTTGAGGACGTGTTGCACAGATTCTAATGTTCCTTTTAGACATTTAGAACAAATGGAGACAGTTTATTTGCACATTTCAATTATTATTTTATATTTAATTAAATCAAAATGGGCACCGTTTAGCATTTTACTGCATGTTATGATAATAATAATTTTATAACAATATGCGCTTTTCAAATTTGTTTCAAGTTGTTGAATCTTAGTGAATGATTAAACTTCAACTTGTAAAAGAGCTAAATGGTACCAGAATGACGGACTCTTTCAACATGTTCAAAACCCAATTGCTTTTAAAGGTAGTATCATACATACTTTGGTAAGAGACCAAAACAGAAAGGTTCACAGATTTACGTATAACTTTCAGGGTATGAAGATGATGTTAGTAGAAACCTACCATTAAAATGTTTCCGCCTGAAATGGTGTATTTATCCAGAAATGAGTAAAACAAGGACCGAAAATCTTTTTGATCTTTCAAAAAGATCAAAAATAAAAGAGAAAAGACTGAAGAAATACTGTGGCCGTTTTTCACAATTGTTTCAAAAAGTGGGCACCGTATGGAATTGAAATTTTTAATACAGATATGAATGTGCCTGTATCTTCCTTGATATTTTTGCCCATGAATCTGTACTTCTTTGACAAAAACCGAAGTATGATACTACCTTTAAAATTGCATACATACGTACTTTGCTAATCCAAACAAAATACTGTACACATGATACTACTGTACCTTCTACAATATCTCAAGTTACTACCGGTCGACTGTTATCATCATCAACTCTGAAAGATTCTTTTTCAGAATAAATTTACACTGTCAGTGTGACTGTACTTACAAAGTATTTCAGTATGAGGCCCTAAAATATGTAATGGCTTGTAAAAAATCTAATGCGCTAGAAAAAATGTGTTATAGCCTAGTAAAAATCTGCATGGGCTCATAAAATATCAAGTGAGCTACATGTAGCCTAGTGTGCTTGTCTTGAAAAAAGAATGGAACAAAATTTGGCGCAGTGCCTGATATAAACCTATTTGCTACGCCGAAGTAGCAAATTCACTTGCGAATTAAATTTTGGCTTTGGCAGAATTACCGATACCTTCACGTAGCTATTTTTCTTCATCTTGTTTGTTTGTAGGCGCCTGTGTGTGGTTGCTAGTGGCGACGTATTTCAAGCTGCCCGTCTCTGGAACGCACAGCATTGTGGGAGCCATGATGGGTTTCCATCTGGTCGTTTTCCAGACAAACGGAGTCAACTGGACCAAGTTTGGTCTCATAGGTGAGTAGAAAACGGGAAGAGGACCTCAATTTACAAACGTGATGTTACAGATTTAATGTGGTGGAGTCTTAAATTTATATACAATAATCCGAACACAAGTTTTTAAAGGAATGGGAGACTTTTGGAGAGTCGGTCTTGAGTCAACAGCGCAGGCGCACGCATGCGTAATACATCGCGCGCATGCTCACAATTGCGCAAGCATGGTTTGCGCTTGCGCTGTTGACTCAAGACCGACCCTCCAAAAGTCTCCCATCGAATTTTGTGAAAAAGGGCACTGGAGAGCAGGTCTAGTAACTGAAGCATTTTACTAGACCTGAACTTTTTTTCAATAGAACTGCATGCATTCATGGACATAGGAAAACCATAATTGTATGCAATATTGTGTCAACACTCAACAATCATCAATTAAGGCACCATTTCAATTGTGCAAGGAAAACAAAAATCACTAGACAGCAGGACTAGTGCAGTACACACTTTACTAGACCAACACTGAAATCACTAGACTCATTCCGAGGTCTAGTGGATATTTCGAGCCCTGCCATTAGGAAACTGCGGTGGTACCTGTAAATCATTTTGCAGGGTTGAGCTTACCCTGGAGAAAAGGCAATCTCAGTGTTGGTTCGGGGCTGACGGAGGGGTGACTATTTCAAGTGGGAATCGTGGCTTATTTTCACCCTGTGTCGCCCGGGGCCACCGATGGGCTGTTTGCTTCAGGCATGAGATCAGTGATGCTGCTGCTCTGGATCCCATTGTAGCGTATCCTGCATGGGACGTGGATCTATCTGCAAGATCCCTGATCACATGCCTGAAACAAAAAGGCCCAGATAGTGTGCTCATTCATGAATTTGCATAATTTGTTCTTCCTTTACAAATTGGTTAACATTTTTGCTTTGGACAATGTTTTCATCTTTCTTTCGTAGTGGCCTCTTGGTTCATCTCGCCGTTGCTGTCCGGTTTTGTTTCATCCGCCATCTTCTTTCTGTACAGGAAGTTTGTTTTAAACAAGGTAAATATTGCTTGTGTCCAGTGTTATAGCTAGCCCATTTTGAGTGCCGGCTAAATTTACATAAGGCCATAAAAAAAATTGTTGTATTGGCGTAACCCGCCCGACCCAAAAATATGCCCCGACCGTAAGCACCGTCGATATATCGATATTATCGATATATCGATATTATGTTAATATCGATATTGCCGATGTCAAATTTTTAACAATATCGATATATCGAAATTTTCGATATTGAGGATTAATATCGATGATAAAATCGCAATATCGGTCATTAAACCTGAATTTGGGGTATTCGTGGATTTGTTTAATCACAACCAAAGAACTCCAGCAACGTTGTTGTAACATCTTGCGGTCTTATGTACCGATATCACGCAGCCAAAAAATCTACAACGATAGCCAGCCATCTACCTCGAAAGATGTTTACGTTACCGTGCCTTGGCTGGTGCCCACGGAATAACTACAAATTTACTACCTATCGAACGGAACCAGCGGCTTTTCAGGCAACCACGTGCGTGAGAACCTGTGGCATGGAGCTGTCACACAATGTAGCGTCAACCAATAGCATTGATTATGAGGATCAGTAATGGACCATGATTGGACAGAGCTACAGTGTATAAAACCACCGCCAGCCTTTTACTTGGAAATAAATTCACGATCCCCCCCATTATATTATGTCTGCAACTCGTGAACTGTTTCCAGCTGTGTCTACACATCATAATTGACAGGTCTTTTGTTAAGCATAGTTAAGATTTCTGGGTCAAGAAACCAGACACCAAAAGCCGTCTTTTGTCGGTAAAACAGGCCCAACCACAGAGAGATATATCTTATCTATGTTCCGCTTCGATCAGAGCAGAATAAAGGCTGAAGGAAAATCTCCTAAATTGCCTATTTGCATGCCTGCGCACAACGTACCATTTTGGTTTGTTACTGCGCAGCAACTGTGGTTGGAAAGACAACTCATTTGAATAAGTTTGGGTCAGGATGTTAAAAAAACAACTTTGTTTCCCAGACAATCATATGAACGTTTGGTGATTGTAAAGTCGGATGGTAAATCTCTTGACCACGTGTTTTGGGGTTTACGAAGGGAAGCCTCCAAAATAGCCATTTGCATGCATGCGCACAACATAGCATTTTGGTTTGTTACTGCGCAGTAACTGTGGTTGGAAAGACAACCCATTTCAATAAGTCTGGGTCAGAATATTAAAAAAATTAATTTATTTAAACTATCTGTCTGGACTATAAAGGTCGGATGGTAAGTCTCTTGACCTCGTGTTCTCGGACTCACAACCTGATCGATACGTCTCACGTCGTGTGAGGGCATTAAATTGAAATGCCGTCCGCATGCGTGAAAATCGATATATCGATAATATCGATATTTCAGCGGCGATATATCGATATTTGAAAATCCCAATATCGACGGTCCTTACCCGACCGTAAACATTTTAAACCCCCCCAAAAAAAATAATAATAAAAGATGGGGGGGGGTGGAATCGCAAATTTGATGGTGCTCCTCCGTAAACACGGAACTTCCAATATTAAACCAAAAGTGTGTCGTATTTTCATTACTCCAATACAACAATTTTTTTTAATGGCCTAATGTGAAGTGTGGCAAGCGGAGCTCTCGGCCCTCATGGCCAGGGACCAGGAGATAATACATGGTAGCTAAATGCAAGTCCGTAGTACGTGAGCATGTCAGCAATATTCTGTTTTGTTATCGGGGATCTGGTCCATTCATCTTTCAAAATTTATCTCCAAATCAAAGTCATATTGTTCTTTCAGTAAAAAAAGACAACATTTATGTTGTAACTTATGTTGTGCATTTTTTGTGATTTTCAAGATTTATTGTGCCGGTCTGTAACATGGGTTTTTCATCTCGAGTGCCGATCGGAGGTTCAGTGCCAACTGTCCCTGACCGGTGCCGATTGGCAAGGCTAGACCCCTGCTTGTATTTATTTATGTCCGGTTTGCGTTTTACCTTCAAACACTCTTGGCCTTGGGGTCCCGGTCACAAGAGTCTATTTGCTTGTGATGGTGGTCACTTACAAACCGTGCCATTTCCGGGGGCTTAAATGTCACTGGAGGATAGGAACAGAAAAACAGAGGTCAAGTCATTTCCTTGGTGACCCTGGACGTATCCCTCGTGCCTAAGGCTTGACCTTTATCGAGGCAACAGCGCAGCGGTCATTGCCTGGATGGCTCTTGAATTTCAAAAAAGCAGTCATACTTCTACGGATGTTACAATATTAATCTCATCCATTCTCTGTAGATTTACATTCAAATTCATGGGATTCATCGTCCTTCTAGTAGACATAGGCTCTTTGTCAAATCTCATGTTTGCATCCATTTATACCTTCAAAGCGTATGAATAAGTGACGTCTGTCTGTCGGTATTAGAAAGAATGACCTTTTGAGCGAGTGAACCGTCTTGAACCTCCCAAGACTCATACCGTTCTTGTCTCCTAATCTGGAAAGAAATATCAGTTGGATTTAAGAATCCGAGATTTAAAGGTAGTAGATACTTTGGTAAGAGACCAAAACAGAAATGTTCACAGATTTACGTATAACTTACAGGGTATGAAGATGATGCTGGTTGAAACATACCGTTAAAACTTTTCCGCCTGAAATGGTGTATTTATCCAGAAATTAGTAAAACAACGACTGAAACTCTTTTTAATCTTTTAAAAGATCCAAAAAAAAAGAGAAAAGACTTAAGAAATACTGTGGCCGTTTTTCGCTGTTTTCTCAAAATGTGGGCAACATATGGGACTGAAATTTTCACAGATTACTTTTACTGTACACATGTATCTTCCTTGATATTTCCTATAATAGTTTTACTAATTTCTGGATAAATACACCATTTCAAGCAGAACAATTTTAACGGTAGGTTTCTACCAGCACCATCTTCATACCCTGAAAGTCATACGTAAATGTGTGCACATTTCTGTTTTGGATTCTTACCAAAGTATGATACTACCTTTAAGCACAGGCGAATTGTACTATTTTTTGCCTGCCAAGTCTTTCTTGTTATCATTCCATCCGCCCCACCCAACCCCCCAACTGCAAGTGTCAAATGAGCCCTCGAGCACCCTGAAACTCTGGTCTCAGTTTCCAGCCGACATACAAGCAGATCTAGTCCTGACATTTACACTGTTGAACATTTACCGGCCAGCGCTGGCTGGCAAAGTCTTCTCCTTGTGAAGAACCAACCCACGGCTGGAACTTCTACGTGTTGTACGTGTAGTTCAGGCAAAGTTCACCAGGCATGCTGTGCATTCCATCCTTGTAGGCATATTCCTGGACCGACCCTGCCTGACCTACATGTAAATTAAGCATTGGCTTGACCTACTAACATACATTGTACGTGTGTTTGAAATGATTTCAGTAATTAGGCTCTTGTTGTTATTTTCGGGATGTGTGAAGTGCAGAAAGATGTTGAATGGGATCGGAAATATAAATTGACATGATTTAAGAAGACACAAATGAAATTATGAATTTAGACAAAATTCTCACCCAAATGCATTTTGCTGGCCTACATGAAGTTCTGGAAAAAAATTGTTGTCTTCCAAGTTTGTTTCGTATGGAATTGAGCTGTTCATTTATATGATGCAACTTTCCAAGTCAGGGTCGCATTTGTGTTTTTCTGAATCGTTTAGGGAAAATGAAAATAAGTCTTAAAAAAAAATGCTGCTCTCCTAACTTTTTCCTTGCTAGCACACCGGGCCGTCTTAGTTCAGATTTTTACTAGTTTAGATTTTTACGTATATGTATACATGTTGATCCATACCTTAACATGTAAGTTCTTTTTTTTTTTTTTACTAGCCCACCGGGCAATCAAGGAAGTGCCCAGAGAGGTTTTTGCTAGGCATTGTCAGGGATGAGATTTCTCAGATTAAAGTTTGATTTCAGACTTGTGTGTTTTGGATTTCAGACTTTTTTCGTCACAGGCTGTGTACAAAAGTATAGGAGATTCTAAATTTCAGACTTTTTATGCTCCCTGTCAGCTGTTTTCAGACATTTTTATCATTGGTCAATCTCATCCCTGCATTGTACAACGGGCTAGTACTAATATTTGGGTACAGTGATCTTAACGACTTTATCCCCCAATTCCCAATAGCCCACGTGCACATGTATTTATTCAATTAACTGCTGCAAAAACTGCATATCAGCTGAAGTAATGGCCTGAAAATGCTTGGAGTTAGGAGTGCCTGACGTTTCGGTCCTATCAGGCTAAACCAAGTTTTTAAAATTGATGGTTTTCACATTTTAGAATAGGCAGTGACACCAAATAGGCCTATAGATGTTTCAATTAACAAGCAACGTATCTATTTACCTGGTTCAGATATTCTCAGAACGTAATAATCATCTGTCTATTCAAATATTTTTGTTTTCCTACTTAGGATAAGCCTCTGGAGCCAGGCCTGAAAGTCCTTCCTATATGCTATGCTCTGGTGTTGCTGGTTAATGTCTTTTCCATCACCTTTGACGGTCCCGAACGTAAGTGAAAAAACAGAACTACTTTATGTTCTCAGGTTGCAGCTTTGCTGTGCGTATCGATGAAATGAAATGATCCTTGGGGTGTGGCGGTGTGTGCATGGTTTCATGGCTTCTGACTGCCAAACGAACAAAGATAATTGTGGGGTCACCACCAATGTTGGGCTGGATAGCTCAGTTGGTAGAGCACCTAGTTCGAATCCTGCTCCAGTCAAATTTTCTTTGTTCACTTCTCAATGACTCATGGAATAGTATCCTTAGTGGTGACTATGCAGTATTTTGACTAACAAGCAGAATACTGGTGCAGTCCTTAGGAGCAGGTTACGTTACACCTGTTCCGTACTAGCCAAGCCTATACCAACACAACCTATGTACATGTAATTAAAACCAAACCTGGACTATGTTACGAAAAACCCAACATTAGCAAACGGAGCTTAATTTGAATCAAGCTAAGTCAAGTGGAGCCATGCAAACAGAACCTATCGCAAACTTATCAACCCATCTAAACCGGCCTAACCCAACCTGTAGCGCATACTGACCCAACCCAGTATTAAGCCAACATTAATCATAACCTCTCCTACTGTAAGCCAATGCAAGTCAAGCCATCCCAGCCCTGTCCAACCCAACCCAACCCAGTCCAGCTCAACTCAAGCTAGCCCAACCCAAGCCAACCCAATTCAACCCCACCCCACCCCACCCCACCCAACCCAACCCAACCCAGCCAAACTCAACCCAACCCAACCCAACCCAACCCAACCCAACCCAACCCAACCCCAGCCCAACCTAACTCGACCAAACCCAACGCAACCCCACCCATCCCATCCCAACCCCAATCCAACCCAACTACAAGCATGAAAACTATCCCACTCTAGTCCCATCCATAACACACCTGAAGCTACATGTACCATACCCTACCATAACTCCCGTTCTCTGATAACCTCGTGTAGTACTGTATGTCTTCATTATTTCCTTATCATCTGTTTGCCACCACAGTACTAGGAATGAACGCCGTTCCAGTCTGGGGAACGTTTGCCATCAGTCTGGGTGTTGGTCTCATATCTGGACTCATCGTGTGGTTCTTTGTTGTCCCTAGACTCCGGAAAAAGCTGCAAGGTATGTCCAACCCCACTTCCCATTCACTTAAAAATACAAAATACAAATGGTAACTCTGTGGAATCTTCTAAAACATTTCCGCACTTGTTGTCTTACCAAGCAGTATTTTTAATAAATTTGATTAAATGTAGTATCACACTTTGGTAAGAAACCAAAACAGAAATCTTCACAGATTTACGTATAACTTACATGGTATGAAGATGGTGCTGGGTGTTAAAATATTTCCGCCTGAAATGGTGTATTTATCCAGAAATTAGTAAAACAACGACCGGAAATCTTTTTGTATCAAAAATAGAAGAGAAAAGACTTAAGAAATACTTTGGCCGTTTTTATCGATTTTCTCATAAAGTGGGCACCGTATGGGACTGAAATTTTCACAGATGACTGTTACTGTATCTTCCTTGATATTTTTGCCCATGAATCTGTACTTCTTTGACAAAAACGAAACTATGATACTACCTTTAATTACTATAACTCCTATAAATGAAGATTACTTGAAACTTTTCGACATGTCAGACCCTCCTAACTCGAAACATTCTATTTCAGGTCATAGTTTTGGCTCATGACTAACTTGCATGCTCAGTTTATTACTTGTATTGTTCAAAGGAACAGAAATACATGTATATTAAACAACGAATCTTGTGTGTCGATTTTGTAGGGGATGACCAGTTTTCAGCACTACCTCCCGTTGGATTAGACGATGTTAAGATCGAACCTACCATTACCATTAATATTGATGGGGACATTCCAGAGAAAGGTTAGTTGCGATTCGTCTCGGGGCCTTTTCGAAACGGAGGCTCAGGCTCGGGCTTAGGCTCAGGCTCCAGCTCTGTCATCCATATGCTGAAAAAATATGGGTTGTGGTTTTTCATTGAAGCTGAAGCTCCGTTTTCCTTTTCAAACCTGAGAAACTACTTACGAACCGCAGCCAAAAGCCTTTTTTTGTTATTTTAAAATGGATTCACAAAATGGAGCCGGAGCCTCCATTTCTTCCATTTCCCAAGCAGTCACACATTTTCTACAGAGTTTTTCGTTTGTAGAGCCCTTCATTATTAATGTATTAGACCTTTTGGTAATTGATTTTGCGGTAACACCATGAGACATAAATTATACTCTTTTTATGAGTTTGATGGCTCTGAAAAGAGCCGGTTAACGCGATGTTGCGGCCAGTATGCTCTGGCTGTCTTCAGGGGCCGATTTCATAAAGCTCCGCGACGCGTCGCAACTTGATTTGCGACCCGTCATAGCTGCGACGCGTCGCATCTATGCAGTGAGTCCATAGAGAAAGGATGCGTCTTAACACTACGACGCGTCGTAAGTTTTATGAAATCGGCCCTAGGAGAAGGCTGCAGCTGCAAGATAGAGACTGGACTAGCAGTTCTGTTGCACACCTGTTTAAGATCTTGTCGACTTTTCTTCAACGTCTTCATGGTTTGAAACATCTACATTTGGTTTGTATTTCCTCCAGTTGATCCTTTGAACTCTGAAAAGACAGAAGACGTACCTCTCGATGACAAGGTTCCCGAGGCTCAATTGGAAGCCAAGGCCGCTGCTGCTAATGCTGAGGCTGAACCCATGATGATAATGAGTGAGTCCAATCAGTCCATTCTCTGTTGCAGCTTGAACATTGTTGCCGTGCTTAAGGAAAACCAGAAACAAAATTCTGTTGCCCGATGGAGTGTTAATATTTCATCATGTTTTGGCAAACTTTTGGTGCTCCTGGTCTTTGGCTTGATGGACCTGGTCATTGTCTTGGTTCACCTGGTCATTGCCTTGATGCCCCCTGGTCATTGCTTAAGTACTTCTGGTCATTGCCTTGGTTGCCCTGGTCATTGCCTTGGTGCCCGCCCACCTGTTATTGCCCTTGTTCCCCTGGTCATTGCCTTGGTCAATGCCTTTCTGCTCCTGGTCCCTGCCTTGGTGCTCTTGGTCCCTGCCTTGGTGCTCCCTGGTATTGCCTTGGTGCTCCTGGTCATTGTCTTGGTGCCCCGGTCAATGTGTCAGTGCCTTTGGTCATTGCCTAGGTGCCCCTGGTCATTGCCTTGTTGCTCCTGGTCACTGCCTTGGTGCCCCCGGTCATTGTGTTGGTGCCCCTGGTCATTGCCTTGGTGTCCCTGGTCATTGCCTTGGTGCCCCTAAGTACTTCTGGTAAGGTTGCACGGTTTTTCGGTATTACCGAGTAGTGGCGGTTTAAAACAAAAACCGAAACCGAACCGAAGCTTTTTTGAAATACCGACATACCGGCCAAGTCGGTTTAGAAAAATAAACTGCGGTATTGTAAGATTTGAAGAGCCCCACTTGTTATTTTTCTGTTGGCAACAGCCAGATTGTAAACTAAATGGAGATAAGATCTTAGAGATCCCTTTGTGTTTGCCGACAAAAGAAAGTTTGTGGTTTCTGGTTTCTTGACCCAGAAATCTGAACCCAGCTTAACAAAAGACCTGTCAATTATGTATAGAAGATGTGTAGACACAGCTGGAGACAGTTCATTTGCAGACATAATAGGGTGCGTGGGAAAAGATCGTGAATTTATTCCTGGGAAAAAGGTTGGTGACCCTTTCATATAAAAGCTTCGTCCAATAATAATGCTTGGCTGGCTCTCACGATCAATGTTATTGGTGGTCACTGCATTTTGTGACAGCTGAACTTGCCACTGGAAAGTTTGCACGTGGTCAGGCAAATCGCTGGTCCCATTTAATGGGTTGCCAATCTATGTGGTATATTGTCGGGCACCAACCAAGGAAGGCAAAGTAAACATCTTTCGTGGTTGATGCATGTGTGCACTTTGTGCAGCAGACTGGACGTAGATTTGGCTTAACTTTATCTATTTTTGTCGATAAAAATGCAGACACTTGACTTCCTCTTAGATATGGAGTCTTATTTCCATGGAATATACCTGGCTCGAGAAGTAAATAAATGCAAACGGAAGGTAGGAAAATTGTCTCCGCGGCTCCGAAACTGTTCCTAAACTTCGATAATAATAAAAAAATAATAAACACGACCCTCTGGGTGCGACGTCGGACGATAAAAAAAAGTTATTCATGGTTGAACGATGTTGTTTCAAAGCTATTGAATTAAATTCCTGCCAATAAAAAACATTTTGTAACATTTCTTAATCTTAAGATTGCCAAGAAAACTAGCGGCTGAACCACTCACGATGTATGACACACTCCTGTGGGTGTCCGATCACAAGATAAGATGACGTAATTTGTGCTTTTAGAAGTTGCCGGTAATACCGAATACCGCGGTTTTTTTGGAGCCGGTATACCGGCTAGGCAAAATTGGAAACCGTGCAACCTTAACTTCTGGTCATTACTTGGGTGCCCAGTCAAATTTCAGGAGATATTTCAGTGTTTCTTATAGAATCTTACCAAGAGTGTACCACCTTAATTAACCGGTAACTCGGGCAAAAGTTAAAGCGTGAAAGTGTCGAGGTAAAATATACAAAAATCCAATAAAGGAAAAGACGGTCTTGGAGAAAAAACCCAAGATTGCCATTGGGAATCTTCTTGAGGGATATCTTAATGGGAATAACAATTGAATTCTTGTCTTCTCGGCATTTTTCTAAAACAGACGGAGACTTGAACACCTCTTGCGACACCAACAACACCTCCCTGCAGTCCTCGGACGCCGACCTCAACGTCTTCCAGCGCATCATGATGCGGACGGGCTGGCGGAAGATGGAGAGCGGTAGCACCACGCCCGACTCGCTGCAGTCCAACAACAGCGCCCCCCGGAGGAACCTGGAGGCCTGGCAGAGCGTGGTGGATCCCCCCGAGGTCGCTAAGCTCTGCAGTCCCCTGCAGATTCTCTCGGCCGTCTTTGCCTCTTTCGCTCACGGCGGAAATGACGTGTGGTAAGACTGGATTTGAGATATATCAGAGCGTCGGTCACTATTGACCATTAGGAGTTTGTCATTTAAATCGTCCTACGTCAGTGTACCGACGTGTGAATGAAACAAATGGAGTTGCGTATATCATGAATATTAAATGATTTTGGTCGTGAAATAGATAATATGCAAATTAGGTTTGCCCTTCACTGACTTGGATGAGCATCTATACTCCATGGTTGTGAGTATAGAGGACGAAACACTAACATGGTTTGCCAAAAATTTGACAAAAAAATCACAAAAAAGAGAGGAAAATCAGGATAATTATCGGAATCGTTTGCCGAAGTATGGCTGCCTTGGCCACTGCCTCAGTACACTGCCTCTGGTCATTGCCTTGCTGCCTGTGGTCATTGCCCACACTCCCTACCAAATGCTCTCTGAGACTGAGAATGTTCCAATTTCTAGTTGCCCATCAACTCTTCCAAATAGAAACGCTTTCTAGCCCTATCAAGGAATTGCTGTCATGTGACTGTCATGTGACTGTTTTATTATTTCATTTTTTCCTTTAGCAATGCCGTTGGTCCTCTGGTTGCCTTGTGGTCCATTTACCAGTCGGGCGGTGTCGAACAGAAGCAGAGTACTCCTATCTGGATCCTGTTCTATGGTGGACTCGGGATCACTATCGGACTCTGGGTCCTCGGACGTCGCGTCATCGAGACGGTAGGAGACCGACTCACCCCAATAACTCCATCCAGGTAAGAACAGAATCGGGTAACAATTGTGGAAGATCAAAATTTGTTTTTTGGTCTTTAGTTTTACTCGTTTCTGGAAAGATACAGCATTTCAGGCAGAAAAATGCTAACGGTATGTTTCTACCTAGGGCTGTGCATTCACGGGTAATTTTGGACCCGAGTACCCTTTGCCCAAACGGGCGGGTACCCGCGATATAATATAAAACATAAGAAATTAAGAACCCGGAAGTATGTTGCGTAATGGCCGTTGGTGAGTACCGTATCGGGGCTCCAAGCCAGGCGTGCTAAAACATTACCAGACCCTCCCCAAAACACCCAGACCTTTAGTGGATTTCGGCTATTTTTAGGGGTGCCGAATTTTAGTTTATGCTATTTCTACCGACATGACAGGCCAAGCAAAACTTAGCTCGATCTTTTTTCCGACATCGAGCACCGCCGACATAAAACACGATGTATGCACTGTCAGGGTTGTTATTTCGTTGCGTGATCCCCGTAAAATATTCTAACCACCCCGTAAATCGCATTTTCCTGATCAGCTAAATCTTACTTGAATTTCAGTCGGTAATTTTGTCCAGTTGGCCAATTAGATGAAACACACTTTTCACGTACATGTGCTAGATCTTAAAAAAATAACGTGAGAAAAATTCCTAGGGCGACCAAAGCATTATTAAGACGTAAACACGATTCATTGTGCACATGGTCAGCATGGTAATCTCGAATGTTCCATGACTGGTACCCGCCCCACACACGGCCACGCGTAAAAGCCACTATGTCAAAACAACGTGCACCAGTCTCGACCACGTGTGGGCAGGAAGACTACATACTGTATTCACCGTACGTACTGTACTGTGTGTGTGCATGGTGTAGGCTCGGTCGGTTCCGATCATGATCTGTCGTATGCGGTAGGATTTTTGGTCGGTACATGTAGGCCTACATCGCGGCTTGGGTGCGTCGCATTGTCTGGTACCGTAGATCGCGGCCGGACTGCGTCGATATGTGGCTTGCTGCCGGTTTCGGTACAGATTTGCGGTAAATAATCTGCTTTTGACATTGCAAAAACTACCAATTTTGCAGGTCAGTGATGTATTATATGAAAAAGGGCATGGTTGCTATTTTTTTACGGGTAATAGAATCGAAAAAATGGAGCCGGGTACTCGATGGTTTCGGTCGGGTTTCGAGTACCCGGGTAGAATGCACAGCCCTAGTTTCTACCATAACCATCTTTGTACCCCGTAACAAGTTATATCTGTTTTGATATAACTACCAAAGTATGGTGTTACCTTTTTAAGCAGAGCCATGAAATTTGGCCCTGGGCTAATTTCATAGAGCTGCTTAAGCACCAAAATTTGCCAAAGCACCAAAGACCTTGGTAAATAATATCAGGATGCCAGCCAAAACTCCTTGTGAATGTCATGCTCAGCAAACAATGACCGAATACAAGTCAAAAGCATTTAACATCACATGAAAATTTGGTTGGTAATCCTGTTTGATCAATGAAGACTTTTCATGCTTTTAATAGCGTTTTGCGGTGCTTGTCTCCGTAAAACACACTTTGGCTCCAGGGGGTTGGAAGAACAGATTTTTCAATAGTTTATAAGTTTTCCCCTGAAAACATTGGAGCTGGCCGAATGCCAACAAAAATCGGCATTGGCCAAATCACCAGATCACGCTCCAGCTCAAGCACGTGTCCTTGACCGCGACAAACGATCACATTTTTCTTGGTCTACCAGCGAGCTAGTATTCTAAGCAAATTATGTGCTTAAAGGGAGGGTACAGAATTGGTAAGACAAAATACACTTCATGATCACAGATTCACATAAAACTTACACAGTATAATGGTGATGATAGGAGAAAACATCCCATAAAATGTTTTTGTCTGAAATGCCATATTTGTTGAGAAATAAATGAAACCATTTTCCGATTGGAATAAATCGCTTTGAAGCGTTTTATTCATTCGTTGAAATGTGTACGTTCTCTGTACACGGGTTTTCACTATTTTCTCTTGACCCAGATGGCTGATTGATCTCAAACTTCTACAGGTTTGTCAGTTAAGGTATACGATGGATTACATAATGTGCTTTCACTGTCGGCAACGGTTTTGTCGCAAAAACCAGTTCTGTACCATCCCTTTAAGCAGCTCTATGAAATTATCACTGGGTTAAATTTCACGAAACTCTACGATCGATCGTAACTCGAGTAACGAAGGATAACCCATCGTAGGGGTCTATCCCACGTAGGGCTGCAATGCATCAAGAGTCCTACGATTGGTAGTAAGTTACGAAGAGTTTGGTGAAATCCACCCCTGATTTTCTTAGGCATGTTTGCAACACCTAACTATTGTGTCTTGTCTTGTCCTCCACAGCGGTTTCACCATCGAGCTAGGAGCAGCCGCCACCGTCCTAACGGCCTCCAAGCTGGGCATTCCCATCAGCACCACCCACTGCAAAGTCGGCTCCGTCTTCATGATCGGACTTGTCCGGTGTCGCGACTCCCTCGAGTGGAAGATGTTCCGCAACATCTTCTTAGCGTGGATCGTGACCTTACCCATCAGCGGAGGAATCAGCGCAATCTTCATGCTCATTCTCCAGAAAGTGGTATGATACCGAGCCAGCCAGCCCATCGTCGGCGGCCTCCATGTACAAACTTTAAAACATTTAATATGGAATTCTATCACAGGGTACGTCCGTGGTTTATTCTTTGTTTTATAAAAAAACATTTCACAGAATGGGTCTGTGATTACTCTGTTCATAGCGTCATTTTTCTTGTACAGTAATTAATTGAGATGGTCTTTTTTTTTAATTATCAAGATCTGTTCTAGATCGGTTTAATATTCAGGCGATCTCTTACACCGTGTCTGGTTTCATTCATCATATTTATATATAAAAAACCCATAAACCGGGCCAGTATTTTGTCATCGTGATACATTTTACACTGGACTCGGTCATTGCGAATTCATTTTTCAAGTAGTATGAAGTCTCGTTGTAGATATGAAACGATGTGAAAAAGAAAAAAGAAAAAACGGGGGGGGGGGGGGGGGGGGGGGAGTCACTTTCTTTAGCCAATGGTATTTTCCTTTGAACCAAAACCGCAGAGTATTATTTGAAACTTGCTGCATTTCTACCCGCATGGAGACTTCCTTGCTGGGGCCAATTTCATGGCGCTGCTTAGCACAACAATTTGCTTAGCACATAAATGTCTTGCCCAATGAAACAAACCACCATTACAAAAATTCATTTGAAATTCAATGGTCAGCGAACAACAGCCAAAGAACAATTACAAGCAATGCACAACACATGGACATTTGGTTGTTAATCCTGCTTTTATTAAGACAGAAATGTCATGCTGAGCAAATTTTTGTGCTAAGCAGGGCCGTGAAATTGGCCCCAGTTGGATTGTAGTTGGTTACTCAGATGCCAAGTACCAGTCACAGGTGATATTATATGTAATAATATACAGGGTATTAGTTGGTAAACCAACATTAAATCTTAACTCCCCTGGACCTTCCCCCCCAAAAAAAAAAAAAAAAATAACAAACAAATAACAAACAAAAAAAAAACCGAAAAAAAAAAAAATCAACAACAACAACACGAAAGCAAACCACAGACAAAACAAAAACAATCAAATAGATAAAGGAAAGCTGACAAAACAAACAAGACGGGCTGTCGCACTAGCCTCGGCCCAAAGATTACTGACGTACTGTATGTTTGTTCATCAGCTGAAGTCATTTACGGTATCATAAAATGCTCTTTTTTTCACCTTGAATGCCAGGAATTTCAAAAATAAAAATTGTAGAAATATGTAACAAATGTTGCCGTCTTTAAGCTTTGAATTCAAATAGAGAGGTTTTCGGTATGATACTTTACTATGCGCAGTTGAAATCGATCTGGGTTACAGTTGACTAAGAGGACCGTAATGGGAGCTGCCATTTTGGGGGGCCATCCCATTCATAACTGCCTGCTTATTCAGTTGTATCAGTGAAGATTGAAAAAAACAATTAAATGAAAAAAAATGCAGGGAAAAAGTGGGAAAAAATGTGACAATGAAAGTTTAGAAAAACAATAATTTAAGAAAATCTGTTTTGAAAACAGAGACCTCAACAAAATTTAATTATAGGTTATAGGTTATCTTGTTCCCTGTTTTTGTTTTTGTTATAATGTTCCACTTGTTCGAACTTTTCAAGTGCAAACAAGTTATTTTGTTTTTGTTTTGTTTTTGAAGATGAAACGACAATTACAAATTTTCCTAACATCCGCATTATTCCGCAATGGTATTAAACAGTTGTGAATAGGACTTGAAGGGGTACCTAGTCCACAGCAAGGCAGCAAAGAATGCCTCCATCCCTATGGTGTGGAGAAACCAGTCCCTCACACTGAAACAAGACTGATGGTCTCTTCACAGTATAAATAGGACTGGAAGGGGTACCTAGTCCACAGCAAGGCAGCAATGAATGCCTCCACCCCTATGGTGTGGAGAAACCAGTCCCTCACACTGAAACAAGACTGATGGTCTCTTCACAGTATAAATAGGACTGGAAGGGGTACCTAGTCCACAGCAAGGCAGCAATGAATGCCTCTACCCCTGTAGTGTCGAGAAACCAGTCACTTACACTGAAACAAGACTAGAACTAGAAGGGGTACCCCCTAATCCACAGCAAGGCAGCAATGAATGCCTCTACCCCTGTGGTGTCGAGAAACCAGTCACTTACACTGAAACAAGACTAGAACTAGAAGGGGTACCCCCTAATCCACAGCAAGGCAGCAATGAATACCTCTTCCCCTCTGGTGTAGAGAAACCAGTCTCTCACAAAACCTGCAACAAGACCGAAGGTCACTTCAGTCATGTCATAAAGTTGGGTTCTATACAACTCATATCTTTATTGACTTTTCCCCCACCATAGACCTTATTCACGGTGAATCTATCCTGTCACCTTCCTTTTATACCCCTTGGAAAAGATAACACCAATTCTTAAAAGCAAACGGGTACCAGACTACTTTGAATCCAAGCCTCGGTTTGATTGCACTGCTTCGAATGTAGGATGGATGCACCGTGAATAAGACCGCCTATACATTTAGATTGGAATAACAAAGTGTAGTTTTCATGATTTTATGAAATGATTTCATGATTAATACTTTGTCATGAAATCACGTCAATATGATGAAATATTGACTAGAAATCAAATTATGTTTTGAATTTTAAATTTACTTTATGTATTATCATAGTTATGTACATGGTGATGATTTGATTTTTGAGAGTGGAAATTGGGACGTTTCACAATTTAACCTACCGTTTATCTTTCATCTATGGGTATTTCTCAGTTTTCCAGTTTGGATGTGTGTGCTGTGCATCCGAAAGATTCGCAAACATAAACCATTGTGATAACACGTGAAATACACGCACAAAACGACCCAAGAATTAGCAAAAATAACGTTGAACGTATAGGGGAAAAATCTCCAATGTCGACAATTTCCCATCACGCACCCCGTAAAACAGCCTCTCCCTGCTGCCCTCTTAGTGGCGCTCTAAATTGTGAAACGCCCATATTGGGGTACTACTACTTTCATAACAGTTTTTGGCTGTTTTTTTTGTGGGGTGAGGGTGCTGAAATATTTTATTGCCCTGCTACGGTTTTGATTCGGATGTACATATTCATTTGATCTACTTGTAGATTTTGGTCTTCAGTGACAAGCATTGTATGCCGAGTTTGCCGTTTGTTGTGTGGATTTTGTCTCAGGTTGCATTGTCATGTAAATTTGTCATTCAAGAGCAGCTAATACTTGTACTATATGGGGCTTTTTGAAATATCGGCTTCGGCTATGTCTTCGGTTTATGGCTTTGTTTTTTTCTGTACACGCAAAAGCTGGACATGTATAACTTTCAGTTTTTAAATGAACCATTGGCTTCGGCTAAGGCTATGGCTTTGACTATGGCTTTGTCTGTACACCCAAAAGCTGGAAATAACATAATTGTTCAATGAATCATTGGCTTCGGCTATGTCGTCGGTTATGGCTTTGGCTTTGTCTGTACACTTAAAAGCTGGAAATAACATACAGTTTTTCAATGAAACATTGGCTTCGGCTATGTCTTCGGTTATGGCTTTGGCTTTGTCTGTATATCCAAAGGCTGGAAAAATAACATGCTGTTTTTCAATGAAAGCTTGGCTTCGGCTATTGCGTTGGTAATGGTTTGGATTTGTCTGTAAACCCAATAGCTGGAAATTTAACTTGTGGATTGTCTTTGAAGCTGAGGATCTGTTTTCTTCGTTCAAAACGGAGTATAAAGATTTGAAACTGCCAGAAATCTCAATTTTGACACCTACGCTGCTGTTTTGTACGGGCAACGTCCGAACCAAAGCTGAAGCTATTTTTGTGACAGAACCAATACCTATAACTAGCAAGTTCACCACGTTCAAATAATAATGATTTTATTGTGTTCTCCATTTTGCATCAGTATTTAGTAATTAGGAATTTTACGCAAGGATTTGCACATGTGCATTATAATATTCTATTAACCGACCTTTTTTAATTACGGGTACGTTCGTTAATCACTATGCCAAAAAGGTCATTTTGTCTGTAAGCCATTTTGCGAGTTAAATCTGAATCGTATCGGGCACACATAATACTTCTTTCATTGAATGATATAAACAGTCCGGTTTGAATTTCCCAGACTAAAGACTCTTGCTGTATTACATGATTCGGGGCAAGCTTTTGCTTGGTTACATAACAGACGTCTTGCACCAATGCACTGTTCATAATGGATAAGAATGGCACAAAGGAACCAGTCCATGCTAGAGATGGGTATTACTATGTGATATAGCAACAGAGTCGTTAGTCTGGGAAAATTGAAACTGGCATGTTTATATGCAATGAAAGAAGTCTGTGTACCAGATACTATTCAGATTTAACTCGCAAATGGCTTATTGAAAACATGTGTCAAATCCCATGCAGTGGTTTTGTAATAGACTGCGATTTTTATTTAGGAGAAAAAATGTTGCAAATGAATTACCGAACCATAGTTTGAAGTAAGATTCCTCAATTTCCGTGTCATATTATTATCTGTATTCTGTAGCAGGTAGCAGAAATACCTGTCACTTTGTTAAATTTGCCAATTTTTAGAAGATTCAAATGCCACATGCTATCTAGACTGATCTGTTTCTGCAGTTGTTTTTCTGTAATCATCAAATAACCACTAGGGAAACTGACTGGATTAATTTTTGAGTCGTTGAAAAGTGAAAAAAGAAAGATTGATTGGTGCGGGATTCGAACCAGCAACCTTAATACAGTGCTTAATACCAAGTTGAGCTATCCAGCCCTATGTTGAAGGTGGTCCTAATAGTTCAAGTTGACTATCTTTTTGTTCATGCTGATTTTGGTATTAAATGGTCCATTATTTCATGAGTTGGGGTCGTTATTTTGGCTCAATTGAGTCAGAAGGCAGACTAGGATTCACAATGTGAAATGATTAATTAACCCTAACCCCCTAGGGGCATTTTACTGAGTACCATCCTGAATCCTCCACAATCCTCCAATGGTCACACTTTAAAAACTGCGTTCATCCTGAATCCTCCACAGTCCTCCAGTGATCTCACTTATACTCAAAATGAGAGGTACCTAAATCCTGAATCCTTCAGAATCCTTCAGTGGCCCTACCTCAAAAAATGCGTTTATCCTGAATCCTTGCCACTCCTCAAGTGGTCCTCACTTGAAAATGACATTATATCCTGAATCCTCCGAAATCCTCCAAAACTACCAAAAGGATTTTGGAGGATTGAGGTGGGTTAGGGTTTTTAATGACTAACCCAGAAAAAAAATCCCCTTGTTCCAATGCTCGAAAATTTTAAAAATGTATTTATTTAAGAAGCTAAGTATATGATGTCTCACGATAATGGCTTAAAAGTAGTGACATTTCGGCTGTGGATTGCTAGCCTTAATCAAACTGATGAAGACACTTGCACGGTCTCAGTTCATATAAGATCTCATCTGCTCTTGGTTTTGGCTGTGTTGGGTCTTGGTCCTTGATTGGTGTATGCTCCGTCCAATCAGGAGACAGCATGCCGCCGAAATGTTGCTACCTTTCAGCCAAAATCATGACTCATCAAACATAATCCCTTCTTACCATTTTCTACGATGAAAACCCTTTTTTCTGTATTTTTTTTTCTTATAAGTTTTTGTTTCTTTATTATTATTATTTTTCAATCGATTTATTTAGGGATTTGATTGTTATTTTCTATAAATACTTAATAAAGACAGACCTTGTATGACATTTTCACCACTCTGGTTCTTTATTCGCCTTTACAATTTTGGCCAGTGAACAACACAGTTGGTATTTAAATAACTGCGCAAAAACAAATGTTATTGAACGAAACATTTGTAATGGACAACTTCAAGTTGTTGCTTTTGATATTTTGTTGTTGAAGGCTTACACAAAATGTGTTGACATTGAAAACTTGAAATAAAAACAATTTGACGACATGAATTTGCTTGAATTTTGTCTCAGATATTTTAAGGATCGATGGGTTTGATTTATTTTCTTGGTCACTCTATCCCCCTTTGTTCTGATCCTCTCTTCCATTTTTGTGTATCTTTACTTGCATGTTCTTGTCCTCTTGTCATCTTTCTCAAAGGCTGCTTAGAGTTAGGAGGGCCTGACGTTTCAATCCTAGCAGGATCTTTCTCAAAGGCTGCTCAGAGTTAGGAGGGCCTGACGTTTTGATCCTAGCAGGATCTTTCTCAAAGGCTGCTCAGAGTTAGGAGGGCCTGACGTTTTGATCCTAACGGGATCTTTCTCAAAGGCTGCTCAGAGTTAGGAAGGCCTGACGTTTTGTTCCTAGCAGGATCTTTCTCAAAGGCTGCTCAGAGTTAGGAGGGCCTGACGTTTTGATCCTAGCAGGATCTTTCTCAAAGGCTGCTCAGAGTTAGGAGGGCCTGACGTTTTGATCCTTGCATGATCTTTCTCAAGGGCTGCTCAGAGTTAGGAGTGTCTGACGTTTTGATCCTAGCAGGATCTTTCTCAAAGGCTGCTCAGAGTTAGGAGGGCCCGACGTTTAAATCCTAGCTATATTTCCAGCTTTTTGGTTTACAGACAAAGCCAAACCATTGATTTATTTTCCTGGTCACTCTGTCCCCCTTTGTTCTGATCATCTCTTCCATTTTTGTGTATCTTTACTTGCATTTTCTTGTCCTCTTGTCATCTTTCTCAAAGGCTGCTCAAAGTTAGGAGAGTCTGACGTTTTGATCCTAGCAGGATCTTTCTCAAAGGCTGCTCAGAGTTAGGAGGGTCTGACGTTTTGATCCTAGCAGGATCTCTCAGAGGCTGCTCAGAGTTAGGAGGGCCTGACGTTTTGATCCTAGTAGGATCTTTCTCAAAGGCTGCTGGGAGTTATGAGGCCCTGGCATTCGATCCTAGCAGGATCTCTGTAAACGATCTTTTTCATTTAGACTTTGGGAAAGATCCTGCTAGGATCAAAATTTCATCAGAGGACCACCTAATTTCAAACAATTGATATATTTCAGGACATTATTTCGGTTGATGAGCATTTTGTAGCAGTTCAAACTTCGGGGTTATTGTGCTCTAGTCCACAATGATATTTTTCAGACCCCCATAATATTCCTAAAAAATCAAAGCCCTGCCCTCTTTCCAAAAATTTTACCTTGCTATATTGAAGAGGAAATCACAACTGGTCAACGTTTTCAGGCGAGTTAGTTTACCCTAGAAACCATGTGTGAAAATATTCCTTGTGGACTAAAGCACACTAACCCCCCAAGTTACTTGTATTGATATTTATTTCTACATGTTTGTGTTTACTTAAAAAATCGTTTTGTTTTCAATGAGGGTGATGTAAACAGCAAAAGTAATGAATAAATTAAATTAAAAATACAATTTATAAACTGCTGCAAACTGCTCATCAGCCAAAATAATGATCTGGAATTTACCAAATGCTTGGTGTTGCGAGGGCATGACAACGATTCAATTCTAGCAGGATCTTTTTAGCCTTTGAGAAAGATCCTACTAGAATCGAAATGCGTCAGTCCCTCTTAAGTTCTTAACTCCAAGGAATTATACAAGTAATAAACTGCTGCAAATTGCTCATCGAAATTACCTGAAATAATATCAAATGCTTGGAGAATAAGGAGGGCCTCACACGTTT
This sequence comes from Astropecten irregularis, assembly GCA_963971285.1. Lineage (NCBI taxonomy): Eukaryota > Metazoa > Echinodermata > Asteroidea > Paxillosida > Astropectinidae > Astropecten > Astropecten irregularis. Next base: position 5,112,457 of record OZ020261.1, on the reverse strand, counting down.
CGATCCTAGCCGGATCATTCAAGGAAAAATACAAGTAATAAACTGCTGCAAACTGCTCATCAGCCAAAATAATGACCTGGAATTTATCAAATGCTTGGAGATAGGAGGGCCTGACGCGTTTCGATCCTGGCAGGATCTTTTTCAAAGGATAGCCTTTGAGAAAGATCCCGCTCGGATCGAAACGCGTCAGGCCCTCCTAACTCAAAGGAAAAATGATAAATAAAATAAAAATGATGTTGCCTTGTGTCTTCAAGCCCCAAATTATTATTATTATTATTATTATTTAGGCCTATTTCTGGTAATGACACCAAGGATTCCTCAAAAGTGACCAAGGCACTGTAGATCGCAAGCCTGATGAAACATTTTATGGAAAGACGATGAAAAGAAGATACAGTTTTACAGGTGGGAGAACAACCCAAGAGTAATATTCTGGGTAAAACCCATGGAATCAGGTAGGGACTGAAAACCCAATCCACTTGTGGACCGAGCCGGACTTGAACCCGGGCCACAGAGGTGAAAGACGAGGAAAGAACCGCTACGCCAACCTGAGATACACGTATCTCAAAGATTACCATTTCTTTATCTTTTCAAAATCTCCCTCTGCCATGCACTGTCCGTGCATGTGATCACCAACATCCTAACTTCAGTGTTTTGCACTGGATATAACATGTGACACTCTCATGGGTCACGGTTTTGAAAGACCCAAGTTTGTTTTGACAGGGTAAAACCGCAAACAGTAATTATCCTAAAGGATTATAGCTCGTAATCATGGACTTAAAACCTTTTGTAATCATTCTGAACCACATGGGCGTGCACGATCAATGGGGAAGTGTTTATTGATATTGAAAATAGTGGCACGTGGCTGGACCATGTGCCCGTCATGTGACAGCCTCCGCACATTGCACGCCGCGCCCTCAATCGAATTGCCACGTACAGTGGGCGTGGACTACGGCTTGTGGGGGAGGGTTGATAATGTTGTATTAAATATCGACATTAGAAAGGCAATTTCGTGTAAAATATCCGAGTATTGGTCCCCAAATAGCTTGATCCTACCTGCATATTGTCAATAGAGTGCCGTGTTACAATCATTTTATCTCAATTAACCGATTAAACCGGGGGGGGGGGGGGGGGGGGGGGGATCTAGTTCCCAATGCCCACGCAACGCTATTTGTACGACACGCAACAATAGACTGGTGCTTTTCAGCTCTATTGACATTTACATAGGGGTAACTTGGTTAAATATTTCCACCATTGATTGATAACAAAACAGTGTTTGTGGAATGACGGCAGAGGTATAACGGCTTAGGGTCAATAGTATCACTGGCAGTTGGGTGGAAAAGTCGCAAATCAGTTGAGGAAATTCAGTAGATATCTATTTCAGGCCTACTCGACTCATCATACGTTGCATGACACTGTTTTTCATTGAAGGACCATACGTGTAACTAAATGTTACATGCATGAGTGCATGCATGCCATTGATTGCCATTGTCTGTTGACATAGAAAGTGTTAACAATTTACACCACTAGGACTATATCCGGTCACGGGACGATCATAACATTTTGGGAATAACAGCAAGTTGTTGCAACACAGTCACAAGCTAAGCCTGCTCTTCTTCCATTTTGAAACTGATCTTGGACTGGGTCAAGGACAAGGTAAGTCGTTTGTACACATGTCAATCTGTCGTTGTCGATTTAAAAATGTTAAGCAGGTTAACTTATTTATGAATATTAAACATGTTAAATGATTAAATTAAATCATTAAATGATTTAATGATGTTGAAACATGGGAAAGAATTCCACTGACGGCCATGACAGAAACAGGGTTACATGTAACATACATGTATTTCTTCCAAGAGTTAACTTATTTGATGCAAGGGAAAGAATTCCACTGACGGCCATGACGGAAACAGGGTTAGGAAAGAATTCCACTGACGGCCATCACTTGTGCACAAACCTATGGGACCAACAGAGGGCGTTTTGTTAAAAATGGCTACCGCTGCATTCGAAGTGTATAGTGATTGTAGGTCAAAAAACCCTGAAAATCTCACTTTTTAGATTATAAGCTACACCAGTTTTCACTCTTGAGATTGAAGTTCATTGGAAATGACTTGCATCAAATAAGTTAACTCTTGGAGGAAATACAATGTAACCCTGTTTCCGTCATGGCCGTCAGTGGACGGTTTTCACTCCTGAGATTGAAGTTCATTGGAAATGACTTGCATCAAATAGTTAACTCTTGGAGGAAATACAATGTAACCCTGTTTCTGTCATGGCCGTCAGTGGAATTCTTTCCCAGGGTTATTTCCTTGAATGCTGGTCAACTCGTACGCCGACCAACTCGTACGCCGACCGACTTGTACGCTAACCAACTCGTATGCCGACCAACTCGTACGCCTCCGGCATACATGATAGATAGTAGCCTAGTTTGTAAAAACGAAATGAATTACTTTTTTGAGGGACTGGTTTTCTTTTTTTTGGTGGTATGCACCGTATGGGATTGGTACTCCTGTGTGAGAGGATCGTGAGATGTGGGGAGCTTTTTTTTTTCGTGTGTAATAACTTTGGAAATTGGAGGGACTGGATACCCCTAGCCCGGCCCGATTTTGGGTCATCTCGTACCAAAGTTAACTCGTACCCAAGTCATCTCGTACCCAAGTTAACTCGTACCCAAGTCAAGTCGTACCCAAGTCAACTCGTACCCAAGTCAAGTCGTACCCAAGTCAACTCGTACCCAAGTCAACTCGTACCCCTATGCAATTGTGAATAAAATCCCGTTCGTGTAGACTGTGACATTTTAGTTATCGTATTTAATGTCTCTTTTAATCGAAAAAATCACATTAACTTCAAAATTATTATTTATCTGCCTCCAAAAAATTCCTATTTCAAAATCAATTGAACAACACCCCACCCCTCACCGTCCGTATCAAAATTAACAAACTATTAAAACACAGCAAAATTAAAACAAACAGACAAAAAGCCTAGTTCAAGAGTTGTAGTTTTATATAGGCCTATTCATCTTAATTCAACCTTCACATAGATGTCAATTTAATACAAGTACGTAGTATGACAGCTTCGAAGTCTGTTGGCGGCAGCCGCATGCCTTGTGCAATAATGGGGTACGACTTGTCTCGGGTACGACTTAACTTGGGTACGAGTTAACTTGGGTACGAGATGACTTGGGTACGAGTTGACTTGGGTGTCATTTTTGGGGTACGAGTTGACTTGGGTACGAGTTAACTTGGGTACGACTTGACCCATTTCGGCCCGGCCCTGCCATTCAAATGTTAAAACACTCCCCTAAAATCCTAAGTAACATACTTTTGCTTATAATGTTTTCCTTTTATTTTCACAAACGACATCCAATTCCACATACATGTACAGAATGTTTCCTTTGTTTCCATTTATTTTATAAAATAAAACAACATGACAAAATCGTCTAAGTACTGAAGAAAAAAACGGCCAGAGTTTACAAACAGCGCCAGCCAACTCGTACACCACGTATAATTAGTATTAAGTCTGTAGTTTGTAAACGTTGGCCGTTTTTTTCTCTAGTAGACGATTTTGTCATATTGTTTGTGGAAATATTGAGGAAACAATAATTCTGTATTATGTGGAAGCAAAAGTAATGTTACGTAGGATTTTAGGGGAGTGTTTTAAAATTGGAATGGCAGGGGATCGAGCACCATACCCGCTTAGGTATCCAGTCCCTCAAAAAAACAAAACAATTTATTTTGTTAAATTATACAAACTATGTACAGAAAAAGCTTCCCACACTCACAATCCTCTCACACAAGAATACCGTTGCCATATGGTGCATACCACAAAAAAGGTATCCAGTCGCTCAAAAAATCATTTATTTAGTTATTACAAACTACTATCTGAATAATCATTGTCACACCATGAGTCCGTTTTTCCCAAGGTGGACGAACAAACCAGGAAAAATGGTGGATGGGAACAACTGAGAAATAACACCCAGAGAAGGAAAAGGAAATTACGAAACTCAGTATGAATAATTTAATGTATTACGGCTTCCATGGAAGGCAAAGCACAAACAATCACAAATCCGTTACAATTACACCCCAAGTACTTTGTATATGACACCCACAGATAACTAATAATTCAACCATACAATACACAAATGCAATAGGTCAAACTACGAACAAAATCACCAACTTTTGTTCGACGGGCTGACGAACGGCCGACCAACTGTTCGCGAACAAGTGTTCTGAGGAACTTGGGCAGATGACAAACTGCCGTGACGTAGAGTCCTGATGAACAAACAAACGGCTGACGAATGGCCGGGATGTAGAACGGACAAGCGGCTGACGAACTGCCGGAACTAAGGACGGACGAGCGGCTGACACACTGCCAGAATGTAGGACGGAAGAGCGGCTGACAAAATGCCGGAACTTAGGACGACGAGCGGCTGACACACTGCCGGAATATGTAGGACGGACGAGCGGCTGACAAACTGCCGGAACTTAGGACGGACGAGCGGCTGACACACTGCCGGAATGTAGGACGGACGAGCGGCTGACAAACTGCCGGAACTTAGGATGGACGAGCGGCTGACCTGCCAAGGGGACAAGGGGCGAGTCGCCGACTGGTGTTGGTCCACACAGGACCCGGTTTGTCCCAGTGCCAACTGTTAAGTCACACAGACGTTGGGTGGGGCAGAGTCTCACATAGAGACCAGGGCCAAAAAGCTGTTTGCGTCCTTCCACACAGGACAAGGTCCAGTCCCAGCACCAAAACCAAAAACCCCTATTTGAACAAAATGTAAGACGGTTGCCCAATAAATCTAATCCTTCACTACAGGGTGAACAAAATTACTTATGTTTTATAAAGTATTCCTCCCCATATCAAAGTGTTGCACCAACCCCAATATTCTCCCTGATACCTACATAGTTAGAAAAACAACAAGAAATAGTGATGAAACCCCATAAGAAATGCAAAAGAAACACTTTACTTACAGTTTTCACTGGGTTTTTAGGACTTCTTACTAGGGCCACGCCTTGGTTAACTCATTAACCTTCCCACACAGAATAAGTACTGTACAGGCATACATGCACACAGCATGCATGAATTAAACACAAGTGTACTGTAGCATCTAACATGTCTAAGTGCACAGGTTGCTGTTTTGAAGATGTAACACCCAATGCCCCTGCCCATACAGGCACACCCTGCAAATCACTCAACCATGTATCTCCCATAATTTGCATTTAAAAATTCTCAACCTACACCCATTTGGACTGCTACATACAGAGTGGGGGAGGTTCAAAACAACAAAAGAAACTCCCTTATTTATTTATTTACTTATTTACTTAATTTATCAATTACTATAAGACAAATGATATATAATCACACTGTGACAATCATGTTAATATGCTGCTGGCGTATGAGTTGGTCGGCGTATGAGTTGATTGGCGTACGAGTTGGTCGGCGTACGAGTTGGGGCGCACAATTTGGTCGGCGTACGAGTTGGGGCATACGAGTTGACCAGCATTCGCTTCTCATGGACTCGTGGACAAAATTAAGATCAGTATAAAGTTATCTGGGTGTGAAATTTGGGGTTCGAATAATTGATTTGTGTAACAAAATGACTTTAATACCAAACGACCTTTGGTGAAATTTTAAAACCAATTCATTATAAATGATGAATTATAATGATATTTTGCATTTCAATTTGTATGCATTATGTATGAACTATGAATAACAATGCTTGCAACCAATTTAATTGCAGTGCTCACTCCTTGACTGAGTTCAGCTGGTGAATTTCACCCATTGTAAGTGAGAACAGATGGTACATATCCATATTTTACCATTTGGCTTAAGGCTGCAATGCCATTCACGCACAGTACATAACAAATATCCAATTGCGGTGTTGGCTCTGTTTTCTTTTCTTAAGCACAGAACGTGCCGTGCCGTTCGTCGCAACGATTGGTTCCTATCTCCGACAAAGATGTCTAATCTACAGACGTGATGCATCCAGTAGCTTCTTGACCCGATATATTTCTGAATCTACATCAAAGCATCTGTGAGGAGGAAGGGTTACCATGGCGCCGTTACCATGGATGGCGAGACTGGTGGATGCGTGCTTCAGGGGAAGATTCCACACTGTACTGTGAGTGCCACGCCCATGTTTGTCTCATTTCTCTCTAGCCTAGCACTAGCATTGGATTGTAAGAAGCGATTTCTGTGGAAAGTCAGAAAGTATAGCTTTGGGCTCTGGGGCCGATTTCACTAACGCTTTGCCATCATCGCTAAAGCCCAACTCCTTCGTTAAACGGATGTTGGATCGCTACTTTGCGTAGCAATTTTCCGTTTAGCGATTGAATTTGAGCGATGATCACAAAGTGTTAGTGAAATCGGCCCCAGTTCTGAATGTGTGGGTTATGTGTTTATGATTTCATTTTTTAAACCCTATTAACCGACCTGCAGTTTACTACATGGCTTTTCATGTGGAATAAAGTGTAGCATCCTGAATACCACAATGTACAACCATATAGGCCTACATGTTGTACCACAGTATGTGATTTTTGTGGTACAGTGTTGTTATGTATGGTTTATGGTTGCACCCAAGTAAATACACTCCCATAGACAACAGTGATAAATCCTCCAACTTCAAAAATCATTTTAAAATATACAGAACTCTCACAGCTGTTCAAGTTGCACAGAAAAATGATGATGAACATGTCACCTTTCATTTTCTTTTCATTTTATGGTGGGTTGACCATTGAATTGTTGAGATACTCATTCTCAGCGGACCATCCCTAAAACAAGGTATGGATCACTCCAGTCAAAGAAGCCATTTAAAAAAAAAAAAACATCTGTCTGCAAAGCGGCTGAAATAGACCCACTTTCTCACCCAATTGCATCACAAATGGTCACAAATGGAAGCCCAAAGTCCAGGCAGGAGGTCCAGTGCCATATTTCTCCAATCCGGCCTCATTTTTATACATTGTAGCTCTCAGAACCCTCTTATTTAATTTTTTGAGTGCTTAACTTTTATTAATGAGCTCGGCGGACCGATTTTGGGACTATTTACTTGGGTGCACCCTTTAGATCCAGCCCCCTAGCCCTGTGGAGGCTGTGGTACTGTGTGGTAAGCAGCTTTTTGCATTTGTGTTAACTATAGAGGGTTAGGGTTAATGTACATTTTGCTGGTAGGTGCTGTAATACATGACGTGTATGATGTAGGCCTACGTAAAACTTTATGCACATTATTTCCTCAAACATGTACTGAATTACAAGTACAATTGCTGGTACATGTGTACTTGAATTAACGAGCTGTGCAGTACCTGAGCTACATGTACATCGTGTACATCATCATGTGTTTAAGTATGACCACACATGGTAACACCTGGAAGCTTTAGTCATGTTAGTGCCAAGCGACTGCCAAGTATCATTTGCATCCCTTGAATTAAATGATTCACATTTTTGTCTTGTTTGAACACTTAACATCATGGTACAGTTTCTCCAATAATATTATCGAGGATGGGACCTTAGGGAGACTTTCCCATAGGGTCGTGCACACACTTCACTTACCTATTTCTAAACATCATCCAAACCAATGAACTTAAAATTGACATATGTTCATATTGAGAACATTCTCTGTCTTCTATTAAAATATGTTGAATAAAATAATTGAAAAGGTACATGTAGCTGGTACCTTAGGGAGACATCAAAAAGTCTCCCTAAGTCCCGATGTCTCCCTAATGTCCACTTTTAGATGCTAACGTGTCTCCCTAATACCCCATTTGTAATTATAATGGGAGACTTTTGGAGAGTCGGTCTTGAGTCAACAGCGCACGCGCATGCACGTGTACGCAATATAACGCGCGCATGCTCACAATTGTGCAAGCATGGTTTGCGCGTGCGCTGTTGACTCAAGACCAACTCTCCAAAAGTCTCCCATTCATATTTTCCTCACAATTACCTCAATGATGTAGCGAAGTTAATACCTGATAAACGTACACATGGATACATGTGTACTTGTATACTTTACCTAGTGCACAACTGCTCTAAGTTCCCAGCGGTCGATTTCAACGATCGATTGTAGCTCGAGAAACTACAAATTAAGGATAACCCATCCTATCCTACGTAGAGCTGCAATACACCATACTATGTCATACTATGTAAGTCCTACGATTGATTGTAAGTTATGGTGATGTTGTTGAAATCTACCCCCAAAAAAAATCTACCCAAAATTCAAGTACATGGAATCGACATGATCGAGTACGGGCCAAGTACATTTATTTTCGAATACTTAGGCCTATTATCGAGTACGGGCCAAGTACATTTTATTTTCGAGTACTTTTAATCGAGTATGGGCCAAGTATTTGTCTGTACTCGAGTACGAGTACGACAACACTGGAGCACTTATCATAGTTTTGTTTTGTTCTTATTTGACAGTCATAAAGCGTTCATCTTGATCTTAACCTTCTTCACGTACATGACCTACCATCTGTCCAGAAGACCCATTAGTATTGCAAAGGTGAGTGCGACGTCTCTTCACTGTTTATATCAAAGATTATATAGCGCTACGCGCAAGATGGGGAACTCTCCCTGAAACGTGTAATCGCCATGGGCGCCATGATGGTGTTGGGCGGGCGCTCCACGTACGGAGTTTCAATCATAGCATGATATCAGCGACTTGCAAAAGTAGGTCCAGAAAACCACCAAAAATCGCCGTTTTCATATTCAGCTGCTTCACATCAATGTCAAATATTTCTATTTACATTAAGCAATAGGTTTTAATCGAATTCGGGCCAAAATTTTGCCTAACACTCCCCTTTTCTTTGATAACGCGTCCAGCCTCCATATGTCCCGTGTTCAAACTACTCACCAGTTGCACACCAAAATGGCGGATCATGTATAATCTGTAGTGTATGGAGAATGGCGACCTCCATACCAATTACCACGCGCCCTATGGTCAGTTATCCATCTTGCGCGTAGCGCTATACATGTAATCTTTGGTTTATATCAAGATCAAGCAAGGTGTCAGTAGAGAATATTGTTATGATTACAGTTTTACAAAGAAAAATAGAGCACAGCATACATGTATAGCACTCCAAGAATTTTATACATTTTGGCCCATAATTTTTTTGGTTGATGAGCAGTTTCCAGTATTCTGTTACTTATAATAACTTATAATATACTCAGACTGTACTATTTGCTACCATTGGTTATTTGTGTTGGGCTTTACTCAAAATTTAATACATGATTTTGTGTGTTTTCTGCGTTTTCCACCTCTATATGTAAAGGGTGTTTGGTATCGAAACTGCTCAGTACTCGTTGATAATCATGCGTTGCCGATTCTTAACATGTCAGAGGCCAACAACACACAGTGGTGCAACTGGGCTCCATTCAGTAAGTCTAAAGATCAACACTTCAGTACATACTGTACATACTATACTCACAATGGTGTTTCACATACTGTTCGAGGACAAGGCATTGTTGTTTATAACAATGATTTTTCGTCAGGGAAATAGAGTTAATACACAAATTAGGCTTGCTCTTCGCCGACAAGGATGAGCACTGCAAACTCAGTGCTTTTGGAGTGCTCATGGACTAAACAACACATGTGCTGGCTGAGGTGGGATTCGAGCCCCTGCAGGAGGTTGTTGGTTCGAATCCTACCTGAGCCAGCACGTGAATTAACAGCACACGCAGAGCTCATTTACGTCCGTGAAGGGCTAGAGAGGGCATTGTGTTTTCTATTGTCCCTGTACTTAAGTAAACTCCCATAGACTATAAAGTGAACATTTGTAAGTCTGAGGACAACTTTGAACAAAAGGAGTCCGCTTGAGGACAAGAATGGTTTCATTGTTGTTCTGAATCAAAGGCAAAGGCCAAGGAATGAAACTAAACTAAACTAAACCCCACCCTCTCTGGGCACTCTGAAACCCCTCCCCTTCTGTTCTGATCCCCTCGTAAATTTATGTGTCAGCCCCCCCCCCCCCCCCCCCCCTTACAACTTCAAGAAACTGAACTTTGTCTATTTTAATACAAGTATCAAAAATATGCATGAAACAACATGACATAGCAAATATCTCCAGCCATAGGGTCGATTTCACAAAGCTCTACGATCAATCGTAACTCCAGTTACGAAGGATAACCCTTCATATCCTACAGGGGGCTGCAATGCATCACAAGTCCTATGATTGATAGTAAGTTGCGATGAGTTTGGTAAAATCAACGCCTGGTTAACTGGTATCCGTTTTTTGTTCTTCAGATACGTCTAATGCAGAGTTCTTGCTGGGGTGGCTGGACACCGGCTACTTATTTGCCTACGCTGTAGGAATGTTCTTCAGGTAGGTCTGAGTTTTTTTATGCCTCAAGACAAACACATTTGGAAAATCCCGGATTTTTATATCCACCCTGTAAAGACTTGAAGAAGAAGTCCCCAAAGTCCTTGGAATTTGCAGTGAAATTAATATCAATATCAAGTATTAAGCCCAATAAACTGCAATCAACGTTTAACGCAGGTAAGAACTGGATGCTGCTGGGTAAATGAACAGCGCAGCAATCCAGTTCTTCAGTTGCCTGATGAAGGCTAGTAGTTCCAGCAGCGGAAACGTCGCTACCAGCAACACGACATCGCATGACTTTCATCACCTTTTCTTCTTATCTGTGTCTACCGCGATGAATAACCCTTTCATTTCTATTGAGTCCTCATCATGCTCTGAAAAAATAAAGATTCTTGAACTGAAAAATCCTGAAAGATCTTGATGATGTTTCTGACGTGTGTGTGTGTCCACTTTTCTTCCTTTTGTTACACCGTGCAGTGGTCACATAGCTGAGAGAATGAGTCTGCGATATTTCCTGACGGGCGGGATGATTCTGAGCGGCATCTTCACGGCGGCCGTTGGACTGGCGCAATTCTTCAATATCCATAACTACTCCTTCTTTATCATAATGATGGTAAGTACAGGCAGGGCTCAAAACAGAACAATCTTCGGTCATTGTTGAACAAGAACTAGAAATCCAAGTCTCTTACTTTGGTAGCATACTGAAACAGAAATCTTCACAGATTTACCTATAGCGTACAGGGTATAAAGATGACGATGGTCGAAACATACCATTACATTTATTTTCTGCCTGAAATGCTTTACTTATCAAGAAAAGATGACCAAAATTAGTTTTGAACTTTTAAAGATAAAAATAAAGGAGAAAAGACTATGTGGGCTGTTTTCCACTGTTTTCTCAAAAAGTGGGCATAGTATGGGACTGAAATTTTCACAAATGACTGTTACTGTATCTTCGTTGATATATTTGCCCATGAATCTGTATTTCTTTGACAAAAATCAAAGTATAATATTACTTTTAAACACATTCCTATGGTTATAGAGCTTTTGTAGCAGCTGCAGCACAACTCTGGAACACTATTCCATAAAATATTAACGGTACAGTACAGGATTGATAACATAACCAAACAGAAATGTTACGTATAAATTTCAGGGTATGAAGATGTTCCTGGGTGGCACATACCGTTAAAATATTTCCACCTGATATTAAACTTATTAATTTCTTTTAAAGCCATTTTCCATTGTATTAACTTACTTTTTATTACTACTTAAAGAAATTACTACGTTTCTTTACTACTTATTACTTTTTTATTATTACTTTTTATGGCTTTAAAAGAAATTAATAAGTTATCAGGAGAAATCCTGTACAAGGTCAACAGTATCATTAAGTGTATTGATATTTCCACTTGAAATGATACTTGTCTCAATCCAGAAATTAGTAAAACAAAGACAGAAAATTGTTTTGATCTCGGGGTAAGATCAAAATCGTTCTTTATTCAGTTGTTCGCTATTTTCCTGTGACTCATATGTCCGATTGAGCTCAAATTTGCACAGGTTTATTTGTTCGTGTACATGTACATGCTGGATCAGACATAGTGTGAGTGCTGTTCTGTGACCTTTACCAATCATGTATTTTACCTTAAGGCAAGCTAGCTCTTTAAAATTAATCTATTCTTAAATTGAATGCGGTTTGTTTTTAGTGGATAGCAAAGGCCCAGGCTGCTCTCTAGATTTTACAGTGGATAGCCTACATGTTATAACATGACAGTGGAACACCACTATAACAAACACGCCGGGATGCACAGAAATTGTCCATTATAGTGGTCGTTCGTTATAAACCTTTCTTTTGCAACGTCACAGACCGAGTTTTTGCCAACCAACATGGCGGAAACTATGGAGAGCCATCAAAGCCAGGCATAAAAAATAACCACAATTTGTACACAACGATCTTTCATACAAAAAGCGTTCCGCACTAATGACGTCACACCATGCATGCACGCGCACACATACCCCCACTCACCACACGTTTGCATGGCCGGTTGCAATGTTTGTCTGAGGTTCGGTGCTATTTTTAGCGCAAGTGCGCAGCGCTATTGAAAGATATTTCTTAATGTAATGGAAATAACACAAGCAATGCTGGTATGTATTTTGTACAGGTATGGAAAGTTTGCAAAAACGTTGAATTTGGTTACGCCGTCTTTCGAGAAGACAAAATGATTTGCAGCATTTGGCCGCCCATGCCAACCACGAGTCAATATTTGTAAATAAAAGAAAGGTCTATAGGGAACAATGCTCAGCAGGCCTATACATTGTACATAGACATTTTTATCCAATGACGGTGTTCAGTATGACCAAATGTTCTGTGTAGCGGCGTTCGGTATAGCAGCGTTCCACCGTATATTCTGGTTCTTCCTTTCTGTTGCAGATTATCGGAGGATTTTTCCAGGCCACTGGTTGGCCAGCTGTGGTTGCCGTGGTTGCCAACTGGTACGGCAAAGGCAGGTGAGTATTCCAGTTTATCGATAGAAAAAAAATAAAATAATGGTCCATAAAATATTATAAGTAATATATAATATAATATAACTTTCAGTGTATGAAGATTGTGCTGGTAGAAACATACTGTTGAAATATTTCCACTTGAAATGGTAATTCAATTCAATTAAAAATTCTTTATTCATACTTAAAAAGGCAATTAAAATATTTTTCCAGAAATAAGTAAAAACAAAGGCCGAAAACAGTTTTGATCTCGGGGTAATACCGAATCATTCTTTATGTTTTATAAGAAAAACGGAGTTGGGTTTTCGCTTTTTTCTCGTGACTCAGATGTCCGATTGAGCTCAAATGTTCACAGGTTTATTATTTCATGTATACTGGATCAGACAAAGTGTGAGTGCTGCTCCGTGACCTTTACCAATCATGTATACCTTTAAATAATTTGAAAAGTGAAAAAGAAATATTTACCCGAGCGGGACTCGAACCTGCTACCACCGAATAACGTACCAAATTAATTGCGCGAATTAATCCAGTCAGTTTCCCTTGCCGTTGTTTGATGATTTTGCGTAACGTGTTTGTTTTCTTGTTGTTTTATGTGAATGTAGGCGTGGCTTCATTATGGGCGTGTGGAACACCCATACAAGCCTGGGCAACATTCTCGGTGCGATTGTTGCAGGTGTCTTTGTGGACTATTTCTGGGCGTGGTCTTTCATTGTTCCTGGCATCATCATAGCCTCAATGGGGGCTATTGTCTTTCTCTTCCTCATTGAATGTGAGTTCTACGAAATCACCCAAATTTGATTCATAATTTTTGTGTGTGGTTATTTTGGCAATGTGTTCTGTAACTTGACCTTCAAAGGTAACTGTACTTATCCTGTGTGATGTGTTCTTGCCTACTTGTGCAGCATTATTGTACAATAAGGTACAGTCATACTTTGGTACAGCGTATCGAAACACAAATCTCCACAGATTCATCTATAACTTACAGGATATAAAGATGGTGATGGTAGAAACATACCGTTAACACTTTTCTGCCTGGTAGAAACATACCGTTAACACTTTTCTGCCTGAAATGTGGTATTTATCTAGAAAAGAGTACAGCCAATGACCAAAAACGATTTTGATCTTTAAAAGATCAAATATAACAGTTAGAAAAGACTTAAAAAATACTGTGGCCGTTTTTCACTTTTTTTCAAAAAGTGGGCACCATATGGGACTGAAAATTTCACAGATGGCTGTTACTGTATCTTCTTTGATATTTTGCTCATGAATCTCAATTTCTATAACAAAAACCAAAGTATTATCATTACTTTTAACTACATGTATAACTTACAGGGTATAAAGGTGGTGATGGTAGAAACAACCATTAAAGTTGTTCTACCTGAAATGCTATATTTATCCAGAAAAGAGTACAACCAGAGACCCCAAACTTAAAATTATGTCGACCAATTACATGTATTAATTTCATTGATTTGTTTCAGAAATCCTTTTATAGTATAATTCCAATTGTCATTTTATTTTTGCTTTTCTGTATACAGATCCAACAGACATTGGATGCGATCCGCCAGAATCTGATGACAAGGTAAATTTGCCAATTTCTTGATTTCATTTCATCTCACTTAGCTGTCAATATCTCAAGATGGTGGAACATTCTGACTTTACCTACAGACCAGAATGTTGCCTTTGAATAGCTGGACAGGCTGATGACACAGGTGACTTTCCACTCATTCTGTGACGCCACGTCACATGATGGTGGCACATTCTGACTTTACCTACAGACCAGAATGTTGCCTTTGAAAAGCTGGACAGGCTGATGACACCTGGTGACTTTCCACTCATTCTGTGATGCCACGTCACATGATGGTGGCACATTTCTGACTTTACCTACAGACCAGAATGTTGCCTTTGAATAGCTGGACAGGCTGATGACACCTGGTGACTTTCCACTCATTCTGTGATGCCACGTCACATGATGGTGGCACATTTCTGACTCTACACACAGACCAAAATGAATGACTAGACTACATCCGAAACACCTGACAAATTTCCGCTTTATTCCTTGCTGCCACGTCACAAATGAAGTCCGGTAATATTGGACACAACGCAGGATTGATGAAACAGCTTTGAAGCCTCTGGCTAGCTCAGCTGCTCTCTCTCAATATTAATACGTAACCCCAAAAGCCAAATTTATTCCTGTGCCTTCCATCTGCAAACAAACGAAAACAGCAGTCTCATTCAACCTCGAACATCTGTTGTAAAATCAATTGGTTCACACTTATTTATGCTAAAATCCAGATTCGGAATCCATTATGCAGTTGTCCCCCAAAACCCCATTTTAAAGGTAGTATCATACTTTGGTAGCATATATCGAAATAGAAATCTTCAGATGGTGATGGTAGAAACATAATGTTAAAATTGTTCTGCCAGAAATGCTGTATTTATCGAGAAAAGAGTCAAACTAATTGGGCAAAAACAATTTTGATCTTTTGAAGCTCAAACATAACCGTGAAAAGATTAAAGAAATACTGTGGGCGTTTTTCACCGTTTTCTCAAAAAGTGGCACCGTATGGAACTGAAAATTTCGAAGTTGACTATAATGGGAGACATTGGAGAACCGGTTTTCAAGTCAACAGCGCAAAACAATGTGCGCATGTTTTCAATTGTGCAAGCATGGTTTGCGCGTGCGCTGTTGACTCAAGACCGACTCTCCAAAAGTCTCCCATTGTGTATCCCTTGATATTTCTGCCCATAAATCTGCCTTTCTTTGACAAAAACCAATGTATGATACTATACTACCTAAATACTACAAAATATGAAAAGGAAATGCATGTTTTCAGCTCTTAGATTTTTAGTGTGTTGCATTCAGTATCTCCCTCTGCACATTCTGACTAAATTTCAATGCAATCCATTCATGCATCACTGAGCAATTACTGATTGTCTGGAAAAGTCCATTTTGCTGCCATTATAATGGGAGACTTTTGATTTATTTGTTTATCTAAAGAGGGCGCGCTTCACCTGTCTCGGGAAAAGTGCTTTTGTGCACGAATATTTGTCGTAAACACAACCAGCGTAAATAATCCCTTGAAAATGCTTGTTAATACTGTCCAGTGACCGGTTTTGTTGGCAAGGGAAGACATGAGTTCCCCAAGAACAAACAAATGCAGAATCTGTGCAGATTGGCCATCAAAAGGGCGAGTTACAAACGATTACGATGGCCAACGGCAAACAGCATAGTGTTTTGTGCACAAAGTTTTTACTTGGCAAGCGAGACCTAAGCACATTATTCCTCGCCAAACATAACAATTTCATCCCACTTTGTGTTTTCAGACATTAAAATTGGGTTGGGTGGCAATGGGAAGCTAAAAATTAATTGTTAATTGCCCGACTTTAATGTTTACAGCTTTTTCCTGCGACTTTTGGAAAGTTTTTGGACAATCACCATACTTAAAGTGTGTACACAAGTTTTCAGGAGACTTTTTATTTGCTGCCCTCTATCGACAGCTCGCTCCAAAAGTCTCCCATTGATGAGTGACAATGGTGGTTATCTTACTATTCTTAGTTGTGTTCTGTAATCATACACTTGGTATGGACGCCCACATTCACTTCACACAGATCGCAACTTAGATAACACTCTTGCACTCATTGGTAATGGCAGCAAAATTGACTTTTCCAGACACTTAGAAATTGCTTGCCTGGTACTGCATGGATAAATTGCATTGAAATATTTCCGCCTGAAATGGTGTATTTATTCAGAAAGAGTAAAACCAAACACCAAAAACTTTTTTGGTTTTGGCAAGATAAAAAATCCTTCTTTATGTTTTATAGGAAAAATTGACTTGGGTTTTCGCTATCTTATCGGGACTCAGATGTCCGATTGAGCTAAAATTTGCACTGGCTTATTATTTCATGTACATGCTGGATTAGACAGTGTGAGCGCTGTTCTGTGACCTTTACCAACATTGTACACTCCCTTTAATGCTACAGTTATTTATCAGTCTATGACTCTCTGGTATTTTTTTAACATTGCAGAAGGATTCGACAAGTGTCAATTTTTCCGACGATGAGTCGCTTCCCAACGACCCTCATGTCCTCTCTGAGCAGCCTGCCATCAGTCTATGGAAAGCACTCAGGATTCCGGTAAGAAAGATAATCTCATGAAGCCCGTCCTTCGCAGGCAAAGATGAATATGGGTGTTGATCCAGGGGGGATGGGGGATATTTCCCCCCAATATTTGATGTAGGGGGGGATGGCGTGTATTATCATCCCCCCTAATATTTCGAGGTTGAATGTAATTTAATACCGACAAAATAAGTACCAAGAAAATGAATAAATAGCATGCTTGGAATTTAGAAAAACAATAAATGTTACTTGTTGGCACTTCTCGTTCTTATTATACATTGATTATCTTGATGTGGGTAGTTTGTGAGGCGTGAGAGAGAATTATGCGAGTCATGAGAGAAAGCGAAGAGATGTACCACAATTTTAATAAGCAGGAGTGAATTTATACCATGTTTAATTCCTCTGAATATCATTTTTAAATGCACTAAAATGCGACTTCTCGACTCTGTTTTTTTTAAAGTCCCTGGTAAATGAGGGGGGTTTAACCCCCCCCCCCCGGTCCATCCCTTCGCTCTCTCGCATAGGACACCAAATCAACAATCATCCCCCCCCCCCAATCATGAAAAGAAATCGACAACTATGCATGACAATATCCGTCAACCCACTCAAGGCGCCAACATTATTATCCTTGTTCATTGGGCTACATAAACATTCCTGAAACCATCTCATCTCCCTGGGGAGTATACACATTATGCGCATTATTACAGTCCCAGCTGCTGTAATGCGCACAAAGGCTACCCCCAAACCATCTCTACCATCACTGGTATTAGCCATTTACACCTGGGTGAAGACAAGCAATATTTGACAAAGCGTCTTGCCCAAGGATGCAAGCACCACTAGCACATCGCCGTGATGGCTGGATTCGCACCCACAATCTGTAGATTGACCATAGAATTTTGAGGACAACACACCAGACCACTAGGCCACAGCACCCCACGTGCTGTATAAGAGAAAATTAACACCCTATTAGATTGATGTGATGCTGACTATTAAAAAGAGAAGCTTAAAGGGTTTATGCTTTCCTTTTTTCCAGTCAGGTATTTTATTGCCTTCATACAGAGAACATACTGACAGATAATGAATGGCAAGTCTTATTTTGGTTTCAAACTAGCATTTGGTTTTCTTTTGAACGGCTTTGCAAAATGGGGGATTTTCATGCATACTCATGTAGGGAACCAACAGCCTAAATATAATGAAAAAACATAAACAAATAAAGAGGCAAACATGACCCACAGAAATGGTTTGTCAAATAAATTACACTGCCAGTTGAGTGAAAGGAACATATTCAGCACAATAATTAAAACCCATTGAGTGGGAAAAGGTTTGTCAGAAAACCTATAAAACAACCCCAACTTTTTGTGCACAAAGCAATTGGATTACTGCTCTCAGTTACCCAGATGACATCACAGTTTTGCTCATGAATATGGAAATTCTAATTAGCATACAAACCAACAAACCTGTTGTTAACCCTTAAACAGTGTGAGGAAGTGAGTAAAATCAAAGGCCCATGTAACAATTTATTTTTGGCACATGTTCAAGCCATAATATTCCTATTGCATAGACCCTTTAAAATGAATAATTTGACTATTTTCCTTCGTTTTTCTTGTTTGTTCTTTCAGGGTGTTATTGAGTTCTCGCTTTCGTTATTCTTCTGCAAGCTGGTTAGCTACACGTTTCTATTCTGGCTGCCTTACTACATTCATAGTACAAGTAAGTAGACATGTTGTTTCATCAGTTAGGTCTATCTGCTCTGTGCACCACCCGGCCCTCTAGTGGTGACATGCCTCTAGTCTCTATTTTGCAGAACCAGGGCCCAATTTCATGGAATCCGTTATCGTACGGTAGCAGAATTTGTTTGGTTACGATTAGCGTATTTCACGGAAGAGTTTCCTTTTTGGTAACGGTAAGCAAGGAATTTGTGCAGAATGCATACGACAGCCCGTTAGCAGAAAATGATCACGGTTACCCTCGAAATACTTCGCTAACCGAGAGTTTTGCTTACGGATTCCATGAAATAGATTCAATGCGTAGCAGAGTCCGTTAGCACAAAAATAGGCCGTAACAGATTCCATGAAATTGGGCTCTGGGGCCTTTCTCAAAACTTTGCTCCGGCTTAGGCTCCGCATTTGGCTCCATTTCGTAAATCTATTCTAAATGTACAGGTTTCAAAATAGAGGCTTTTGGCTGCGGTTTAGAAGTAGATTCTCTGGTTTGAAAACGAAAACAGAGCTTCAGCTTCAATAAAAAACCACAACCTATATTTTCAGCATATTACAGAGACGAAGCCCCAGCCGAGCTTTGAGAAAGGCTCCTAGTCTATCTGCTTTGTGCACCACCCGGCCCTCTATTGGCAACATGCCTTCGGTCTGTTTTTTGCAGAACCATGTTTTTTCATTGCTGAATCCTAGCCTGTGGCCAATTTCAATTTCACTGCTTAGCAAAAAAGATTTGCTAACCGGCAAATTCCTGTCTTTATAAAAAACAGGATTAACAACCAAATTGTTCATGTATTGTGTATCACTTTGTGATTGTTCTTTAGCTTTTGTTTGCTGACCATGAATATTAGATGGAATGTTTAATGGTGGTATGTTTTATTGAGCAAGACATTTTGTGCTAAGCAATTTTGTTTTGGTGCTTAACGGTTCTCTGAAATTTTCCCTTGTTCTCTTTAGAACACTATCCCATATATCCGGTCCCTGTACTCGTTATGAATGCAGTGCACTTTATACAAAGTATATTTAAAAATTGTTACAAAATTAAAACCGATTCTTAATCAATTCTTTCTTGTTTGCGTTATTTTTTGTCAACAGCGAAATTGTCTGATGAGGAGTCGGCAAATTTCTCGACTCTTTTCGATGTTGGCGGGGTGTTGGGAGGTATCGTCATTGGTCTTCTCTCCGATTTAACTGGTGCCAGTGCAACGATGTCATTCCTGGCTGTGCTAATATCTTCCCCACTGGTAAATCAAAGAACTGAGTCTTCTCAATTTGAACTTTGTTTAGGAATAAGTAGGGTCCTGCAGCCGATTTTACGAAATGCTGCGTAACTTATGCAACTTACAGATGTCTCGTAAGTTTCGGGAAACGGGCATAATTTGTGCAGCCAAGGGCAGGAAAATGTTGCGTAAGTTAATATGCAACAAAACGTTGCTTACGCAACATTTGAAGTTTTGTGAAATCGGCTACAGATGTTTTATTTCTAGCTGGACCTTTCTCAAAGGCCTAATGATCATAGTTAGGAGGGCCTGGTGCCAATTTCACTAATGCTTTGCGATCATCACTAAAGCCCAAATCCATCGCTAAACGGAAAATCAATCGCTTCTTTGCGCAGCAATTTTTCATTTAGCAATGGTTTTGGGCATTACGGATGATCACAAAGCGCTTGTGAGATCGGCCCCTGGCGTTTTGGACCTTGTAGGATCTTTTTCAAAGGATAACTCAGAGTAAGGAGGGCCTGGCGTTTGGATCCTAGCAGGAACTTTCTCAAAAGCTGCTCAGAATTAGGAGGGCCTGACATTTCGATCCTGGCAGGATCTCTCTCAAAGATATTTCTCATTTAGCCTTTGAGAAAGTTCCTGCTAGGATTGAAACATTCAGCCGGCCTTGGTCCAAGTATTATACAGTGTGTACCAAAAAAAATGCAACACTTGTGTCGAGAACTATTATATGAACATTTAACTGTTTATCACTTCAAGATTAAGATATTATGTGATACAGCTATGTCTTGGCTATCACTATGTAGAATTTGAGCAAGTTTGGATAAAAATTGAATTACGCAACCTCAAAACCCGAATTTCATCTTTCTTTTATACACTAGTGTGTATTGACCACTATGCGTGTTATCCTTGCAAATTTGTTTTTAAGGGGTACTCTTTCAATTAGTCATATTTGTGCTAATTTCACTTCAAATATGCTTAAATTCTACACGGTGATAGCCAAGACAAGGTTGTATCACATATCTAAATCTTGAAGTGATAAACAGTTTCATTTTAACATAATGAGTCCCAACATAGTGTTGCATTTTTTCTGGGACACTCTGTATATATCAGGTCCAATATTTTGGTTGATAAGGCTTTATACCCGTTAAGTCCTAATGCACTCCTAATAATTCTTGTTATACTGTGTTTTCACGCAGGTGTACATCTACAATGCATTCGGTCACCTCAGTTTTGCTAAAAGTATAGGTAAGTATTGTAGGTACTTATTGTACATTATTCCCTGTCTCTATGTGAAAATAAACCTTGTTGCACAAACTGTCACTAAAAGTATGGCACTTAATCAGATATGACCCCAAAACGATCCTCCAATTTCCGTGTCAAAAGGTGACTAATCATGAAATAACCACAAGGGGAAACTGACAATCTTTCTTTGTTCACCTTTCAATGACTCAAAAATTGACTGTTTGATGTTGATATACCAAACTTACCGGGACATATTTCCCCTCGAAATCCAGTAAGTGTGAAGAAATGTTTGTTAAAATACCCCCAAAACACTTTTATAATGAAAGCTAAAAAAAAATATAAAACGATACCAAAAATCTAAGAAAACGCATTACTTCACTTTACAAACACCATTGTTCGTTTCATTCTTAGGAAACTTTGAACACCGACTTTCATGAAAAAAAGCAACACGATTTATGACGGTACCCCAACTTTGACACATATATCTATGCAGTTAAATTACTTTGTTGCACAATTCAAATGATGCTATACAGTGGAACGTCGCTATAATGAACATGGCGGGATGCACAGATGTTGTCTATTTGAGCTGTCATTTGTTATACTGATTTAAAGAACCATATTTGGTAGGCTATGTTTTGAACACAAACATTTGGAGCCAAGGATGGTGTTTCTATAGCCAAATGTTCGGTGTATAGTCAAGGAGCATAGACCATGAAAGCATTTGACTTCTCAACTCAGACCACATCTAAGGTCTGACTTAAGAAGTTGATGGAATAGACCTCACGGGGAACATTTCTAGGTATACTATGTGACCTCAAATTGTGGTCCCAGCACTTTTGTGTAATATCCCAAATATTATTGTACATAATATTTCCCCCCAAAAATTAAGTAAAACAAAAGAAAATTCAACAAATGGGTTTAGGCTCTTGCTTCTGACTTATTTTTTAAAATGTTATTTCTCTGTAAATGAATTATGAATGGTATAATCACATAATCATTCACCAAAATACATACTATGGACTTGGGGGGGGGGCAGAAAATACGACCACGCCCCTTTTTTCAGTTGCATTGTGGGAAAGTTATTCTTGTTTTTTGGTTGTTCCTCAAACGATACCACATTTTCTCAAACGTGATACCACAATTTGAAGTCACATACTACCTAGCAAAGTTGTTAATGGTATAAACTTCCATGAAGTCAAACCATAGATGTAGTGGGTGTTGAGCTAACTCTTTAATAAAAGGGTTTTCAGAACTTTGCTCCTTGACTAATAGCGGTGTTCCTTATACTGCTGTTCCACTGTAGATTTTTTTTTAATGATAAGCCGATAGAAGATATTTCTTCGTAATCCCATGTGGTCACAGAATCGAATTAGCTAAATGCTTGGGAATGTTAAGCACCTGTGTTGGTTTTTAACCCCTTCAGCCCGGAGGACATCCATAGCACTCCCCCGCCATGGCCTAGCTGAGAATATTCATGATTGCTTTGTTATTTCCATTGAAATGCATTGAATTGGGTTACTGTCTGGAACAAGAGGTTCTGGGAACCTTTATTGTCCACAAAGATCCACCCATTGTGGTACATTCACCCCCATAATTTGCATTTGAAAAGATCTGCATTTTCGAGTTGATGGCAATCTCTGAGTTGGGAACATCTGGGCGTGAACGAATTAGAGTGCGCCTTGAATGTGATCTTTTGTGCGGTGCTGATAATGAGGTCGGAACAAGCAGGGCTGAAAATAAACCCGGGCTGAAGGGGTTAAAGATTGTATTTTTCTCATTCTTATCCCAGGTCTTATGATGTTGACTGCCTTTTTCACCAATGCGCCTTATGCTCTCATAACCACCGCAGTGTCTGCAGACCTGGTAAGTTGTGAGTTTTAAGAAATGACCATGTGTATTTTCCGTCTTATGAGGGCGCTATTACTTGCATCATCTTCTTTGTTTTGCATTGGACCTATATCAAAGATGGCCTGTTTTCGACACTACGCATGCGCACGCAAAGGACAGCGGGTTATTTTGTAATTCTTGTGGCAAATGTACATCACTCAGCACTAGGTCTAGCAACAATTTTACCCAGAATACCTTGTGTCTACCCCGTTTGGTCCCACCAAGTCCTATTTAAAATATTACATGGAATAAAACTGAATGGACCCGTTGTTCTTAGATATTTATATCGCTGCCATTCCTGCCAACTGAAAAAAAGTGGGGTAAATTCCTTTGAAATTTGTGTCCATTAGTTTGAAGAAAATGTTCAGAAAAATATGTTACCTGAAATGGAAACTGCGAGTTTCAAAGAGGAAACGGTTTACCAATTGCGGAACAGTCAGATTGTGTCTTTTACAGGTCACTGTTCAATGAACAAACTTAATCAGGATGAAAAATTTGAGGCTTTGCATGGTGACAATTGGTGTGTGAATTGGTTTGCGGAAACACCATGTAAGAATCGTTCGTAGTTTCTATTTCATTCTCACTTCTTGTAAGGTCTCAACGTCTCCTGATGATGAGTAGAGCAGGCTAGTCGAAACATTGAGAGCTGACGAGAAGTGCGAATGAAATAAGAAGTCCGAAACTACGAACGATTCTTACATGGTGTTTCCGCAAACCAATCCACATACAACAGGATGTTAGAGAAGATGCAGTGAAAGTTTCTTCATTGTCGGTTGTTGTTTTTTGGTCAATCTAGGGCACGCATCCGTCTCTCCATGGTAATGCCAAAGCCTTAGCAACTGTGGCATCCATTATTGATGGGACGGGGACGGTGGGAGCGGCTTTAGGTCCCCTCCTTACCGGCATCATCAACCCAAAGCAGAACAAAGGTTGGAACGAAGTCTTCCTCATGCTAGCCGCTGCTGAGCTTGCTTCCGCTGTGGTGAGTAATTGGGTTGTCACTTGGAGCTTTATTAAAATTACTAGAGCGATAGCTCCGTGTACATAGTTGTCACATTGTTGTGTTGCCCTCAGTGCGGACCGACCGTGAAATGCAAAAACTTTGGGTCGGGATTTTTTTTTCTTTTCTTTTTTTTCTCTGAGTCCTAAAGTATAAAAACTCACAATTTTTGACAGAAAATGTAAGATTTAACAGTAAAAAAGCGTGTCTCCTCAAAACGACCTAAGACCGTTGATTTATAAGCCCTGGTGACCATACATCCTGTATTTATTCTTAAATGTTTGAAAGTCGGCAAAAAAAAAAAAAAAAATAAAATAAAATAAAATTCGAACGACTGACCCAAAATTTATATTTTCCACTTGAGGGCAACACAACAAATTTTTTTTTCGGCCTTGTTGAGAGACAGAGTATCAAGGATGACACCTTATTTCATTTCTTCCCTGACAGTGTCTCTTAAGGCTCGTGTACAAGGAAGTCAAGAAGATGTTCTGCAGAAGCAGTTACCAACTGCTGGCCACAGGTACCAATGATGATGATAACATCGCCGGGTGAGGGGTGAATTTATTCCATTCATAAATACCTTTCAACCAATGATATGCATGCTCATTGGTCAAGCTATGCATATGCATGAGTGGCCCCTGAACTAGCATAAAACATCAGCCTGCTGCTTTCACTCTGATTGGTCCAGTCGGCATCCATAATGTCCTGCAACCAGCATATCATAAATTGCAATGTTTCTTTTATGTGCATGCTCATTGGTGAAGCTATACATTTGCATGAGTGGCCCCTGAACTAGCATACAAAAATCAGCCTGCTGCTTTCACTCTGATTGGTCCAGTCGGCATCCATAGTGCCCTGCAACCAGCATATCATATTTTGCAATGTTTTTTTTTTTTGCATGCTCATTGGTTAAGCCATACATTTGCATGAGTGGCCCCTGAACTAGCATTTTAAACCAGCCTGCTGCTTTGACTCTGATTGGTCCAGTTGGTATCCATAGTGCCCTGCAATCAGCATGACATAAATCACAATGCTTCTTTTCTGTTTTGTTTTGCATGGCAAAAACATAGACCAGTTATTCAGGCTTGTGATTGGTCAATCCATTTCAGTGGCCACTGAACCAGCTTAAAATGACCTCACAGTTTAAAACTTTTTGATTGGTCCAGCCTTGAGCATGTTGAGAATGGCCCTGGAATCAGCATAAAAAATCATCACATTTTGTCGCCTATAGCTAAATCATCATGACTGAGCTGTAATGCCATTGAACATTTTCTGATTAGTTTAAATTTCATTAATTTTTATTTAGTTTTTGCATCATTTTGAGTAATGGATTATAAATTGTGACACATTGCCAACCAGGGGTCGTTTTCACAAAACCCTACAATCAATCATAACTCGAGTTACAAAGGATAACCCATCGTATCAAAGTAGGGCTGCAATGCATCATAAGTCCTACGATTGATTGTAAGTTACAATGAGTTTGGTGAAATCGACCCCAGGTCAACTCTTCAAAATTTCAAAATGCGTCAATCATGGTCTGCGTTCACATTACTCAACGCAAAATGCGCTTGACGACATTCAAACCACCATTCTCAACACAAATCAATTTTCAACACGGATCGACCGCTCTCAACTCACATCACTAGTAGGGTCAACACAGGATCCATGCCGCATTAAAATCTTGCCGTGTGAACAGGCCAGTGACTAGTACGTGGGTCAGATTTTCTGAAGTGTGAATAGGGCATCCAGGATTTAAATAATCTATCCTTATCATACAATGTATATGACACCAGATGTTGCCTCCATCTGACCTTCTGTAAGTGTGAGGTTAATTTGGTCCCAGACCTGTATTGGTGCCACACGCGCTTTAGCGAATTAGACTAATAGTGTGCTGTGTATTAGAAGCAGGAAGCAAATTCCAACTTGCGTGAATTGCTATCCTAAATCTGTATGCATATGAGAATTGATTTGACTGGACTTGCTGCTCGGTATTAAAGGTATTTATGAAGTAACAATGCTCATCCTACTAATACTACTAATCTTAATCCAATCAACTTGAACATTTTCTCATGAATTTCACAAAATTCTCTAATCTCTATTTTCTAACCTGTCTAATTTGTGGTCATTTTTCAAGGGGAAATTATGTAATCCTAACAAAATATTAACTTATCCGTGAAAAATTTCACTCAGTTTTTTAATAATAATAATAATAATCAGTTCTTCGAACGCATAATACCATTACATAGTCTCTATGTGAATCAGTTTGTGGAAACACCATGTAAGAATCGTTCGTACTTTTCCCACTTCTGTTTCGTTGGCACTTCTTGTAAAGGTCTCAACGTTTCGACTAGCCTGCTCTAGTCCTCATCAGGAGAATCAGGAGACTAGTCAAAACGTTGAGACAATTATGAGAAGTGCCAACGAAACAGAAGTGCGAAAGTACGAACGATTCTTACATGGTGTTTCCGCAAACCGATCCACATACCAAAAGCGCTCCGCACTTGCGCTACAAATAGCACCCGATCTCAGACAAACATTGCAACCATGCAAACGTGCGTGTGCGCGTGCATGTACACTGCGTGTGTGAGACAATGTTTGTCTGACATCCGGGGATTTTGTGACGTCATTAGTGCGGAGCGCTATTGCCACCATGCAAAGCCTCAAATCCTTAGTTTTTGTCTGTTTCTTTCTTTTTCTTTTTCTTCTTTGGTCCCTGGGAGAATTAACATTTTGCCCGGACATTTTGGCCGGAATCCGTCCCCAATCTATCAAATATGAGCACTTGTTAGTAATCGGTGTCTCACGTTCTTCGGTCTTTGACAAAGGTGGCACAGCACAGACCTGTCCTGAAAATGACTGCCATGAAATGCAGGAGCTTTTTGACGCAAAACACGACCACCATACCCCCCCCCCCCCCCCCCCACCCTAGTATCAATAGTTGAAGTATCAACTCCCAACGCCCATCCTTAAAGGTAATATCATACCTTGGGGAGACACCTAAACAGAAATGTTCACAGATTTACATATAACTCACAGGATATGAAGATGGTGGTGGTAGAAACATACCGTTAAAATATTTCCACCTGAAATGGTGTATTTATCCAGAAATTAGTAAAACTACGACCGAAAATCTTTTTGATCTTTTAAAAGTTCAAAAATAAAAGAGAAAAGACTTAAGAAATACTGTGGTTGTTTTTCACTGTTTTCTCAAAAAGTGGGCTTCATATGGTACTGAAATTTTCAAAGATGACTGTGACTGTATCTGTCTTGATATTGATGCCCATGAATCTGTATTTCTTTGACAAAAATCAATGTATGATGCTACCTTTAAAGGTAATATCATACTTTGCTTTTGTTGAAGAAATGCAGATTCATGGGCAAAGATATCAAGGAAGATACAAAAACAGTAATCTGTGAAAATTTCAGTCCCATACGGTGCCCATTTTTTGAGAAAACTGTGAAAAATTACCACAGTATTTCTTTAAAAGATCAAAAATATTTTTGGCCATTGGTTTTACTCTTTTCTGGATAAAAACAGCATTTCAGGTAGAAATATTTTAACAGTATGTTTCTACAATCACCATCTTTTCACCCTGTAAGTTATAGGTAAATCTGTGAAGATTTCATGTTTCGGGATGTTTATACCAAAGTATGATACTACAGTTAACCTCAATATTCATCAATATTCATGATTTACTGCGGTACCCGCCGCAATATTGGATTTGATTCACCCTGCAGACCCCAGCTAGCTCGGTTGCCTAGCAGGTAAGGCATCTGCACTAGTAAGCAGGAGGTCGTGGGTTCGAATCCCACCTGAGCCAGCATGTGATTATTTCTCACGTGCTCTCACAAGCACTGAGTATACAGTGCTCATCCACGTCGGTGAAGGGCAAGCCTAATTTGCACATTATCTATTTCCCGACCAAAATCATTTAATATTCATGATTTACTGTGGTACCTGCCGCGATATTGGATTCGATTCACCCTGCAGACCCCAGCTAGCTCGGTGGCCTAGCAGGTAAGGCATCTGCACTAGTAAGCAGGAGGTCGTGGGTTCGAATCCCACCTGAGCAAGCATGTGATTTTTTCTCACGTGTTCTCACAAGCACTGAATATACAGTGCTCATCCACGTCAGTGAAGGGCAAGCCTAATTTGCATATTACATTTAACCTGTTCCACACCTGCCGCCCAGCCTCCATCCAACATAGGTGCACTTTAACGTCACTTTGTGTTTTTTTACCCCTTTCTTTCTTTTCCCCCCTTTTTTTTCTGGATGTCCTACCCCTAGACCCTATACCACGGAGGTACGGTGCGATGAATAAAGATGCACACTTGCCAGGGACCCAAATTTAGTTGCTGAAATCAGTGAGTTCCACGTCAACTTGATATCTAGGCTGATTCCTTGCTCATCGTTTGTCTCTTGTTGATTCTATGCCCTCCATATATCTCTGCCTTTGGACTCTACTCTTGTATCTCTAGTCTTTATCAGATCAGTATCCTATTTTGAATACAGCAAGCCTTTTCCAAATCAGTCGGTTTAATCATCAGTGCTGGCCAGTCAAAGCTTTTAGACTTTCACCTTTGCACTTTCTGTCATGCCTGGGGTCGATTTCACCAAACTCTTCGTAACTTACTATCGAGTGCAGGACTTGTAATGCATTGCAACCCTACGTAGGATACGATGGGTTATCCTTCGTAACTCAAGGTACAATCATATCATAGGGCTTCGTGAAATCGACCCCTCGACTATTATGCTGTGATAGTAAAAAGCAACTATTAAAGTGGTGTATGTTTTTGGGAGGGGGCATATGCCCCCCTCACTGGATGTCAGTGCCCCCTCCCCCTAGATGCCACCACTCGGCTCCCCACTACTAATACGGTATTGCGAAACAGACCTTAATAGTGTCTGGTACCCAGACTTCTTTCATTGCACATAAACACCCCAGTTTGACACTGTTGCTATATGACATGTTTCAAGGCAAACTTTTACATAGTGATACCCATCTCTGGAATGGACTGGTTCCTTTGTGCCATTCTTATCCATTATGAACAGTTTATTGGTGCAAGACGTCTGTTATGTAACTATAAGCAAAAGCTTGCATCGAATCATGTGATATAGGGTGCATTCGTTTAGCTTCCCCGGGTCGACACCAGTCAACCTCGTCCCCATTCTCTCGCTTGTTTTGTGCAGTATAGCACGACCATTCCCAGTAAGGGCTGACCCGTGTTTGCTAAACGAATGCACCCATGGTAACAGTGTTTAGTCTGGAGAATTCAGCTTTCGACGTTTACGTACAGTGCAAGAATTCTGGGTACCAGATATTGTTCAGTTTTAACCGGCAAAAGGCTTAATTATTGGTACACCCCTGTGTGACCCATTAAGTACTTAAACCCTAGTAATATTATTTCATTGGGCACCTGCCACGTGAAACTTCACAAACACGGAATAAACTTGGTTGGCTATTTACTAGTGCATGTGTAGCTACATGGTGTTGGCTGGCATTCGAGCATGTTCACACTGTTCAGAAACTGGGCAGCCATTTTGTTTCCAACATGTATAGTTAACTCTTCTGTATCTCTCTATGGACACTTTTACAGGTCGCAAATATGCAGTGAAGATACACTGTATGATTATAATAACAACATAATTAATAGTAATGTATAATAAGGAATACGTTGTGGGTTAGTTTGTGCTGAACTTTTGTACACAGCATTCCCTAGGCCTATTTGTCTACATGTTCCTGTTCGGCGAACAAGGCATGCTCAGGAGCACATCTTCCACATCCCACGCAGCCGAGTTGAAGTGACTAAGCGTGGTTTCATCTCCAGAATCTCATCTACCTACAACAGGCTGCATGGGATGTGTGATGTGTTCAGTGCAACTTCCATCAACTCTTTTCGCCGTCAGGTCCATGTAGCTCTCTCCATTCATGCTAGTTAATGCTATTTCACATACATGTATATGTATTGCGGTTAACTTTGTTATTTGTGGGTGTGATTTGTTTTGTTTAAATTTCATTTGTGTGCATAATTGCTTGTTGTTTACTTGTCTGTTGTGTGTCTGTTTGTTTGTTTATTTATTTGTTGGCTGTCTATCTGTTTGTTCTATTTATTTGTCTGTTCTATGCATTGGGGTGTTTGTTTGTTTGTTTGTTGGATTATTTATTTGTTTGTGCTTACTGTCATCATAAGATATGTTTTATGAAGAGGTTTATTTATCTATCTATTAATTTATTTATTGTGTGTAAATATTACATAAATTGAGTGTACATAATATTTATTTATTCAGTTAATATTTTCTTTTCTTTAAATATCTCCCCTGTAATTGGCATTGTATTGCTGTTGGATGAGATTAATAAATAGAAATAGAAAAATAGAAATAGGCCCACCATCAACAAAAGGCAAACATGGGAATAACTCTTGTAACATTGTTCAATGAATAATTACTTAAATTAATATTAAAGGTAAAATCATACTTTGGTTTTTATAAATACAGATTCATGGGCAAAAATATCAAGGAAGATACAATCACAGTCATCTGTGAAAATTTCAGTCCCATACGGTGCCCACTTTTTGAGAAAACCGTGAAAAACGGCCACAGTATTTCTTAAGTCTTTTCTCTTTTATTTTTGATCTTTTAAAAGTTCAAAAAGATTTTCGGTCGTTGTTTTACTAATTTCTGGATAAATACACCATTTCAGGCGGAAACATTTTAACGGTATGATTCTACCACCACCATCTTCATACTCTGTAAGTTATAGGTAAATCTGTGAACATTTCTGTTTTGGTTTCTTACCAAAGTATGATACTTCCTTTAAGTATTTTTTTTTTTCAAATTCTATACAGCCATTTTTGTTTGAATTATGTTTTGTATATAATATTAAGTTGATACTGTAATTGTTTATGCTGCGAGTATCGATAAAATGATCATTGGGATATAGCGGTATGTGAGTGGTTTCATGGCTTCTGACTCCCAAACGAACAAAGATAATTGACTATTAGGGACACCACCAACATGGGGCTTGGTTGCTCAGTTGGTAAGAGTGCCGGTACGGATTTTCAGGAGGGCCCTGGTTCGAATCCCATTCCAAAGAAGCAATGAAACCACTCACTTAAAGCCATATCTGTAGTATCATACTTTGGTAGCATACCAAAACAAAAATCTCCACATTTACCCATAAATTACAGGGTACATGTAAAAAGATGGCCCGGTGATGGTAGAAACATATACCGTTAAAATTATTCTGCCTGAAATGCTGTATTTATCCAGAAAGGGGTAAATCAATGACCAAAATTATTTTTTGATCTTTTAAAGATAGAAAAAAAGGAGAAAATATTAGAAAAATACCGTTGCCGTTTTTCACTGTTTTCTCAAAAAGTGGACACCGTATGGGACTGAAATGTTCACAGATGACTGTTACTGTATATGTCTTGATATTGTTGCCCTTGATTCTGTATTTTTCTTTGACAAAAACCAAAGTATGATATTACCTTTGACTATAATATATTATTCTTTTACCGTAATATTTTGTCAAACCAACAGAAAGTTTGCTGAAACTGACATATTTTTGTTTGTTTCCTGCCTTTTCTTTGCAGGTTTTAAAAAGAGCGAAGGGATTCGCCTTCTAAGCCAAAGGCCCTTGGACCATGATTGATGCTGATGCAATAAGCCTAATTGCTAAGTCAGCTGCTAAGCAGACATCCAAGCTTCATCTGACGACCAAACTTCTGTACACAGTATCATTTTGTAGACTTATCCAGCTAAAATATTCTAAACTTAATACACAAGTAATAAACTGCTGTAAACTGCTCATCAGCCAAACTGACCTGAAATATAACAAATGCTCAGAGTTAGGAGGGCCTGACGCGTTTCGATCCTAGCAGGATCTTTCTCAAAGGCTAAATGATGAAGGACATGAACATGCAAGTGAAAGAAGCACGCATGAATGGATGAGAGGATCAGGACAAAAGTAGGGGTTTTGTTGGAGGGTGGGGGTAGGTAAGATTGGTCAGACAAAGAGGGGTCAGATCACGGACATATATAAAAAAAAATCTGGACTTGCAATGCTTTTGTATCAACTGAAGCCACCGGCGACCATCTTACCGTGCCAGATACAATGCGGTAATTATTGTTGCCAGGCGGATTTAACTAACAATGGTGAGCTCGTGTTAGTATTACCTTTGTATTTGGTCCTCCAAGACGGATGCTTGTGGCTTCAGTGACCATGTAGGCTTATAGCGAGTATTGCCAGTCGGAGTCCAGGTTTTTTATTATGACGTCCGTGGGTCAGATGGGCAAGATCATAGGTACCAGACTACAAAGGGGTGGGGAAGTATGGGGCTTGGGGGATATGGATTAACAACGAAGGTAATTAGAGGATTAGAGATCAAGATGGAGAAGTGGAATACAAAAAGCAGGAGGGATTAGAGAGCACCTGTTTATGAATGAAAAGGAGACAACCAAAAAACTGGGAATATTAGTCTTCCTTCCTGAACTTTAGTCTGTGAGGCTGAAAAGTTTGAATATTTTTATCCAAAAACTTCTATAAAACTTGCCTGGAGTTAGGAGGGCCTGATGCTTTTCGATCCTACCAGGATCTTTATCGGTTGCTTTTAAGTAGCCTTCGATAGCCAAATTATCCTTCAATAAAGATCCTGCTAGGATTGAAACGCGTCAGGCCCTCCTAACTCCAAGCATGATATATTTCAGGTCAGTATTTTGACCGATGAGCAGTTTGCAGCAGTTTATTATTTGTATCGTCTAATTATATTTGCTGCAGAATTTTAACAAAATTTAGTGTCATGCAAATGAAGTTTGCCCTTCACTGCTGTGGATGAGCACTTTATACTTTATACATGAAAACTGTTTGTGTTGGCTCAGTCAACAAGCACTAAGCACTAGTCTAATTTGCATATTATCTATCTTTTGACCAAATCATAAATATTCATGAAAATGTACATGTTTGTTTATATGTCTGTTTTCTCCCACGTAATAGGTAGTGTCGGGGAAATCCCCCTTCTTTTTAACCTAATACTCTTTCGGAGGTACACATTATTTTAGTTCTGTCAAGAATTTTAAAATTTTGAATTTGTTTTTAATATTAATGTAATAATCAAGTTGCTTTGATGCAGTGTATCGAGGATTTGTTTTATTGAGTATTTACCATCAAATTGGAGCTTTATTTAGAGCCAAAATCATGACGTTCTTGTATCTGTGTTGTATTTTGAGAAATTTGTGTTTGAGGACGAAGTCTTCGTTTATATGCCATTCCAAATCTAATAATTATGTTTCTGACTGAGTCAA
Source organism: Astropecten irregularis (assembly GCA_963971285.1). NCBI lineage: Eukaryota > Metazoa > Echinodermata > Asteroidea > Paxillosida > Astropectinidae > Astropecten > Astropecten irregularis. The sequence continues at coordinate 5,079,163 of OZ020261.1, read as the reverse complement.
ATATTGGGGGCGTTCAGACACAGTACTAAAAGTGGTCTATCTTCGGTTTAAACTGAAAAGGATCTGCCTACTTGTGTCTGAACGGTCTAGGATAGACTCTTTTCGGTGCTAAAAACGGTCTTCCTTAAAAAAAACTTAGACTGCCGAGGAGGGACGGTCTAGACTACGTAGACCGGTCTACAAATGTGCCTTAAGACATCTGAACGGTCTATCTCAACCACATCCGGTTTAGAGTGACCTTGAGCGGATGCATATTACTCAACGGTGATTTATGTCACTACTTGTGAATTAAGGGAAGTTCTGTTTCAGAGTTATGCAACACGAGTGACCTCTAAACACCAGAGATAGACTGTTTGCAGTTTAACCTTGTGTAGTATGGACACAAGGGGTTTGGGATGAAATGTTTACCTCCTGCTGTGACCGCAAAGGGTAGGCCTTTTTTCGTCTCTGGAGTACTGCTTCTGATTATAGCCAATGTGTTATAGACAGTAGCAGGTCGTGTACTCGTGGAGCACTGGGAGCTAGAATAATCAATGGTTTGGGCTCAGTAAATGATAACCACAACTATAAGTACTACGAAATTCACTACACTGTGTTATTGGATGATTATATTTGGATAAAAATGCCGCATCCTCTTTGAGTGATCCCTCTTATACAGTACCGTGTTTCTCAGGTTGCAGCATTGCTGCGCTTATCTTAAATGATCCTTGGGATATGACGGTGTGTGTGTGGTTTCATGGCTTCTGACTGCCAAACGAACAAAGATAATCGATTATTTAAGAACAGCACCAACGTACGTAGGGCTGGATAGCTTAGTTGGTATAGGAGCGCCTGTGTTGTATTCCAGAGGTAGCTGGTTCGAATCCCGCTCCAGTTTTTTTTTTTTGGTTCACTTTTCAATGACTTTTCAGTTTACTCCATGCATTCCCATTGCACAAACCTTCAAAAATCTTAGTGGTTTTCGAAATCTTTCATAGTTCAGTTTTGTTTCCATGTTTTCTGGACTGGCTCTGGTAGACTTTTCTGCGACTTTTGATTTTACGATTTTACTTAATTAACGGTTGATTTTACTTACGTAACTTTTGCCTTGTTTTGACATTAAAGACTCATGCAAATTTATTCGGATATTAGTGTTGTAGCAAGTTATGGAATTTATCAGTTATCGACTCGTCTTGAGTCATTATATCAACTGACATGGTCAATTCGAGTCATTTGCTCGCAGTGAATCGAGTCCACTCATTCAATTCTTGAGAGTGAAATTGAGTCATTACAACACTATTAGCTATGTTAAAGGTAATATCATACTTTGGTTTTTATCAAAGAAATACATATTCATATTCAATATTCATTGAAATTCAAAATTTCAGTCCCATACGCTGCCCACGTTTGGAGAAAACAGTGAAAAACAGCCACAGTATTTTTTAAGGCTTTTCTCTTTTATTTTTGATCTTTTAAGAGATCAAAAAGATTTGCGGTCGTTGTTTTACTAATTTCTGGATAAATACACCATTTCAGGCGGAACAATTTTAACGGTATGTTTCTACCAGCACCATCTTCATACCCTGTAAGTTATACGTAAATCTGTGAACATTTCTGTTTTTGGTTTCTTACCAAAGTATGATACAACCTTTAAGTTTGTAATGTAATGCAGTGTAATGTAATCTTTTAGTTCCTTCTATGTATAAATGAGGTGCTTCACGAAATACATATAATTATGACACTGAATATCTGCCAAATAAATATATATAATAAATGAACTTAATATCTGCTCTTTGTTTTACTAGGCTCGCTGGTTTCATCTTGATTTCCTTTGTTTTAATAATTACTTATTGCATTGTCATGACTGGGACCAGCGAATCGTTTATTGCAGTTCAGAAGCCGCTCTTTATTATAAATATTTACTGGGACCAACGAATTCACCAAACCTATGCGGTTTTTGTTTTTAGAATTCGTTTGATTATGGACGGCATTTTATACAATTATTGGTCTTAGTTCCCCAACGACTTGTCCCAATCTACGAGAGTCTTCCTATATCAGTCTGTGAGGGTTTAAAGTGCTTTAAAGGTATATGTAGTATCATACTGTGGTTTTTATCAAGGAAATACAGATTCATGGGCAAAAATATCAAGACAAATACAGTAACAATCATCTGTGAAAATTTCGGTCCCATACAGTGCCCACTTTTTGAGAAAACAGTGAAAAACTGCCACAGTATTTCTTAAGTCTTTTCTCTTTTATCTTTGATCATTTAAAAGATCAAAAAGATTTTCGATCGTTGTTTTTGCTAATTTCTGGATAAATACACAATTTCAGGCGGAACATTTTTAACAGTATGTTTCTACCATCACCATCTTCATACCCTTTAAAGGGTCTCTGCAATGGGAATATTATGGCTTGAACATGTGCCAATAAAAAAACTGTACATGGGGATTGTAATTTTACCCGCTTCCTCACACTGATTCAGGGTTAAAAACAGGTTTTTTGGTTTGTATGCTAATTAGCATTTCCATATTCATGAGCAAAACTTTGATGTCATCTGGGGAACTGAGAGCAGTAACCCAATTGATTTGTGCACAAAAAGTTGCAGTTGTTTTATAGGTTTTCTGACAGACCTTTTCCTCCTCAATGGTTTTATTTTGCCAAATATGTTCCTTTCACTCAACTGGTGGTGTAATTTTTCTACCAAACCATTTCTGTAGGTCAAATTTGCCTCTTCATTTCTTATGTTTTTTCATTATATTTTGGCTGTTGGTTCCCTTCATGAGTATGCGTGAAAATCCCCGGTTTTACAAAGCCATTCAAAGGAAAACCAAATGCTGGTTTGAAACCAAAATAAGACTTGCCATTCATTATTTGTCAGTATATTCTCTGTATGAAGGCAATAAAATAAAATAACCTGACTGAAAAAAGCACTGCAGCCGCCCTTTAAGTTATATGTAAATCTGTGAACATTTCTGTTTTGGTTCCTCACCAAAGTATGATACTACCTTTAAGTTTGTAATGTAATGCAGTGTAATGTTATCTTTTAGTTCCTTCTATGTATAAATGAGGTGCTTCACATTATATGACACTGAATATCTGCCAAATAAATATATTATAATAATGAATTTTCTGTGTTCAGTGTGAGATAGAAATTTTTTTCTCATTTCAAGTAATTCAAGGATTATAGTCATAACAAATAAAGCAAGGTTTGATGACTGTTGAACATCCTCTTTAACAGTCGGCCGTTGTTAAAGGTAGTATCATACTTTAGTTTTTGTCAAAGAAATACAGATTCATGGGCAAAAATATCAAGGACGATACAATAATAGTCATCTGTGAAAATGTCAGTTCCGTACGGTGCCCACTTTTTGAGAAAACAGTGAAAAACGGCCACAGTATTTCTTAAGTCTTTTCTCTTTTTTGATCTTTTAAAAGATCAACAAGATTTTCGGTCGTTGTTTTATAAATTTCTGGATAAATACAGCACTTCAGGCGGAAATATTTTAACGGTGGGTTTCTACCAGCATCATCTTCATACTTTGAAAGTTATAGATAAATCTGTGAACATTTCTGTTTTGGTCTCTTACCAAAGTATGATACTACCTTTAATAATACGTAAACGTGTAGAAAGAAAATTCCTTTCATTCGGAACGGCCGTCAAATATGCGTGTATAACATTATGATGAGGATATGAACTAAGAAGCAGTACATAAAGTGAAATCGCAAAATGTTTTTCAACATAATTTATTTCGATATTTGAAAAAGCAAGAAACAAATCGATTGTTCACCCATGAATTTTCTACACAAATCTCACACATTGACAGAGGGATAAAACACATTGTGAATTCTGTAAAATTAATAAATGCTTATAGCTTTTTGTTGGTTATTTTAAAAGGGGAATTATATCTTTCAAAATAGAACATTTTTAAAATTCGCGAAAACGACAAACTCATTGAAATTACTTATAATAGACACGTAACTATGAAAATAGCTGGCACTTAATGCTAATTCTAAGCTTCCATTAAAATATGTTTAAAAATTGATTACAAATGATTAAAATGCATAATGAATTATTTACAGTTATTTGCTCCGAGTTGCAATATTTAGTAATTATTATTAAACGCAGAATAGTGGTATTTCTATACATTCAATATTTATACATTGACGAATTATTTAAAGCTTTTATATAATAATTATGGAATAATATTGTTTATATCATCTATAGTAAGAATCATACATTTGATACATACACTGAACATTTTGTTTGATATAAAAAGCGATATATTTAAACTGTACAACCATGATGATAATTATAGCTGTCTGAGTTGCTGCCAATTCGGGCAATTCCAAATAGTGCGCCACCAAGGGTTTGCACTCGCTTTGGCCAATACACGGGTTTACACTTCCAAAAAAGCGCATGCGTGTTAGTGCCTCGTGCCCCAGATTCATGGACAAAAATATCAAGACAGATACAGTAACAGTCATATGTGAAAATTTCAGTCCCATACGGTGCCCACTTTTTGAGAAAACAGTGAAAAACGGCCACAGCATTTCTTAAGTCTTTTCTCTTTTATGTTTGATCTTTTAAAAGATCAAAACTATTTTCGGTCGTTGTTTTACTCATTTCTGGATAGATACACCATTTCAGGCGGAAGTTGTTCACTGTATGTTTTTGCCACCACCATCTTCATACCCTGTAAGTTATACGTAAATCTGTGAACATTTCTGTTTTGGGTTCTTAATTACCATGAACCAAAGTATGATACTACTTTAAGCTCAAATTTTCACAAGTTTATAATCTTATGTCTTATGTACATGCCTCGTGCATCTGGTGAAGTGCGAGTGCTGTTACAATAATGTATTATACTTAGGTTAAGCAACATCTAGTTCCCGGCCCCATAGTCCCCATTCAAAAATAATGTCTCCCAAATACGGACCGGACCTACGTGGTGAATTTGGTAATCAGACGGATATTCGTCATGTTTTTACGGTTTTCTGTCATGCAGATGATCAGCCGGCGATATCTGCCGAACCTTACGTCAGAAAGTTCATCACCTACGTACAACGGGGGGTTGCCATGCTAAGCTGCAATGTCAGGCCTTTCCATATAGGCCTACGGGCGATTCAAAATAGTGCGCCTCTAAAGGTTCGCCATGCTTTGGCCAATCACAATTCAAAAGCGCCAAAGGGTCAACCTATTCCACGCATAGTGATTGGCTAATGCGCCTAATGTAAACTCTTGGAGGCGCACTATTGCGAATCGCCCGTATAGTGAGCCACGGACGTCATTTAAAACAATCTGGACTTGCAATGCTTTTGTATCAACTGAAGCCATCGGTAACCATCTTACCGTGCCAGATACAATGCGGTAATTATTGTTCCCAGACGGATTTAACTAACAATCGTGAGCGCGTCTTTGTATTACCTTTGTATTTGGCCCTCGGATACTTGTAGTTTCAGCGACCATGTGGGCTCATATGGAGTAATGCCAGTCCAGATTTGTTTTTATATGACGTCCGTATAGTGAGCTCGATACGGCATACGTTTAAGCATTTCGTACATTATATACATGTTTTGTTCAAAATAAGAGAAATATGATTTGATATGAAAGTCAACAAGGCATATAATTAATATACAGTGGTTTAATTCTTTTCACAGGTTTGTCATGTTGCACTTAACCTTTCCAGGCTAAATGCGATCAAGTTGCAATTGCCCAATTTGACCACACTTCCAATCATTACAAGATTAAGAGTGCACCCACGTCGGGCTGTTAAATAAGTGTTGCTTTCTATGCGTTCTTCCCGCAAATTATTGTTTCGATATGGCCTCGCTAGACTAAACGGCCTGTCCTCAATAGGCCTAGTCCAGCTTATTGGGCCTATATGAGCAGACATACTGATTGTGAATTGTGGTGTTTTATTTTAGTTCAAATGAGTTTGTAGTTTCCCTCGAAATGAAAGAAAACAATGGGAGACTTTGGAGAACCGGTCTTCAATTCAACAGCGCACGCGCAGGCACTCGTACGCCTGCGCAAAACAACGCGCGCATGCTCACAATTGCATTCGTGTGCGCTGTTGACATGAAGACCGACTCTCCAAAAGTCTCCCATTAGTTTGAATTAATCCTGTAAGTTGTCGAGGGTCAAAGTCCTAGCAATGTCAGTTCGACGACTGGCATTCCCACCAGATTCACGTGACATCTCCGCCCTCTACGGTAGCTATGATGCGTTTAACTCGGATGCACCCACGTGATGCAATGCGCAGTCGCTAAGGAGAGCGCCACCGCCAGCACTGATACCGTTGAGGGCGCTATGGATGGCGCCGAAGAGTCGGGTTCCCATTTCTGTCCCACTGTAAATCAAACACGAACACATGAAAATAACATGTTAAAACAATACAGACAGCTTAAATGGTGGTCTAGGATCAATATGTTGGCCTGACGTAGTGTAATTCGAGCACACGGTTTTGAATGGCGCCCTCTTTTGATTAAAACAACTGTGGTGGTGTCAGTATACAATTTTGTACACCGCCAATCATCTTTTATTGAAATCTGGGGAGCTGGAAAGCTAATCATGAGCAAAAATCCTGTGGGGAAATGCAGGAGATGATGTAGGCTACATGTCGAATATTCGTCTAACTCCGTTTTTCTTTCAGAAGTTGTAGTGAATTTTAGATCGATAAACACCACCACTTTTTCTTGTTTTAATAAGTAGAGGGCGCCATTAAAAACCGTGTGGTCTGATTACTGTATACTACAAACATTTACCTGGTGTTACTGGGTCTTGGTTTTTCAAAGTGTCTCCTGAAAACGGATCAAATAAAATTGAAAGAAGAGTTATATGATAATTTTCAACTAGAAATCTAGAGAACTGGTGTTGGGGGTTGCGTGAAATACAAACATGATCCAAAGGGACAAAATAATGGGAGACTTTGGAGAATCGGTCTTCAAGCCAACAGCGCACGCGCATGCACAACAGCGCACGCGCAAAACAACGCGCGCATGCTCACAATTATATAACGTGCGCGTGTGCTGTTGACTTGACCGATTCTCCAAAGTCTCCCATTCGATGCGACCGCTTATCAGTGTCAAAGAAATGCAGATTCATGGACACAAATATCAAGGAAAATACAGTAACAGTCATCTGTGCAAATGTCAGTCCCATACCGTGCTAACTATCATGTGAGAAAACAGTGAAAACGGCCACAATATTTTAAAGATACAGCATTTCAGGCAGAACCATTATTTTAACAGTATGTTTCTACAATCGCCATCTTTATACCCGGTGTAAGTTAAAAGGTAAATCTGTGAAGATTTCTGTTTCGGTATGCCACCAAAGTATGAAAGTATACCTTTAAAGAGAAGCTTTTGCTAACGATCGGTAATAATCTAACTTACTTTGAAGAATAATCTATTTGAAATGTTGATGTAACCTTATTTTTGGAGATGAAGGCAAGTTATAGGTGGTATCATACTTCGGTAAGAGACCAAAACAGTGATGTTCACAGATTAACGTATAACTTACAGGGTATGAAGATGATGCTAGTAGAAACCTACCGTTAATAAGTTTCCGCCTGAAATGGCGTATTTCTCCAGAAATTAGTAAAACAACGACCGGAAATCTTTTTGATCTTTTAAAAAATCAAAAATAAAAGAAAAAAGACTTAAGAAATACTGTGGCTGTTTTTCAATGTTTTCTCAAAAAGTGGGCACCGTATGGGACTGAAATTGTCACAGATGATTGCTACTGTATCTGTTTTGGTATTTCTGCCCATGAATCTGTATTTCTTTGATAAAAAACAAAGTATGATATTACCATGAAGGCAAAGGGAATGGGATTTTGGAGATAAGTAAACATTAATTACTGGTACAAAGTGAAAACAAATATCAGAATGTTTTATACTTGATGACATGGACTGCGGACCTGTTATGTCGTCTTCACTGGATGTCGGCAGATCTTCTGTAAAGAAACATGAATAGAAAGAAGAACCATGACATTTCTAGAACAAATCATTAATTCTGTATCAGTTTCATGGACATAATTGCCATTGTTATGCTGTGAAATGAATATGGATGAATGTCAACAGTGTGGTTTCGTATCCAGTGCAAAA